>CM048924.1:4615738-5061600 GCA_026686955.1 Epinephelus cyanopodus | reverse complement strand
CCATCCCAATTTACAGGGAATCACGTTCAACATGGCAGACACTCATCATCGAGGTGCAAAAGAATGCACCCATTTTTAATAAAACAATCTTTATAAAGACATCATCAAGACACATCTGGTCGCAATTTGGCTCATCCTTGGAATCAGTGCAGTATTGTTACTCGGTGTAATTAAAATCATTAACAGAGATTGGGGAACTCCACTGTTCACAGATTGTTAGAGTTCATCAGTGTGCATGCTCACATTGCTCTTAAACATCTGTTGTTAAGGGTGTTTTGGCATCTAGCGGTGAGGTGGCAGAACCAAAACTTCAAGCATGTAGGAGAACTACGGTGGGCGATACAAAAATGTGAATGGCCCTTTCTAGAGCCAGTTTGATTTGTACTCTCTGGGCTACTGTAGAACATGGACAGCTCAATGCAAGAGGATGCGCCGCATATGTACATAAAATGACTCATTCTAAGGTAACAAATAATTATTTTTGTTTCCAGGTGATTAGATGTAACAGGGTCAATTATGCAGCAATAAAAAAGAAAATGTACATTAGTTATTGTGTTATATTTACACAAAGTCTTTGTAATCTGTTTATTTTAGTCAATATCGGACACTTTAGGCCTCCGACTTTGATTTGAGACTGTACCCCTAAGTTTACCATACAGTGTGACACTGTCCTCTGTAATTAGTGTCTGCGCCTTTTCCTCTTCCCTTTTGTTGTTGATCTCCGTGGGAGAGGTAAGCAGCCTTGCAGTCGGGAGAAATTTCTGTGTTTTAGCCTCTGTTATTTGCATTTAAAAGTTTATCGGCTAGCTTACTTGTTGTGAAGTGCTTGCGAAACACTACAACATATTTCTGTGTCATTTAGTTTGCGTAGGGGCACGTTTTATGGAAGACAACGTTACTGACCGGATGATTTTGTATTTATGCTGCTTCTGTCAGATTAAATGGAGACTGCCTCCAAAGATATCCACGTCTGAGTCTCTTCCTCAAACACAACGCAGAGTCAGACACCACCGGTTACAAAAAAACTAATGAAAACATAGTTATGAAAATTATACACCATTTCTGCCAATAGATGCCCCAAAATCTTAAACACAGGACGTTTAACTGACATCGTTACATCCAACCTTTTGTCAGATCTCTGGCCAAGCAAACATTTACAGGCATCTTGATCGTCTCCTGAATGCTCATGTTGAAGTATTCTCTGTATTTCTATACTAGCTGTCTTGAGCTTATTTGTTTCTAATACAACACTGTTGTTTGGCTAACTGTTGTGCATTTCACTCTTTTACTCTCTTTTCACCTTTACTCTTGTGGGCTCTATGTATGTGTAAACTAGTACTATGTTGTACCTCCTACAGGACATACACAAAGTTACATTTTACCCTTTGCTTTGTTGCAGTTTGCATTATGGGAGGAAAAGGTGCCACATAGAAAACTATGCTTTGCCTCCAGTGTTGCCTGTGATGATGGGTGGCTGGAATAATACAGAGAGTGGGTATTTTACTGCAGTGTATTTAGACTTGCCCTACACAGTCTGATGCCACCGGGGAGCTTGTAGAGAACACACTTCCTGTCGATGTGTCCTACCCTGGAGCAGGTGATGTCCTCCATGCAACCACAAGACATCCATACCTGCAGAGAGCGCGAGAGGGGGAGGGAGAGAGAGAGGGAGAGTGATGTACTGTAAAATGGACAGATGTGCGAAGGACAGCGTATCATTTGTGTGTCGGTGCCTGCAGTTTGAATGTACGTGCTGCTGACAGGGTGTAAAAGGCAGGAAACTGGAAAATAGTGGGACACAGAGGGGGAGAGAAAGTATGGGATGGCAAAGACAGATACAGAAACATAGACGTAGGCTGGGAAATGAGAGGTAGAATGGTGAGAAAGTAGAATGAGAGGGAGAGAAGGAGTAGAAAATATAAGCAATATAGAGGCAGGGCCAACAGATGAGAGGCGAGACAGGCAGAGGAGTCTTGGGAAGGAGGAAGGGTAGAAGATGAAGAGTATTTCAGACAGAGATAGAGTGAAAATATGGAGAAAAACAGGATGACAGGAAGTAGTGCAGTTGCAGTGAGGAGCAGGGGAAAGACAGGAGTGAAAGCAGCTGTAAAGTACAGAGATGTAATACTATAGGGGCGAGAAAACTAAGGACTGCAGTATGTTAATGCAACATACTGTATATACTCACACCCTCATTCAGTGACTGAGGTAAAACTCAACATTCTTCATGTGAGGGAGTTGAAAACATGGCACTGTTCCTGCAAATGACTTCTCGAATCTGATGCCAGGTAGAAAATCCTCAACATGTATTCCTGTCCACTTCCTGTTGGACGAAGACACCCCATCAGAAAGCTGTGCAGTGAAAGCAGCAGTTAGTCCTCCACCAGTGTCTACACAGGATGCATTCAGGCACAGTGCTGCATGTAGTTGACCTTCATTTGTGCCATGTATAAAACAGAAGGAAATAGACATGACGTGAGAAAAAATGCTCTTAGCTGTAGTATACAAGTAAACTGAAGCCAGTATGTGGCCCGTATGGACAGCTGTATATCTGTAACGTCACATGTGCAGGAGATGAACGACTGAAACACCTCCTTTGCATGAAAGCCTTTCGCCTACATGCAGACATATATTGCTGAAAAACACTGCGTACCACAAGTCAGACCTTTCAACGATCCCTCTTTTCTGTTTGAGGCTGTGCTTTGATTGGCCAGTTAAATGGCTGCAGTGCAACTCAGGAGGGAAAAAAAGGGCACTGTTCTGTTTTACAGCAGCAAACAGTAATGCCAGCCATCAAAGCCTTTTAAAAACGTTTCAATTTCAAATGGGTTGATGCTTTGACTTGTGATGTGTGGTGTGTGATGTGCCTGTTTTAGCTGCAAATGCTTGCACGCTTTAATCAGTAGCCCCTTTTACACTGACTGTTCAAGGCAGAAAGGCCATCATGCCACCTTGCTGTGCTGTTTGTAAGGTACAGTCGCGGCATAGGAGGACAGAGCCCCTATAAGCTGCCGCTGGAGGTCGTAACAGTGTTGAAATGGTTGTCGTCGTTGTTGTTGTCGTCGTCATTCTCCGCTTATCCGGGTCCGGGTCGCGGGTGCAGCAGCCTCAGCAAAGAAGCCCAGACAGTCCTTTCCCCAGCCACTTCCCTCAGCTCTTCCGAGGGAACCCCGAGGCGTTTCCAGGCCAGCCGGGTGATGTAATCCCTCCAGCGTGTCCTGGGGCACCTGAGGTCTCCTCCCGGTTGGACATGCCCGAAGGCATCCTTACCAGATGCCCGAACCACCTCAACTGGCTCCTCTTGATGTGGAGGAGCAGCAGCTCTACTCCAAGTCCCTCCCAGAGGTCCGAGCTCCTCACCCTATCTCAAAGGCTGAGCCCAGCCACCCTGCGGAGGAAACTCATTTCGGCCGCTTGTACTCACGATATCGTTCTTTCGGTCACTACCCAGAGCTCACCATAGGTGAGGGTTGGAACGTAGATCGACCGGTAAATCAAGAGCTTCACTTTCTGGCTAAGCTCCCTTTTCACCACAACAGACCGGTTCAGCGCCTGCATCACTGCTGACGCCGCCCCAATCCGCCTGTCAATCCCTTCGCTCCATCCTACCCTCACTCATGAACAAGATCCCGAGATATTTAAACTCCTCCACCTGAGGAAGGACCTCCCCCCCGACCCGGAGTGGGCAATCCACCCTTTTCCGGCTGAGAACCATGGCCTCAGACTTGGAGGTGCTGATTCTCATCCCAGCCGCTTCACACTCGGCTGCGAACCATCCCGGCAAGAGCTGGAGGTCACTGTTCGATGGAGCTAGGAGGACCACGTCATGCGCAAAAAGCAGGGACGAGATCCTCCCGTCACCAAACCTGACACCCTCCACCACTCAGCTGTGCCTAGAAATTCTGTCCATGAAAGTTATGAACAGAACCCGTTGAAATGGCATCTGTATAAACAGAACATACCACAGATCGGGAGCATGGGCACGACTGGTGTGACATTTTGACAAGTTGTTATGCGTGCGACCCACCGCGGGAGATTTAAAAAGTAGCTGCTAGCAGTTAGCGGCTAACTCAAAGACAGAGATGATGAGATCTGGACGCTCCCTTCCCTCCGAGCAGAGGACAGTTTCAGTCTATGATCACACATTGGTGAGGCATGATGCAGCCCTCGCTTGGCTCTGTGTGAAAATGCAAAGGCAGCATAAAGAAGGGACTTTGTAGCGGCCCTATAGCACAGTCTCTGTGTAAAAAGGACTATTGCCACTTCAACAGGTCACTCCTAGTTGATCTGCACTGGACCCATTTTGGAGTAAAAAAAATATTGAATGGAAGTGTAATACCCAATCAAGATTAGGTGTCAAATGGCTTCAAAGCCGCAAACTTCAAGTGTTCGACCACATATTTTGTTTTGACATTTGGAGGACATTTTTACAGACTGCTCCACCATCATGACACGCTCAACCATGAACCCACAAGCAACATCCCATTACTGTTCTTTAAACTTCTGACCAGACCATCCTCACTGACCTCCTATCAACCGATGGAAATTCAAACAGGCTAAACACCATGAAAGCTGTTAAAATGCACTACTTGAAATGCTTGACATGGTGAGGTAGAACTTCATGCTACAAGAATCATCTGCACAGTTACTGTAGAGTTTCCACATTAATCCACATCATTTCTGCCTTCACATGTATTTATTGAGTAAGCATATCCAGCAGTGAGGTTTCTGCCCATCCTCAATGACAGAAGACCATTTGTGCGGTTCTTTGCTTTGCCTCCTCCCAAAGTTTTACAGCAATCAGAAAAGGAATGAATAATGAACACAAAAGGAAAGACAAAGAGGCTTTTAACAAAAGAGGATTAGAACAAAATGGTGGGTGTGTGTGTGTTGAGGGGGTGGGGGACGCGGGTAGGGCAGAGAGCTGAAAAGCCAGACTAAGACATGAAACATACGGGGAGAGTGATAACGGAATGGAGAGGGAGAGGTACTCGCTCCAGCTAGATTTGGCTGAGCAGGGTCCCTTGATATGTAAATGCGCTACTGCGGTATGAATGTTTGATGGCTGCTGAGGCTCGACGTGCAGCGAGGGCCAACAAAGCATGAAATATACATTACAACTTGAGGCATTGTGTTGGCAAAGAAAGGTGTGAGGCACGCACACACACTCGTACACACTGTTTTGAACTGCATCGCTCTGTCACTCACACACCACAGTCAATAAAGGACAGCAGTTCAGCCCGGTGTCAGAAAGTTGGGGCGTTTGAGGGTGAAAGAAAAAAGAAAAGAGGGGCGACTGTGTTTATTTACATGTTACGAGTTGTGTGTGTTGTGTCTCACGCTGTAAATGCTGGGTCATACTAGATGACTTTTGCTGACAGTGTAATTCTGTGTGCATGTGTGTGTATGTGTTGTGGAGTGACATGTTTGTTATTTGAGATCCAACATGGGCGGGATCTGCGCTGCTTAATGTTGATAACAATGTAGAACTATTCAGACATGTCAGTGTGCAGGAGACGCTATTATTTTGGATACAGTTTTGTTTTGTTGGATTTCTTGTCACTCCTGGTTTGATCTGTGCTGCACCCCATTAAAAACGAAGCTATTGCGACTGTAGGAAAAAAAATACAGTTGTGAGTCAAGGAAGGGTCTCTTTCCACATTTCCTCAACTAGCACCAGTGACTGATTTGTAATTCTCTTTGGATTCAATTTGCAGGAGAAATCTTGCAACATACCAATTTAATGGCGACATGGCCTACATGTTATTTTGATGACCTATATAACTTGAAACATGTCAGAAAAACCATGAGGACGACAGTCATGGGCTGGTTTGGCTTGACTTGGTTTGGGTCATCATCCCTGTTATTTTTATTGCATATGTTTATCCACAGCAGGGCAGGTAAGAGAAGTTTACCTGTTGGAAGTGAGCTTTTGGCAGAGGTGCAGTAAGAGCCTGTTGTCTGCAGCTTTTCATCAACATCTCACTGTGGCTGTTTCTGCTTTACTTTCCTCCCTACCGTGTTATCAGACTTGCCTTTATTGAAGTTCTGCTAATTCAGTGATACACATTTCATTTCCTATAGATTCTTCACAATGAAAGTCCCCTGTTATTTTGTTAGGTAAGAACTTTTATTGTGAAGCAGCAACAGAAAGCCGATCAGGAACACAAAGCAGTAAAATAAAGCAGATATATACAAACAGGACGCAGGAGAGATTCAGTTAGAAGCTACAAAAGGGTAATATTCCTCTCAGACCTCACTCCCAACTCGTCAAAAACTGACACTAGGTCAGTGGTCATTGCTGTCAGATAGTGAGGCACTGACGCACCCTTTTGCGTCACACTGTGCAGTGATATTTTTTGATGCACTGAGCAACTGCTGTAGTATAACAAGTTCACGTTGGTTGGGAGGGAGCAGAGATGGTGGGGTTTTTCTTTATAACTACAGTATGTGCTTTTGTCGCCTAAACCTAAGGAAGTAAACCAAAAAAGTTTTGCCTGTGTGTGTCTAAGTTCTGAGTAAAAAACTGCACATTTGCTTTGAAAATAGAAGTTTATTTTAAAAAGACACAATGCATGTAAAAAGCATAAATTGACAAAGCATCCCTATGCGTCCAAAACTGACATTAGAGGAGTACCAGAGCATTGTAGCTTAACGTGTAGGGGCAATGACCAAGTATTTGACAAGTTGAGAGTGAGAATGTGTTGCTCAGGTACATACTCCGAGGATTGCAAATAAATTATCTAAAGTTTAGGTAGGCCCAGGTTTTTTCTCAAGCAGTAAGATTTAGTAGGTAAATCTGACCATGTTAGCCACCCAAATAGTAAAAGAACATTTCCCAGCAGACATTACGACTTGTCAAAGCAGAAAAAAGCACAAGTGTAAATAATACACAAACTAAGCCGTGTCCTTGAGTAGGCATGCACAGTAAAAGAGCCCTGAAACTGGCTCACTTTAATGGATTGCAGCCGCTTAAGCTTTCCCTGCTTTGACAAGTCAAAACGTCAGCCATTAGACCACCGCATGCATCCCATGGTTCACTGCATTTGTGCATGGGTTTTGGTTTATATGAACAGAGAGAGACACGTGCTTGCTTTGCTCTCCTCGCTGCCTCGCATATCCTTTTGCTGCCAAAGCACCTTTTGCAATAAAGCAGTGTATTTAAGTATTTACAGTAAGTGCTTTCGGGTGGCCTGGTCACCTAAAAGCTCTGCTGTAATTGCTGCAGTCTTTTACTGCTGCTGATGTTCATACAGCAGTTCATGCTCCTAACCTCCACTCAGTACCCAGATTAACATATGCACCCTTGGTCCACTTGGATCCTAAATGAAGACCAATCATACAGATATAGATATTGTGACACTCACTTTTTTTACACACATTGGTGGTGGATGGATAAGTTCTATAGCTAAAGTAGAAGTTATTGTCTTTCTCCCACTCTCTAAGCATGAGCTAAATGTGTGCTTCGAAGGAATAAGGTCACAGCCGAAATGCCAGATATCAATTCCACACACATCACACAGTCATAAAAATCTCATCCACTCAAGCATAAATTTAGGTTTAAAGGGTCAAAAATCCTTTCAATAAAGACAGAGGAGGACGCAGTTCTGCCATGTTGACTCTATTAATCTTTGGTCCCCTAAAACGTTGCCTTTATCATATGATTATTCTCATTTAACCACACTTCACTGGTAAGTGGATTTTCCACAACTCTGCTTTTACTGTGTAGAAGCGCACCAACACCAGCATTTCTATTTCACAAGGATAAAGAGCACTTTGCTCTCCTGCATTGTCTCGTCTCCCTCTGCACAACAAACAATCCCTCCTCCCCACAGTAACACCACAGTCCCCCCTCCACCCCAACTCCTTCTCCGCATTCTGCATGTCAAACTCCATCCTTCATCCTTTCTTCTAAGTATGATGCCAAACCCTCCATCTTCCCAATGGCATGCCAAACACTTCACACCCTTCATCCTCTCCACCACACCGTTTGAGCTCTCTAACTGCAGGGACTGGCTGTTTGTAGAATCTGAAGTTTGAGCTCTGTGCCACGGGGATTACTCTGAAAGCCCTTTAGTCATTTCGTCTCGAGAATATAACCTAAACTGTGCCATGTTGCTACTGCATAGCATGCCAGGGCTGGTTGCTGCACTACGATTAACAGTGACTTACTTGCATTATAATTTTTGCGCAAGTGACAGGGGGGCATTTATTTTTTTTGGTTTGGTCGATTTGGTTTGGTTTATGGGAAGTTGACTTTCATGATTTCTCGTTACAACTGACACTTGAATCCAGCAGTGAGGGTTTGTGTTTAGTTTGCATCTGTTTTTGCTTCCAGCTACTTTCTCATTTTTATTTTTGTTCATGTTAATTAATTCCAGTGACTTTTCCCCAAGTAAACCACAGTTGAGCATTCATAAAGCAGCATATTTTAAAATAATAGAGGAATAAAACTAATTAGTAACTTTGTGATATGTCAAGATAAAAAAAAAAAAAGAACAAAAAAAGGTCAGTCAACATTTACGTCTTAGATTAGAGCTGTGTAAACTAACCTTCAGACTATGTTTATGTTAATCCGTCCCATGGCTTTTGTTTCTGTAACAACTTGTAATGTAAAGTTAATCTTCCCCTTGTCTTTTGTCAGTTATTCTCAGTTATTTTTTTTTCTTTGTTCAGAGCAGACTTAATAGTAAGCAGGATCTTGGTAGTGGATTTCCGAGCCTGGTCTTACTCCGAAGTCACTGAAATTTGGTGCTTGGGCAGTGACTTGTGGCATCAGACACCACCGAAAAAAGCTGTCCTCAAACGTAAGCATGATAGGCGGCCGGTCCCCGATGATCCAACGGCACCCAGCAGCATCAGGGGGAAACACAGCGGGACAAGGACACTGGATTTACTGCAAATGACTGAACTCAATTTAATAGGATTTCTTTAAAGTTGCAATCTTTAGTTGCAATCACAATCCGATTTCCTGCTGCACACTGTACACGTAGTTTTCCACAGCCAAGAACAGTAAAGATGTTTCCTCGCTGCAAGGACCGTGTCACAATAAAATCCCCTTGTGTTTTGTCAGAAAAACACAGTTAAGTAGCATGTTTGGTTTGCATCAGCAGCGGCTTGATAACGTAATAACGCTCTGATAAGGTAGCATGAAAGTGAACAGTAAACAGTCAAAATTGATGTTGATTATGAAACTCATGACATTAGAAATAGTAGCCTTGGACTGCGTGCATTCACAAATGTACGTGAATCCTCAATAAAGGCAATTTGAGTCCATCACAGCAATGGTGCACTTTGCCACAATGAAAACAACTATATAGATATGACTATAAATTGAGATGAGATGATACAGAATGTGAGTACACTGAATGGCTACTGCTGAAACTAAGCCAGACCATAAAGAGTAAAATACTTTAAGTGGCCTCTATTGAAGAAGGGGAATTTATCAGGCTGTATTATAGCTGGGTTTCTGTGATTCTGAAAATCCCTACGATCGATTTAAGGTAGGGTTTGATGTTAAAAAAATAAATAAATTAAATAAAATAAAAAGTAAAACAATAATAATTAATACATTTAAATAATAATTGTATTTGCTAAATCATAAACTTGTATTAGCCTTTTTAGATTGATCGGGATGGGATGATGTATTCTTGGGAATCCAGATTATCTTGTCTTCATAACTTTGTTTGTATTCATACATTATACATATAAAAAAAGACTCTCTATAGTGTAACTCGTGTGGTGTTTGTGTGCTTGGTTTGTGTGTTGGAGAGCGACAGAGAGACAGAGAGAGAGAGGAAGAAAAGAGAATCCTGCTGCATCCAGTGTCTTTCATGTTCCTGTGCTCGAGCCTGAAGGTGCTCTGCGCAGCCAAGAACCAATTAACCCATCTGCACCACTGTGGGCTCTGACTGGTGTGACAAGCTCTGCGGTGCCAAACTACATAATGGTCCTCAGCTTCAGGTGCAGTGGGAGCTCCTCCCTGTAGTGGAGCTGAATGAAACAAACTGAGCAGCTCAGGACGCAGAGGGCACACTGCTCTGCTGCTGAGCGATGACAATGTGACAACAGGTGACGATGGAGCTATTGTGCGAGTCCCACTTGTCCTTGCATGCTTGCTGGATTGATTTTGCACTTTGGCTCACCAATAGGAGGAGTGAAGCTAGCAAAAAAAGGGGAAATACAATAACTTTCTCAAGCCTGTCCTGCATACGGATAGGAAATGAATGGATTACAGTGATTGGAAGATACAAGGTTAAAGATGCAATGGGTAGTTCTTTGGTAGAAGTAACCCCTGAGAATGTTATGCTGGAGTAAATCATGCTAGGAGAAATATACATAAGGATTTGGACAAAACAATGACAGCCACAATAAGAAAAGACAAGAAAAGAAGTTGATCTAAGAGAAAGGAAAAAGGACTGGAAGGCCTAATCTGTATGTTTCGTTCTTCATCCATCCCCTTTCCCTACCAGATTTGTTGTTGAAGCTGGCTGTACATAACAACTACAACTGTTCTTGCTTTTTAAATCCATTTGAAGTGTGACGCTCTGTCAAAGGTGAACAATATTCAATGCGAGACATTTAGGTAAACATGTTAAACTCTGAAATACATAACAGCACATCCTTTCAGCCAAGAGTAAAGATAAAAGGCAAAGCAGAAAACTATGCAGAATCACTTTAAAGAAAGGCCTCCTGTGGACAGAAAGCCCTCCACACAGACGGAGGAGGTTCAGTGAGGGAAACACACAGCGAGACTGCTTCTTCTTTGACTTGTCAGGTCCACAGAAAAGAGAAGTTGCAAGCTTGTTAAATAACTTTTTCACTATCATTACTGTGGATGGCTTGTTGATGTTGAATGTTATCTGCATTAATAGAAGAGAAAAATGCATACACAAATTTACAGACAAAAACAAACGTTTCAAATTACTCCTACGTGTCACCATTTGGCCAAATAAACCTAAATACAGACATAGACATATAATGTTATTACTGACAATATTAGAGGTAACAAAAGTTTCTGTTCTTTACTTTACTGCCACGTAGCACCGGACTATGACCATTATTTTGCAAAAGCTCAGTTTTCCTTGCCTTTGCTTGGATATCAAGTCGGCATGTATCCACTCTGACTGTTTTCACTGTTTTTGGTTGGTGCACTTTGGACAAAAGTTTGATATGAAAAAGATTCATTTTTACATTTGGCCAACTTAGTGTATACATGTAGCAGGATAAAAAATATTGGACATGAAAGAATGTATGATTTGTGCATTGTCATGGTTTGGTGTATAAAAAGAATACATACTCTATGTGAGGAGGCCCAGGGTGTCTGGAGGTGAAGTTAAGAGGACCTTATACATGTTGTTGAGTCCCATGGTAAACTTACCTTGCATGGAAGCTGGAGTCACAATATAACATGAAACGGACTCACATGAAAATTTTCTCGGGCTTCAATATTGCCAGAGACCTGTCTTTGCTACTGGCAACTATTGCCACGGTTTAAAGCCCAGTACAGACCAAAGATTCGCAATGAGACAAAACCATTTTAGTAGCCTGGAAATCCAGACCCAAATCTAGAAGAATTTAGGGTCTGGCTATGAGTAATGCAAATGGTCCAACTCGAGGGGCGGCACATAGCATGCGTTTGAAAATATCACTGCACACAACTGGATAACACTATGACCTATCAGAACAATACACGGGGTGACGTGTCCAGAGATTAGCTACCAGCGGAGCTAACTGGTAGATTAGACTCTTGCTGTATCCGGTCGGCAAAACAGCAAAAATGTCCTTCTTGCAAAGGAAAGACTTGAGCGCCGTCTTCTGTTCCTCTTTTAGAGAAAAAGCCAAGTCTAACTCGTTCATTGTAGCAGCCAAAGCTGTTTCAAACAACTGGTGCTCATCCGTAGCCATCTTGCAGTTTTTACTGACTGATTCTGGACTTCGTCGTCGGTAATGAGCATCATTACTGATTGCCAGAGTGACTCGCTGAGCAAATTCAAATTGTACTCTCACGAGAACTCTGGATTTCCAGGGTACCATTTTAGGACCTTGCAGAGAAAAGTAGCAGCTGTGCGAACTGACTGGTCTCAGCTCGACTGAAGCTGACTGATGGTGTCACCAGCAGCTCAACTGATCACCGGTTTTAGAAGGTAAAGCATATTAACTGATTCAACATCCAATGGGCTTGTAGTGAAGTCTGCTGGTCAAGTCAAAATGACTGCAGACAGATTCTTCTCTTGTTCAAATGCAACTGTAGCCACTATCTCACTATCACTACGCTCATTCATATTTTAAGAGGCTACAAAATATATCCAGCCACAAAATAAGCCTGAAAAGCTGGAAATCAGAGCAGAAGTACAGAGAGTTGCTGCACAGAGATGATACACAGTCTCATCTAGTTGCGCTGGTGTGAACCAACAGGTTTTCAGAATGTTGCAGAATGGCACATTGCAAGTAGATACCTGTTTCAACGTGTCTCGTCATGAATTTTTTGTCTGAACTGGGCTTAAGTGTGTGTGACCACACGTAGAGACAACTGTTTATTCCAAACAACAGTAGTGACTTCCAAAGAGGTTAGAGTAGATGCTGCAAGAGCATCTGTTATATCAGAACTGGAGAGTATTTCTTCATTGAAATATGAGCAAAAAGAGGCACTTGCAGTTCGGCAACAGATGACCATGCAAAGTTATTACTACTTTTACTGAAAGATCTGTACCTTTTCCATCTCTGCATACGGCCATGACATTTGACCATTGTCTTTATAATGTTGGACTGTGGGTCATTTAGCTCAAGATATTTCTCAACTTCAACAACTACACAACATCCACATCCATTTTGTTTTGTCACACATGAAACAGCAGCAGCTACAGAGTTCTCTATATGCATCAATGCTGAGGAGAGGAGTCGAGCTGCCATAGGAGCAGAGAAAAGACCTGCTATGGGAGCTGGTAGGTACAAGCAGAGAGCGAGTGCGGGAAAATGCATTTAATTACAAATGCAGCGAGGCTGGAAATAGGACAGTGGTATAAAGTGCCATGGGGCAGCACAACCCAGAGCACAGGTGTGTTTTGGCCTTAAGACTGATTGGATGTAATGTAATTAAAATTTGTTCGTGCGCATGTGTTGTGCTGCACCAAGAGCTTCTCTGCACAGATTGCTGTTGTAACAAACAAGTAAGGACCACACAGGGTTCGTTGAGTTTGTTCTATTATTTATCAAAGTTTAATACAAGTGTAGACGTAACACACTTTCGGTCATTGACACAGCTGATTCAGTTCAGCTTGATGTTGAACTGATTAGTTTGTGTACTGAACACCTCTGCAGCCAATGATGCGGCAAGCACTGCAGAAAAGTTAGCCACAGAAATGGTGCCGATGATGGCGATTATATACAGACTGGATCTGTATAAACGAGATGGACTTGACCCCAGTGTGTTGTCCTAACATTTTGCTTTCCCTGCATAGCATTTTCAGAATTAGTAACTGTACATTTGTAGCTATAAGTGGGTGTTTATAAGCTCCTATGTCTATCAATGAGTTTGTTGGTAATGTTGACATGGTGATGTCAGTTCTGATTTGACTAATTTTGTTTGTCAGTGCTGTGTTAAGATATGAATGTGACATCTGATATGTCTTTTGCTCACTGAAAAGTCTTGGTGTACTGTGGGTTAATCTGCAATGTTTCATGCTATTAAAAAAAGACTCCTACGCTATTTGTATGAGCTATCTTTCTAAATAGCTCCTATGGATTCATCCTCCGAAGTGTGCAAAATCAATGGCAGTTGAGCACCCTTGCCAAGGAACCCTGTGTTCACAGCACAGAGAACAGAAATCCATTATCTCTATCAAGAGAAATCCACATATTGTAGGTCACATTATGCTCCTCAGATGGCAGCAGCACAAAGCACGACAGGCCTCTCTCTTATAAACTGCTACAATAGCGACTGACAGCAAATGAATGAATAACACATGAAGAGAAAGGAAGCTGAACCGGGGTGATTAGTGCTCAGAAAGGCCTTTTAAAGAGATGCAGGAATATTGCAGCAGGAGGAAAAACAATCATTAGTTCTTTTGGATGAGAATGTCATGGAGCAGGAAGAGCAGGGAATTGACTGGGTGAGGTGGACTGGAATAAAAGTGGAGGAAGATTATGAAACTAAAAAACATGTTTTGGGAAAAAGAAAGGCTGAACAATGCTGTGATTTATACAGGATGGAAGAAAAGGGAAGCCAGGAGGACTGAAGATTGATAAATGGACCGAGAGCACAGAATATTGTCATTCTAATGACCACAGGGAGCATCGACCTTCCCTCCTTCCACAGCTACTAGAGATTTTTCCCCTTTATAAAACCTAAAGTGCCACGTCATAAATATCACATCTGTCTTCCCAACAAGGGAGAATACTTTGGAACTTTTCAGTAAGCAGTAGCAATACAATGCACAATACACACAGTCCTCTCTGTGTTCTGAAAGAAACAGATTGCACATACAGTAACTATAATAGTAATGCAGCCCATGGGCATGATTCAGTCTAACAGGAACTGTGCATAGCTTGGTTGCCATGTATTTTTAAAAGTATACCATGCAGACATTGTTGGCCACTGTGTGTAAACAGTACTGCAAAAGTGAAAGCCAAAGCCAACACCAGATTCACTCTGGTTTTGGCATGAGTTTTGTTTGCTTGGCATTTCGCCTTCCCTATATTTGCATTTTTTAGCACTGTGTCCATGGTTTTTGTAGCTTCCTCATGGATGCATGCTGCTTACAGTCTGGCACTTGGTTTACTACCTTTGTATAAGGTCCCAACTTCACCTCCGTGCTGTTACCGGGAATGATATTGGTTTTGTATGAAAATTCTGCATAGTGTACCTTTAAAATAGCTTTAGCATGTTCTCTGTGATTCTGCACTATTTTATGTTTTTGTCTTAGATTCTATGTTTTGACTTGGTTTTCTGATCTGCTGCCTCTTTGGTTAAGGTCATGTTGGGGTTAAAAGACTAAAATTACTTGGGTAAGATTTGAGAATGATTGTCTACTTGATTAAAAGAAACCAATGTTGATTTTTGGTCGAAATTCCACTAAAATATTTGCAATTCTCCAAACAAAGTAAAAGTTGTGGCTTATCATAACTTGGATTTTATTTTCATAACTTTCCATCAGTGACTATTACAACATACTCACTGAGGTAATTGCTGAGGTCGCAGAGCGCAGTCACATAGCTAGAAATAGATCTAATGGTACAAGAAACAAGAGCGGTGAGATGATCAGGAGAGTAAAGTGTTCAAACTTTACAATTCTTTATGTTTTAATCTTAAATGTAATCTTGTTGTTTTGACTTCAAATAAAATTGACTCAACGGTTTTGTTGCAACAAACTTGGTTTAAAATGCCTGAACTCTCATTTCAAACATCCTCTTTTATTGCACAAATGTAATGTATGTGTTGTTTACAAAAACAGTCAGTGATAGGCTCACAAACACGTCAAGTATTGTAGGTCAAAAGTGATGGATGTTTACAACAAACAGCTGATTCATTCATTTTACTGTGTTAATTGACCTTGGGGCTGGTTTATAACCTGTCCAGTCACCTGACTGCACGTGTCTCTCGCTCCTTCAGATTTATTTTTTGGGGAATTTTGTCGCAGTCCAAGATTTCAGAAATTATTTAAGTGAGGTGGACTTAAGTTAGGTGATGTTATCGCCAGTATGGGCGAAGAATCTGTGTAAAAGGAAACTTGTCATGTATTGTCTACTACATTTATTTGCTCCTAATGGTCCAGAGTGCAGGACTGAGTGGCATCTGGTGGTGAGGTTGAGCTCACACTGCGAATGGCCCTATCGAGGGACAGTGTTTGATTTGTCCATTCTAGGCTACAGTAGAAAGAACACTGAGTAATCTGTTCAAGAGACCCACTTATTACATAAGTATAAATGGCTCATTCTGAGGTGATGAAAACACAATGATTTTTAGTTTCAAGTGATGAAAACATAGTGATGAATATCATATTCTTTTTCTGACAATATAAACTAGATTTTAAAAAAAAGTGTTAAAGTGAAAGTGAAAATTCTCACAATCCAGGGGTGAGATTAAAATGTTTAGAGTCGCTCACAATAAAACAGAGAGATAATGTTTGTCCAACATACACAAGATTAATTATGCATCAGCACATAAGTGTCTTAGTGGTGTAAGAAAGCTATTAAGCCCTAAACAATTAGGCCCCAATGTTTTTCCAATTCATCTTAATTTGTTCCATTCAGTCTATTCAATTCAATCTATTCAATTCAAGCCCTTTGCATGATGCTGTTTTGTGCTTGTAACCACATTTTATGACAAAGACTCAAGGTGCACCTCGCGCGAACATGACACCATTTCAGGCCACGTTGTTGTGAAGAGCGGTATTGAACTTAACATTTCTCTCACTGACTCATCTGCTTTCTGCCTCCACTCCTCTCCCCATCCCTTTCATCTCTGAATTCACGCTGCAATAAAGTCCAGACAGAGTAATTACAGCTTACCGACAAATAACACAGAACCATCCGACAGAGTGCAACTTCATATGCTTTTAAGCTGCTTATTTTCACCCTGTAGCAAATTAGACACTTTGTGCTAAATCGACCGGCCTCTCCCTCACACACTCCCTGTCAGGGTTTAATTGTGTAAACAAAAACCCACACAGTCTGTCACCCTCCTCTACGCCTGCTCTCTACTTCAACAATCAAAATATCAGATGAACAAGTCCATCCTCTTGTTCTGCTGGTTCTGACAGCCTCTTTTGATTTGATTTTATTCGTAATTACCACAATAATACGTTTTATATTGCAGCACATTGTAGTCATTCCATCATTGTTAGTTTCAGTCTCATGTTAGTTTAATTTCAATAATTAGCATCTTTTTAATCATGAGCTCTGTCATGTTTGGAGGACAATTAGCTTATTATTCTCTTTTAAAAACAAAGGAATATTTTTTTTCCCAACAAATAAGTTCCCCATCTTCACATATTTTAAACATCAAGCTGTGTTTTGGGCTTCTCACTATTAATAAATTCTCAACCTTTGTCGAAAATTCAACAAAAAAGAAAGAAACAAAACACAAATAAACTACTTATGAATGAGAAAGTACTTGGACAAAAACTTTCAACTGAGCTTTCAACTGCATCTGACTGTCTTTATAGTTTGTTCCTAAGTGTGGAACATAACTGCTGCATGTTTAATCCAAAAACAGCATGCACAGTTTTGCTATGGAGATATTTCTTCAAAGCAGTGTGAAACAGTGTGCAACATGTTTTGGGGTATAGTTTAGTGGTTGTATCAGAGGGGTTACCCAATCAGCAGCGACATGTATACAGATCAGATTCTAGTAGATCTTTATTTGTATTTCACACTGCTTTGGCAGTGTAAACATATGTTTTCTATGCCAAGTCACTTTGAACTGAATTGAACCCTGTTTTATGAAAAGGCAGTGCACTTGCTGAGCACATCAGGGTGTTGAACACCACCATTTGCATTTAAAAAAATGTTTTGCAACATTTTGTCAGAACGCAGCTCCGGTGATTTTCTGTCATCCTGCGGAAGAAGTTCCGTAATTAGGCAAAACATTCTCACTCTGACCTCGTCACATATCGACATTTGGTCATGGACTTTCCACGTCCAGATACGATGTGCAAGGTACCACAGGTGCATTGGTTGGCTATGTTCTGAGTTCTGCCTCCTACATGTATTGTCCTCTTTCAATATTTGTTGGACCCATCCACCACCTCTTCCACCACTCTACTCTGACTTTCGCCGCCTTAACTTTCATTCTTGTCCCACCGTGTTTCCCTCCGTCACTGCCGGGTGCTGTTAAACTGTACCAGTGACCAGACACGTATCATGCTGACGTTAGAGGATGTTTTTTTTCATTGGTGTCTGACACCACAAGTCACTGCCCAAGCGCTAGATTTGGAGGACATAGGAGTGAGACTGGGTTGACCTAGGTCATCACACAACTGAGCAAACTCCATCTGTTGATGAGGACCGTCAAATGCCATTGAAAGCTCTGGAGTACATTTTTTTTTCTTTTTAATCAAACAACAATTACTAACACAAGATTTTAACATTATATTGCTTCCACAAAATGAAGGTTTATAAAATATCAACAATAATTCAAGTTGTACGTTGGTGAAAGAACAATTCTGGTGGTTTTGCAACATTAGAATCTGTTAACTACAATCACTTAAACTGCTGACCATGCAAACACTGTTACAATCGTATCCTTACTTCCAGTTAACTTAAATATGCATGAGAAAAATGAACGTGCAGAGACTTGAACCTTGCTAAATAATGATAATAATAATACACTGGATACACAAAGATGCAGAGAGGGACATGCAAGAGTGTGTAGGAAGACAAGCATGGATTCTGGATATATTGTCGTTTCTTGAGAGTTTTGAATGATTAACTGTAGAGGAGGATATTGTAATAGTTCAGTCTGGAAGTGATGAATACATGAATGAGAGACTGCAGCTGAAAGAGGAGAGGGATGGATGGAGGCGGACAATGTTTCTGAGATGGAAGAAGGGTGTTTTTGTTATGTGTTTGATATGTTTGTCAGATAAGACGGTCTGATCAAAGATGACACCAAGGATACGGACATGGAGGGAGGTGAGCACAGTGGAGCCGTCGATGCAGAGGGAGAAGTTGTGGGTGGATTTAAGAAGACATTTGGGGCTGATGTTAATGACTTCTGATTGATAAGTTTGAGAAAGCTGGTTTGAATCCAGGATTTTGTTATCATTATTATTATTATTTGACAATTTTCATATGCTGGTTTTCTACAATATCTGCAGCTGTCTTTGTTGCTTATTTTTTCTTGGTGGTACACCAATATGTTCTTATACCAACTTGTCAAATACCAAAGCTTTGTCAGTGGGCCTGCACGTCAGTATATGAAATGCTAGGTATCCTCCTGCATCAGTTTTGGATGTTCAGAGATGACGTGCCAGTTACATGCATTGTGTCTTTTTAAAATAAACTTCAACTTTCCCAGGAAATGTACAGTTTTTGCTCATGGTGACCCTCTTGCCCCCCCTAAGCACACGCCTGTCCCTATGGCTGTGTCTATGTACATCTACTATTGTAAATTGCATTTTATTTACTGGACAGCATGATGCCAAGGGAGTTATTCTGAAGGCTGACATGCCTGTACATAGCGGTTGTGACTTGTCTTTGCACCCTCTTACCTCTCCTGCCTTCTGCAGCTGACCATGTCCCTGCTCCACTTGTTATTCATCTTTATGAGCTTCGTTCTTTTAAATGACCTTAGGCCTGAGGCTGAGGTAACAACATCTCTGAAGGCCCTAATGAATGCGAAAGAAGCAGACTGCAATGCCAAACTGTGTTTACGAAGCAAGTTTGTTCATTGTTTTTTATTATGTTCCTAGGCTGAAATCTCACTTAAAGTAAACACACAATAAGGCATGGATTTTTTTTCTTTCATGAGTGGACTGAAATGTCTTTCACACTGTGTTTTTGTAGACATGCTAAAATGTCCTGTGCCTCATTTAAAAAAGCCAATTTACAGGCAAGTAGCTGGATAGGCACACAGTTGCAAAATGGCAGCTTAATAATGTAATGTCCTACTTATTTATTGGTATTTAGAAAGTTTTGCACGACAGCTTTGGTTTCAGGAGCTTTTTTTCCTCGAAAGCTGCCGTCAGCAGGATAAAGCTACTTTGAACAGTCTTATCACCAGCCGCAGACTCACCATCTGCATGACAGAGACAGAGGCAAGAAGAGGTGGGCAGAGGGGTAAAAAATGGAAGAGGCAGCGATGAAACGATAGGAAACAATTTGTTGGAAAGGCGGGGATGGACAGAGAGAGAAAAAAAATCAGAAAGATGAAACCTAGTTCAGGGAGAAGGAAGATGTAATAACAAGCCCAAAGACTGAAGGAAAGATCAGAGAGAAAGAAGAGACATGGGAGCAGATCAGAGAGAAACACAGCAAATCACCTGTACAGCAGTAGCCACTGTTAAATCCTCCCCCTTTATAGATTTCTCCTACATCCATACAGTAGCAGGACGTTGGAATCAGTGACATCACGTTGCAATTATTTTGCAAAAACGTTTGTCCAAAGAATGCAAATGTAGTACTTGTGAGAAAGAGCTGCTTAGAAATTAACTAATTGGAACCATCTGCAATCAGAAATTAGTTTTGGTTTCTTTGGGGCGGTTGAAACAAGTTGTGAGTTGAAATGGCACATTGGTTACATTTACACATCCAGCAGTTTTATTCGCAGTAATGTGGAGCTCTTGCTAACATGGCAAATGCAAGCTAAATATTCACGCTGTTAGCTCAGTTTCTATTCATGGTTTGTACCGACCCCTGAGAGAGATATATGTCCCTTTAGCCGCTAATTGATTGACTATGTTCAACAGTTAGTCATTAACTGTGTCTGTCTGCCAGTTTTTGGTGTTTTCTTGCCTACAGCAGCCAAAACTGGCCATGAGGATGCAAAATATAATACTGCAAATGGACATCAAGTTTTCAATGACCAAAGTGGTGCTGACTGAACTGACAGTTTCTGCTTGTTTAAATGCATAAAGCCTCTTTAAAATACACTTAAAACAAAAATTCAATTGAAGGTATACTTTCTTAGATCTGGGAAAATAAAGTGTGTGACTAGCCTCAAATAGGTACATTTGTTAATAATTTGGAACATCAGGTAATGTGACATACATCACTAGCATAGTAGGCTACACATACTAGCACTACATTGTCATCAAAATAACCCAACTGACTTTTGGTTTCACATGGGAAACAAACAGTGCTCTCCCAGGTAAAAGTTCAAAGATGGTTTGACCTATACGCCTGCCCTATGCAGACTTTTAACTATTTATACTCTGGTAGTTGCTTGGGCTGTCTGGTGCATCTCATACCGCTGCTAAAAAGAGTCTCTCTGTTTTGGTATCTGACGTCGACGGTCACTGACCAAGCACTGGTATTTGACGAGCTGGAATTGAGACCAGGTTATTGGGTTCATCACTAGAAACAAACAAACCCCTTTTTATAACATTGTCATCTGATTGTAGCCTCTTTGACTTAACTGCCTTGTGTCAACAAAAAATGACATTGATTGATCAGGACAACATCAATATGATGGAAATAGCTTAGCATCTTAGTGCAGTAGTGTGTATCCATGATAGTCGTGCCATCATTAAATGCATCTGTATGGCAACATATTAATACAAATACTTTCTCAACACAGCAACCTGCAATATATATATTTTTTTTCCACATTTAATTTATGGCCCCGCAGACTGCAAACAAGATCATGCATTAAAGCTTTACAGCTCTAATTGTCTTGGTATGTTCGATGGCTGCAGGATAATTGTGTTGAAGTATTGAGTGCAACACTGAGACAATCAGGGTTAACTTGAAGCTCATTTTATCTACTCATTATTCCTCACATTATGACAGCTGACAAGGTGAAATCTGACTGTTCTTTAACAATGTCTTTGGGAGCCATGATGCAGCCACAGTTCAGCAAGTAAGCAAAGAAGTGAAAACTGTGATTATAATGGCTACATCTGTATGCTGCCATGTTTTGGGCAGAATCCATTCATCAGCGAGTGCTGTGAGCTGTGGTTTAGCTGCCTGTAGTTCAAAAAAATCAAATAGAACGAGACAGAGAAATAGAAAAGGAGAGATGCCCCGTGGACAGCAAATGCCAATCTCCAGTCTTAACGAAGCCGGCTCTGTCTGATGTCTGGCAGGCTACAGCTAATGATGAGGCTTAGTTAGGTGAGGGAAAAGACGCAGGGGGAGACGGAGTGGGGGTGAGATGGCTTTGGGGAGGAAGGAGAGAGGGGGAGTAAGCGCCAATCGTAATGAAAACTGCCTTGTCTGATGTCTGGCTGGCCACAGCTAATGATTAGTTAGGTGAAGACAGGTGAGAGGGGGAGGAGGGAGAGAGAGGTGGACGGGGAAAGAGACAGGAGAGAGAGAGCTTTCCTTTCCTGCCACTACAAATATTTAAAAGGCGAGATCAACCATTCAGCTCTATCTCTGTCGAGAAGTTCTTCCCTCCTTTGTGTGCAGTTTTCTATCATTAGCATTCCTTTGGCATTTCACCCTGTTAACAATATGTTCATTGAATTTCACATGTCAGTGTTGCAGTCCATGTTCTGAGTGTGTGGACATGACAGTGCCCTCATGCACAAAACCAAGTCCATAAAAAATCAGTTTTTCCCTGCTTGGTTTGGAAGAACTTGACTGGTGTGCAATGACCACTGACCCCAACTGCATGCAGAGCCTTTGGGGTGACTTGAAATGGGCAGGGGCAGTGGTGGGTCAAGCTGTTCTCATGCACTGTCTGTACTTGTACTTGAAACAGTAATTGGAATTATGAGTCAGTAATTCTTGTATAACCAACATAATTAGAATTAGGCTGCAGCCCCTGGTCGGTTCAACCTGACCGGATTGGTCTCAGGAGAGGAGCCAAACAATAATAACGCCACCCTATAAAAAACACACAGTGACAGACACTACATTGAGCAAAACCATTGACATCAGGCACTTCTTAGACCTCAGCTACCAAAACAGTGGCAGGATTACCACTCCTGATGAAAGCTGAAAGGAAATCAGAAGTGTGAAAGAGTGTCCTCTAGGGCCAAAATCTACCTTAGAACATGGACTGTCTAAACCATGTGCATGACCACCAAGACAGCGCAAGTCCTCAGTGAGATGAAAAGATACCACCTGGACATCCTGGGGATAAGTGAAAGTCGCTGGACTGGCTCTCGATGCCAAGTGCTGTGTGATGGATCTGTCATCCTCCATTCAGGCCATGAGAATACGTACACACATTGCATAACCATCATAATCTCAATCAGATCTAATCTTATGTTGTCACCATGTTTCTTTTCCTAAACCTAACCTACATAATTTTATTTGCCCAACCATGTTTTTCTTCCTGAACTTAACTTACTTAACTTTATGTGAAATACGTTACATTAAGTATGTAGCATTATTCTTAGGGCACTTAAGGTTAGATAGGAAATGATCTGTGTGTGCAATGTGGTTGGAGTGAACAAAAATGGTACTCAAAAACAAGTATTGTTACTTTAGAATCATAATGACTCAAGTGGAAGTAAGTATTCATGAAAATAACCTCACAAAAAACTACTCAACTACTAACTTGCCTTGTTGCATCGATGTATTACGGTCAAAAAGGTCTTCAGCTGCTAATACAAATGTGAAGTACGTGTTAATGACAAATGACAATGTGCTGTCGATGGAGAATTCTTGAAGGTCGAGGTGTCCACGGTTTTGGGCGGACAAAGCAGGCAGCACGTCACGTGACTGCTGTTGCTTGTCGTTTGAAAGGCAAACAGGGTGTGGATGTTGGGCCAGCTCTGTGCATGTGCCTCTTCTGAAGGAGACAGAGGCGTTTCATCTTCTGCCATGATCTTGAACTGTAGTCAGTTGAAGGGGGGGTTGTCGGGATGGCGGCAAGGTTGGCTGGTAGGCTCTGTTACCTCTCACTCTCAAAGAATTGCTGCTGTGTGTGTGTGTGTGTGTGTGTGTGTGTGTGTGAGCTCAGCTGAAAATATTCTTTATAGCTAAATGTCTAAGTAGTGAAAAATGTGTAGCCCACTGTAATACAGTAGAGGTAGATATATGTAAATTTGATTGAGTAAACGTAATGCTTTCCAACTTTCCACTTGGCAGCAGTGGTCATCTTCCAAACCCTGTGCGCACAGCCGCGTGTGCATGTGCCCCTGCATCATGTTCAAATTCACATTTACATGACTTGATTAATTATTGTAGGGAGGGGACGCAGGATGAGCGTTCAGCATCATTACCTCCGCCTTGATTTGTCTGTGGCTGGTTCATGTGCCGTCTGCTAACTCATTACCTTTTGTGTTTCTTAGCGGAGCTGTGTTTATGTGTTTATGGGGCCGCAGGGTACAAGGTGCTGTTTACATATGCAGGCATGCCATCTGTATCCACTGCGGCAGAGAGAAAAGGAGTCGAGGCTACTGCAGCGCCCTCCCACAATGCACTTTTTATAATTACTCTTTAAGAGAGGCCTGTCACTACAAATTGTTACTTCGGCATTTTTTAATGATATACTCAAATGCCTTGTAGAAACGAGTCGTTTTCTTTGTCTGGTCTCCTGCACACAAAGTGGCGATTATTATCAACTCCTTTAATTGGACTTTATTTTGGAGACAGAGCTGTTCCCCTTGAGGAACACAGCTTCATTAGCATCTGTAATAGCATAAATACATGTTGAAGCTTTGCATTTTCTTAATAAGGTCATTGTTAGCATTGTCATTATCAACATCATCATCTCCTAACTAATCATTTATCACCTGTAAAGGAGAGAAAGAGGAAGTGCCGGAGGGAGGGTGACATCTGACGAGAGAGAAAAGAGGTAAGTAAAGGCATATTATTATGTTTTAATAGCTTTCCCTGGGGAGTAGAGGGCCCATTTCCTGCTCAGCTAATGAAAGGAGGGAAGTAGCGGAGCAGGGATGAGAGAGAGGGTAGTGAAGTGAGGAAAGGCTGAGGACACAGGGACAGGGAGGAGGATGATGACAGGAGAAGAGGAACATGACACGTGACAGATCCTGATTTCACCAACATGTAAACTGGAGCTCAGACCAGCATGTGGATATCTGTGTTACTGACCTGTTGCATTTGTAGCTAGCTTTTTATTTATTTATTTATTTATTTTTGTGCGGCCATATCAGTCACATGGCTCAAGGGATGGTAATGTCCACCACTTTGGTCTCGACTGAAAATTTTCCATAAAGTCGATGACCCTTTGACCCTCTCGTGCTAACATGGCTGCAGATCCTCCGTGTTTGCTCGGTCGTTTGCTCCTCACCCCTGGGCATTTCAAGTTGTTCTTACATGACCTTGGGTCACGGATGAAATCTACCGTAACTGCTGTTAATCCAAGCTGACTGCAGCAGCCATTCTCCACAAAAGTGCACTCAGTACAGTGCAGCTATGTTGTTGCTGCTTCGTGGTAGGGATACAACAGTTTATTTCAGAAGCATCCCAGAAGCTTATCAAAATACATACCTTGTTTATCTATAGGAAAGGCATCTTTATAAGCCTTTTTTCTCTCCTGTACAATGTTTTAAATTTTCATGTATTTTCTACTAAACTAAAAAACTAAATTAAGTATGAGGACAAGTGTATATTTACACACAAACAGCCACAGATATTTGATCCTTGTCACTCATAACTGCACTTTTAATGGTACTGACTTTGATTGCAGGCTACAGCACAGCAAAGAAGGAAATAACAGCAATAACCAAAACTAAAGTAGACAAGAAATTTGAGAGGCAAATATAAAAAGGAAAAGAAAAATGCTCTGCTGCTGAAATGCTCCCTCTGTGGTATGGCACCTTGCAGCAGACAGAACAACCAGGTTGCAGCCATGACAGCTGGAAGCTGTGCCGGGTGGAGCTGTCCCTCATGGCTCCAATACGGTCAAGATGGTGGTAAAAAAAAAAAAGGAGATTTATGGATGGTATGGATTTAATCTGCAGATGCTTCGGTTGAAAATGAGTAGAAAACGCCAAGTAGCTCTGGTGTGATATTGGGGTACACAGTTACATCTATATATTTTTTCTTCGTTTATTGTTATTATAAATATGGGTCAGTTTGGCATGTCACATGACTGGCTCAGGCACTATGGGTATTTAAGATGGCGACTGTCTGTCATTTACTAGGAGTCTGAGGAAGAGCCAGCACGCACTCCATTGGACACTGGGATGTGTCTCTATTACTGGTTCAAAATGGGCATGATGAAGGCCAACAGACTAGGCAAGGCTTCTTGTTTTTAGCTCAGCCAATTTCCAGAAAACTTGCAGCCCCTACCGGCCGGTTAAGAGGAGTGATGACTCAGAATTCAATGATGGTATGAAACAGTCAGGTTGAAATGTTTCTCACACACACACACACACACACACACACACACACACACAATCCCCTCCAGGCTAAAACCCTGCAGAGGAAAAAAAAAACAACAGCAAGTTGAATGCAGGCTGGTGTGAGGTTCAAACATTTCAAACTTGCCGTGGCAGCTAGTTCATGTGGTTTGAACAACCCGTGATTTTATGTTGAGGAACATTGAAGATATCAGATATTTGAAATGTAAACTCACAGTATGGAGAAATACTTCTGCGACCTGCTGCATCTCCCACTTTATATAAAAGTGTTGCTGGTGCAGCTTTAAACTTCCCTCTCACATTTTGCACCACGACACTCCTGTGAGGCACACTGTTCACGGCTCTAAACCCATAAACAACTGTGCACTTGCCCTTCGCTTGCCGTGCGATCGCTGCTTCAGGCTGTGCAACATCTGAAAGCTCAGAGAACAGCTGGAGCTGCCCTCAGCAAACAAGCCTTTCTACTTCATTCACTGTTTGCTCTCTCCCCTCTCTTATTCTATTTAGCGGTTCAGTTCATTACAGTGGCTTTTACCGGCCTGGCATTTGGCGTGTTACCAAAGCAAGCTACAATGGCTAAAATAATGTGAATAAAGAGAACACACACATGTTCTCTGTCTTCTCAGTCTTTCACTCTCCAGTTCACACACACACGCTTTCTGTCTCCCCCTTTCCTGTGCACGCCTGCCAGTGCTGAAAGCGATTCCTACTGAACAAATGAATAATATCCATGACAGCACAGCTTCAATTCAGCATGTTACTGTAGTTTTACTGTGCCCTCCAGAATTATTGGTGGCCTTGGTAAAGATTAGCTCATTACTTTTACAGCTTTTTGGCTCATCCTCGCCAAGGGTGCCAATAACTCTGGAGGGCAATGTATATCTTACCTTCCTACGACTCTTTCCCTTCCTCTTTCTCCTCTCTACGTGCCGCCGTATCTCACTTTAAAGCTCATGCATAATTTATAGACTTTTTTTTCTGTTAGTAAGAAATTATATTTCAAGGAGCAAACAACAGGGATTTGATTATCTGGACAGAAATGAGCTCCACAGAGCAGCTCTTTAATTTGATCTGTGAGTGCTCTCCTTCATCGCTGTTAGGTAAAAACTTGAAAGAGCAAAGAGCATTAAGAGTATATAAAAAATCTTTTGGGCAGAATTTGAGCAGTTTTTAGATTTATAAGTGGGAAAAGAAAATGTCAAGAGAGATTGTCGGGAACCTTGCTTCAGGCAGAGTCAAACATTAAGAATTTCTGAGATGTTTATTACTGAATTACTGGAATGGTTTTATTGGCCGAATTATTTTACTGTATATTTATCAGCCTTTTGAAAGTACATCAGTTGAAGTACATTCCTCTAGTCAACATCCAATCCAAATGTTTTTTCTTTTTTTTTGTCTCTCCCTCAGTTGCGAGATGTCTTCCTACTCCTCTGGTTTTGTGGTTCTGTTTATAGAAACTACATCTTGTTACATTGTACGATTATACGTGAATTCGCGAGATCTTGTGGGTCTTTGTGAGCACAGAGTTGCACCGCTCTGTACAGCAAACGCAGCCAGTGGGTGTTGACGGACAGCTGAGCACGCAGCATATAACCAGCGCAGCCGTTCTGCAACGGACACGCATCCAGTGGAAATCTGGCGTAAGAGCTCATATGTGACCTCAGCGACTCTGTGAGGGTTCACACCCACACAGAGTTTAAAAGCCTGCAACTCCGCACCAGTCATTAAGAACTGAAGAAGCTTCTTGGGTGAGAGGCAAAGTGTCTTCAAGGAAGCAAATCCAGATGCCCACGATACAGAGCTTGTGGTTTTCCTGCATGGAATTTTTCATGTGATTGTGGAGGCCATGCGGCAACACAACTGTATCTAACCTTTAAACCCGAGGAATTACGTTTCAGTGCAATGCAAGTGTATCAATAGCTCCTTTGCATATGATGTCACACATGGGTAGGTTGTCCAGGTGGAGAGCTGGCACAAACACTGCGCAAATACCTATAGTTTGTGCTATTCACCACTGTTCAAATCCATCAAATTGGAAAAAAATAAAAACTCAGGATCCACCTTAAGTCTCAAAAATAGTAGGACATAAAGGAGAAAAGTGAGCAAGCAGGTGTGACTCAAAAACGTCTCGGAACAATCGACATTTACTCACCCGGCCAAAAACAAGATGGCCATCATTTTTAGTCATGGACCTAACCACACACAAAATAGTTACAGATGGACACTGAACTCTAGTGTGCTTTTATCAGCTTGCGGTTTAACTTTAGTGATGCTGGGAGGTCTGGAGGAAGAGTAATTTGTGACAACAATCCTGTCCACACCAGGCACATATTGTGTAAAAGGTTTGTGTAGAAGTTGTTTGAAAATCACTCTTCTTCATTTTGTATGATCACACTCAACAAAGTTTCTGCTGCCTGCAGGTTCATACGACAATTTGATGTAGTCACATCATTTATTCTATTTTCTATTCATGCATTATAGCGATGTATTACTTCCTGCCCTTGAGTTGAGTTTTGCACGTCATAATAGTCACATGATTGCATCAAGCTATTGTGTAACTTGTTTTGCTCAGTCTACTTTATGAAAAGACATTGTGTAAAAATGTGACAAAGCATGACTAAAATAACTAAACTAAAGTGACAGGAGAGAATTTAATTCTCTCTAAATCATCCATTTTAGAATAACCTTCCTCAGCCTTTTTTTAATGTCTGTACTGCCGGAAAGCAGCCACAAATCTTCCTCACTGTGCACTGGGAGATTGGGAGGATGTGATGGAGTTCACAAGGGCAGTGGAATATTTTGTTGGAGGAATAAATTAGCAGCTTCAGTCTTTGGTGCTGTGCCAAGGCATCTGGGAATTCATCCACCACCTTGGAAAGACAAGTTTTGGATGCCATAATGTATCCACTGTAATTTGAAGCAAATTGAATTTTTAAAAATTTCATCAAGAGGATGATGCTAGTGGCGAGTGTTTGCATTCATCCAATCAGGCAGGGTTCTTAATACATGTATCTGAGACACACATTTTCTAAACTTTAATGGACTGTTGTATATCATGTTGAGGTTTTATGTGCAAAGCGTCAAGTGGGTGATTTCCTTTAAGACACCTTATTAATCAGTTTTTATTAATTTGTTCCCACATACTGTGGTCCAGGGTGAGAATAATATTTCTCCTGAGAACTGCTCTTGTTTATCGAGCTTGAGGATATAAAGAGCTAACAGACTTTTATTGAGATTCTCTGCACCTCTGGTGAAATAACTCATCAAGATCATGAGAAACTGGGGAAATTTCGGCGCAACAGTCAGTTGAAGAACAGCAAAAAGACATGGGGTGCTGTCTTTGTAAACTGAAAATGTTCTGTGGAGAGTCGATGGAGAAAAACAATGTTGAGGTTCTATTTCCACGCAGTGTTTTCTAGCTGAAAGGCTGCCTCAGTTTTTACAAAGGTCTTTTTATTTTAAGTTATGGATGATTTTTTCACCACAACCTTTTGAACCCATTACATGGCCTGATCGACTGACACCAACAACAGATATTAAGCTATGAGGGATTGTGACCTTGTTGCTGCGCTGTTGATACCTATTCAAGCTTAAGTTAAAGTCATCTTGGGCTGATGTAAAACCTCGGCAGGAGACACCATGGAAGACATTTATCTGCAGCCCAATAAAAGACAACATTCGAGTTAGCAGAGGCAAGCACTGGAGTGCAGAGAGAAGCTGACATAATCAGATCAGTGCACACATGTTCATTCCCCATATTACCTTCAACTCATTTGAAGAAATATTTCACAGGTGAAAAGATGGTCTCCTCATTAAAGTGGGCTGTCTATGTAGTAGAAGGATGAAAATACTTTGGAAATTGGTGCTACATGACCTGAGAAAATGGAGAAAAGGGGCTGTGGCATTCAGTTTTGCTCAAGAGGTAGAAAACCTACAACCACCACAAAGCACTATACTGTTTGTCCATTTTGATATAATAGTTGGGCAACTAACAATCTTCAATTACAGTTGAACAGCAAAGCTAAAATATGTTTCTGAAAACACTGTAGCTACGTGAGGGAAAAAACATAGTGACAGAATCTTGCTTCATATTTGATCAGCTAAGCTCAGTTTTACCATTTGATCTGAGATTTTTCAGCCTCCATTTATACAACACAGAAAACAGTAGAGCGACCACTTCCTGTTCACAAATTAAAGCCAAACAGTGCTCTAAAATATGTTTCTCAAAACATTTTAGGTTAGAAATAAGCATTGCAGTAACAGAAGCTCAGTTTATATTTGGTTAACACTGCCTAGTTTTAGGTACGGCTGTGCAGTGATTAGCATCTTTGCGAACCCTGGGTGGAGGGTTCAGACCCAAGGCTGGGGAAGCCCCTCTGTGCAGAATTTGCATGTTCTCCTTGTGCCAGCGTGGGTTTTCTCCAGCTTCCTTTCCACAGTCCGAAGACATGCAGATTAATTGGTCAGTCTTAATTGCTCATAGGTGTGAATGTTGTCTGTCTCTATGTGTCAGCCCTGTGATAGCCTGGTGACCTGTCCAGGGTGAACCCTGCCTCTCGCCCAGTGTCAGCTGGATAGCGGTTATGGAAAATGAATGAATTAATGAATGAATAAATGCTTAGTTTTACAGATGATCTGACAGAGAGCAAGAGCAAGAGAGACAGAAGGGAAGAATCTAAGTTTACCACCGTTCATTTACAAATATTACCCACACTGATATGATACAGAGATGGTTCAAATTTGGCAAATATGCCTTCAACAGCTACAGTTCACAGTTATACATTTGTGATCTTCACCTTTCACTGGAAGATTTGCCAATTTCACATTCTTCAGATTCTGTACCATTTCACCCTGCTTTGTTTTGTATTCCATTTTTTCAAAATAGTAACTGTGTATCTCTTCAAAGGATCCACAGACAGTGAACCCTCATTAAGTGTTGGCTTTATTACATGCTGTTTAAATGCTACCTGAATTCTCACTTGTCAACAGATGCTCTGCCAGTGTTTCATTTCAGTTATGTATATCCACAGTCTGACCGCACAGAGCTCAAAACCACAGGTAATATTTGGTGTGTGAATCGAAAGCTTCACTTTCATCTCCTTTTCCAGGTTAGTTCTTCTGTGCCCACATGCTGATGCTGCACCAATAGGGCTGTCAATCTCACATGAATCACAAATTACTTCCTGCTTTACTTTATACTTGGTGCTCAACTTATTTCTAACCTGAAGGTGACAATTCACTGTTATCAAGCAGCACACCATGGCCTTAGACTTGCATGTGCTGACTTTCAAAGCAACACACAACTCCCCCTTACTCACTGGAAGTCATGCTTAGATGATGTCAACAGAACTACATCGTCTGCAAAAGCATACACACTAACCTGGATGCTCGCAGTCACAACACAGGGGTTTGACAGACAGACTGTTCATAAAAATCACAAACTGTATGGGCATCAAGGGACAGTCTTAAGGATCATTTATACTCACTCCCGCCGTTGGGGGACTGGGACATGGGCGAAATAATTACATCAGAGACCAATAAATTCAAATGTTGGATAAAAGAGAGATCGAAATCAGGAAGCGGGCGAGCGGCACCATCAGCCGGGACGAAGGGACGTACACCCTCTTGCACACCTGGGATTCCCTCCTCCAGAGACCATCCAACGGCAGGAGGTGTGGCTGGCCCGACAGATTCTGATAGGTCAAAGAAACATCTCCTACACTTTTTTGTCTGAAGATAAGAAAATATTGAACAATCAATACCCAGTATTTTAGTAACATTTAACTGAAAACCTTCAATCATCACACACACTCGCTTACACACACACACACACACACACACACACACACACACACACACACACCCTCCATAAACTCCTCTAGAGCTGAGATAATCGACTGTAGCTGCAGGGCACAGAGGTTCCTACCTACACACACACACACACACACACACACACACACACAGACATGCTCATACAGTATATGGTTTCATTTCTTTTGCCTCCTCTCTCCATATACTTTTAGTGCATTATTTAACACCTCGGGAAATGGAAATGTGAACAGGAAATTATGCATCCCACAGTGGCTCAGAACCACACTTTATGATAAATCTCCTCTTCCTCCCTCCCTCCTCCTAAATCCCAGTGATAATATTGCACTTGTCCCCTGATTTATTACATAAGGGTCCAAAGTCATGCATTGACTCCATAGTTCAAACTGATTAAGCTGCCTGTATGAGAAGACCAATACACACAGGAGCTGTTTTGCATTATTCTCTATAATGTTCCTGCTGCAACACAAGGCAAAGCAATCAGCGGTTCCAGTGGTTTGTTTGTCCCACTGTTGCTTTTATTCTTAAGTCTACTGAAGAAGTTATTCCTTATACGAGGAAAGAGTCAATTAAAAGTTTTCTTACTGAGTCTTTGAGGAGCCTGCAGCCCCAGATTTCACGAGGGTTTAAGTCTTCACCATGGATACACTCGTAAATACATTTAGAAAATTCAAAGATCCACGATAATGTTGTTTTAACAATAGAGGTGGAGGCCGCAAATCATTTTGCTCACTTTTTGTCACCTCAGTTTAAAGATTTGCAATCACTGACTTGCAATCCCATCACAGTTCAAAAGCACTTCAGTCTGTACAGCAGTAATTGAACACCTCATCATTTATACAGCCTGGCATTTAGCGCAGGTTCAGAGTGTTTTTAGTTCATCAGTGTCGTCAGTCTGTTGCTAGCACTGTCTACATAAGGTTAAGAAAGCTTGTAAGTTGTGTCTTTCTGTTTCTGGTACATGGGATCAATTTCTCATAATGTAATTCAATGGCTAGATGAAACTTATTTTCTGGTCCCGCTTGAATTGTGCCATGAATTTCACACATGTTGTTTGTGAATTTTTACTGTATTTTTTCGTGCAAAAAAGGCTAAAATTTAGCAGGAAGAAGTTTGATACTGTTAGGTTTTGTGTGAGAGCGCTTTGTGGACTACAGCTCTCGACGCATGATACACGTCACCACTCGCACTCGGAACATGGCTGTGTCTCTGGTACACTTCACCGCCTTGAAAGGAAATCCAAAGAAAGATCAGCCGTTTATGTTGGAATGGTGACATTCGGGTACGAAACACACCGGCATCTTGATCTGATGGCTCCGTAGATCGTGGCAGAAGACGCAGCAGCAGCACTGTGAGTTGAGAAGTGGTTGAGAACTGCTAAAAGCTCTTTGGTCAGTAGCAATGGTGATCCCATACAGTCAGTTAACTTTGACGACAACAGCAGTGAATTATCACCAACTGTTTATCTCCATATCAAGCCTTTCGATTTCTTCTGCTCTTCTTTGGTTTGTTTTTAAGGCACATTTATCTAACATTTGGCATTGAGTATAGTGAATTGTGTGCCACCCATACAGTGGGTTTATCCAAGTCTGTTTTGTGCTGCTAGATCCAGGCTGAGGAGAGCACTGAGACTAAGGTACACAGTAAATGATGTAACACCAAAACAATGAGGCCATAACTGTTTCTGGGTTCAGTGCAAGCGAGTATTTTCACATCGCACGAAACCATTTGTGTCTTTGATTCATTCAGACATTGATTGGTGGAAAGCTCAGATGCTTAATGACACAAGGTTTTTTGGGACTTAAATAATGCAGTAATCCAATCTTTGCCTTAATCAGGCTTTCATAATGTTCATGGCACTTGATCTGCATCACACAGGTCGTGCTTATTTGTAAAAAATGTTCTGAGAATGTGTTTCCTCCAGTATCCTTGTTTTAAAAGGAAGAAATACGACCTAAGAGGGAGCCTTTGGCAATTGATTCCCCCCTCATATGTCATGTTTTACTGTCCACCCTGAGGGGAGTGGAAGTAATCACAGAGGAGCTTCAGGCTCTGGAACTTGGCAGAAATAGATTATATTGTGGTTGAGTGGGATTTTGTTTTAAAAGTACTTCCTGCTGCTTTACTTAAGATATATTTCAGTCATCTAATCTCTTCTCTTCTCTTGTTTCAGGTGGGTTCAAGGTTCACATGGATAGTATGAGGACAAAGTGTCTCGGAGTCCTGGAATCTGTCACTGTAAGGGTAGCAGGTTTAGAGTTTGTCCTAATCACGAGGCAGTTGAGTTTGGTTTACATTTCGTCAGCTTAAGCTTTAGCTCATCTGACTCTCTAGATGGCAAACGCAACACCTTGTAGAGGTGTATAGAAACATCATTATCTGTAACTGCACTTGTATGTGTATAACCAACAACATTCTCTGTCCCCGTATCTGTATTTGGATAGAAGACTGAGAGTGGGCGTTGTTCATACTGAAAGTCTCATTAAATCATGAAAACTTGTTTTCTAACCTTATATTCATGGGCATTTAAATTGCTGCATCTTCAAAGCAAATTGATTTAATACTGGCATATAATTAATTATGAAACATGCTTCCACATCCTCATACTGTACTTTTCATCCCTCTCAGAGGATCAGAAGATCAGCACAGTTACTACAATTGATTACAAATGTGTGTACCAAGTTTCATGGCAATCTAGCCAACTGTTGCTAAGACATTTTGCTCAAAACCAAAAATGTCAACCCCACAGTGGCACCAGCTGAAAAGTCACAGGATCACCAAAGTGACCTGGCTCATCCTCTGCAGACCATCAGTGTCTGCACAAATTTTAATGGTAATCAATTCAACAGTTGTTGAGATATTTTAGTCTGGACCTGACATTTCTAAAGCCATGGTGCTAAAACCTCTGTCTAAGAATCATAAACTCTGTCCAGGTTCATATAAGGGCTAAAATGCGAGAAATATAACATAGAGTCAGGCCACAAATACTCTTAAAAGAAATCAATAAGATCAGAAAACACCAGAGGCCAATGTAAAGCCTGCAGCTGAATTCTGTAGAGTCCATACCCATAACTTTTGATTAAGAAAGGTATTGATAGCAAAGGAAAGTTATTTGCAGCCAACCTGAGCTCCCTGTGGTTCAGTAAACATCGCTGAGTTGCTGCCAGACAGACTGAAAAAATACTGGGTGTGTTGAAAGGCCAGCTATTTGGCTGGTCAGGAAATGTGTTTGTCACAGGGGCTTTGTGGTTAGTTATTTGGCCAGTTAGCAGGGATTATGACATCAGTGCATATAAGTGTACTGTGGTATGTGCTTCCACTCGGTGTGGAAGTATGTAAGTATGATCTATCCTAACACTTAACCAGGGCAATGTCTTTAAATGTGTTTTACTTAAGGGGGAGGGGGCTCTCCTTTAAGTCAATAGAGTGGTTTCCGTCAGTTTACTTTACTGTAAGTCCATAAATGTCAGTGCGAAATTTCATGGCATCCATCCAATCAGGGCTGTAGAACGCGAGTGAACTGTGTGTTCACAGTCTGTGCCCATTGTTTTGAGCTCGTCCTGGCCAAAGCAGTCTTTACATTGTCTATTTATATGCCTGCGGTCTAGCTGTCGAGCTTACTTTGTCACGTACAGTATATCAAAATTTTGCAGATTCTTGTAAATTTGGATGCTTGCTGAGACAAACCAGCCCCTCGTCCCTCCACCAGAGGCACCTACAGGCAGCGATTCACATCAGCAGCAGATACTGACTGATTTGTTCTTTGTACTTTTTCTTAACATCACTCAAAATGATTGTCATATTAGATGTATTTACAATGAGATGCTGACTTTGCTGCTCTAGAAACAACATTTGGTTACATTAAACCTTAACCTACAAACCTACAGTCTATGCACTGATTATTTTGACATGAAGATGGATCCGATATATTATTTCTGTCTGTTCTCACTCCTAAATCATTTCATTAGCATTAACAAGACACTATCCCTATTATGGTCTTAATCAGAACTTGCTTTGCTTTCAGCTGTTTTGGCTCTACTGCCTTTGGACTTGGCCTTGATTTGCATTCGACCGGACGTGGTCTTCAACATGATTCGGACTTGATTAAATTGGTCTTTACTACAGCTCTGCATCCAGTACTTGCTGAGATATTTTATTCTGGACCAAAGTGGTGTACAAACCGAGCACCATTCCAATAAATTAAAACCTTTAGCAAAATTGACTGTTTTAATGGCATCACCTCCACCTCATTATTTCCTAACAATGTATCAGGATACTTTTTTTTTTTCATGTCTTGTCACAGACCACAAAGTCAGCCCACACATTCGCTTGGTAAAAAGTGTTATTAAAATACCAAAACAAATAGGATTAATGAGTGCAGATTTTTTTAATGGCAAATTGTAACAAGAGACTTGTTTGTCCAATCAGATATCGCACTAGACTGGCAGTACAAAATGACCTTAAGTATTAAATTAACTCTGGTGTGTGGCCCTTAATACACTGTCAGATTTAATCCCCACTGATTTTAATGGGTTTCGACTCCCACTTGCAATTCTACCATTGGATACAATCAGGTTGTTGTTGTGAAAACAAAACAAGTATTGGCGGTGATTATTGTTATAGCATGTCTGCTTCAGCACTAGACCCACAGCACAGCAGAGTATATAAGATAATACTGATACTGTACATGCAAAGATAAATGTGCAAGACTCTGCTATGATCCACTGCCCATCAACAATATTTCCTATCTCATAAAAGAAATATTTATTTATTTATTTTCATGTATGATTTGCACTTAAATGTATTTCAGAATTCTATAATTACTGTACATGGATCTGCCAAAAATAAAACCACTGACAGGTGACCTGAATAAAACTGAATCTCTCGTTAAAATGCAATGTTGTGCCGGAAACCTGAGATCCTGGCACTCATGTGGATGCCACTCTACATGCACCACCCACCCAAACACTTTTACAGACCAAGCAACCCCTGCCATGACACAGGCACTCCCTGATTGTGATGCGCCATGCCTTGATGCAAAAACTGCTCAGGAATGGCCCAAGGAACATGACAAAGAGCTTAAGGCATCAACCTGGCCCCTGAATTCCACAGATCCCAATACGATTGAGCATCCTTGGGACATGGTTGCAGAACTTTGCATTGTAACAAGAAGATCAGTGTTAGTCACTTTACCTGTGAGTGATTTTAATGGTTTATTGGTGTATAAACCTGCATAAATACACAATTTATTTTCCATGTCTTATTCAAGGATCAGTGTCAAATATTAAACAAATCTTACTGTGGAGTTAACCTTTTTTCTTTTACATCTAACACCTATCTACATACATAAATAAAACCTCCCTGACACAGACTTTACAACAACCAAACATAATGTGCTTCTAGAAAAATAGCATGTACTCACTGAGTGACTGTCATGTGTATGTGGCAAAACTGAAAACTAATTGGCAACTGTGGTGACATCTATCTCACATGTTAGTATCAGCAGAACACACATTCATTTCCTGGAGACTTACTTGAACTAAACCCTAGATTATGCACTATGGAAACCTCCCTTCAGTCCACACCAACTGCAACCTCTGTTCCAGCCATCAAGTCCTTGGAACCAGCTGTTCTGTCAGCAGGACGCGCAGCAGCTGGATTAAAGTGTCTTCATTGCTTTTGTTCATGTATTAATTTTTGTTGACTTAGTCTTTATTCTTAATATTGTTACGTGCAAGTACACAGGAATTTTAAATGCTAAATGGACTTAGTTCATATAGTGACTTTTCTACCTTACAGGACAAAGGGCTTTACAATTTGCTTTGATTGAAATTATTTGTTGCGACATATCGGGGAGTGAATTAATAACAGACCCTGAAACTGCAATGTTTTTCCCGCTCCAAATGTATCCCTTGAGGACTCATGTTTTGTGGGGACCAGAATTCTTTACCCCAACAGGCACGAGTGGCCCCATAATGTGTGAATATGTATTTGTCCGCAAAGTGATTGATAGTACACACACAAATAAAAAGGCCTGCGACGGCCAATATCCATCCTGTGGGTCTCACTCTATTCAAAGACTTCACATTAAAAGAATAAGATGGATTTAAGATTCAATTCAATCCATTTTCCTGTTTTCAGCTAAGCTCTTTCTCACAGAATTTCCCTCCTTGAATTGCCAAATGCGCACTGCTGAGAACTGCAAGTTTACACAAAGAAAATGTACTCTGCTATTTCATGCTTGATGGCCCTGTGAAGAGAATATCAATTCTGCATCAGCATAAGGTGGTTTTCGCACATGCACGGGGTGCACACACTTCCTGTGTTATCTTTCTTTTGAGCTACTAAACAGGAAAGCGCAGATACAGTCATTTACTTCGACAAATTGTTTCACGCTGCAGAAATGAGTTTCAGCAGCTCTACAGTAGCCTGACACAATGCAGAAATAATTACCTCATGTGAGAGGATGCAATTAGTGGAATCGAAGAGATTGAAATCAGCTTAAACTTCTAATCCCTACGAGTGGAACAATATAAATACAAATGTTAGGAGTAATTGCATTGAGTCCATTAATTGTTAATCAAGCTGTTGGCTGATGCAACTCAGACATTAAATAACAAAGCCTGTTGCCACATAAATACAGCATAATGCATGTGTCCATGAAATACAGGGAGAATACAGCACAGATAGCCTCCTTAAATAGGCAAATACATATACATATACATATTTTACATATGTGCACATTACACTAATACTAAAGGCCCATTTATGCTCCCTTTATGTACGCAAATGATACGTCCATTTCAAACGATGTTACCGTCAGAGCCCACATACTTCCATGCGCCCTTTACGTTGGCATGGATGTGTAATACAGCCCAGAGTCAAAAGTTTATGACAACGACAAAATCAAAAACAAACATGGCGACTGTGGAGGAGATATTGATAATGTGCCTCTTGCATAAAAGACAAAAACAGAGGCGGGAGGTCTGAGGCTTCCAGCGAGGGGAGAGGGAGAAATATAACAACATAAGATAAAATAGGGAAAACCTGTCTCCCTCTTTTTTTATTTTATTTTCAGCGTTTCAGGCAAAAATTGTTATTTCTTCTTCGTGTCTCACTAGAGCAACGTATCGGGTAGTGACAGCAACACTGCCCTCACGGTTTCCGGTGGTACTGCTCCGTTTGGCCCGTATCTGTAAGCTTTATGGAAACGTGCAGAAATACAGACAAAATAAACGCGGAGCACAGACAGAAGGCTCCGTCCGTATCCATATTTAACATTGAGCATAAATGGGCCTTAAGGCAGTAGGAATATAAACCTTAAATCAGAGGGAGACTAAGTGTCCACAGGGGCATTTTTATATGAGAGGGGTTGCAGCTTCTCCAGTATTGGTTGCTTGATGGGCAAACCACTAGGTGCAATACTTTTCAAACTGGACCACATGCTGGCTATTTTGGCAACTTTCTCTTATGTAATGGAAAAGTTCACAAAAGTGTATTTCTGAGAGCGTTTGAGGTGAGAAACAAGCCGTGCAGTTGCTGAATCAACAAGGAATAGAGATAAAAAAAAAAAGGTTGGACTTGTGTGTAGCTGAATGTTAACATCAGTCACGACCTGAAAAACACCAAGGCACACTAATCTACAAAAAATTAAAAAGCCTTTAATAAACTGGCTTGACACCTACGCGTTGCGACATGTAGTCTTCATCAGGGCATGGAAGCATGTGGCTTCTCACACACACACATATCAAGGCAGGTGTGTCTGCAGCAGCTAATCAGAGTGGTAACTTGACACAGGTGTGGTAAATCAGGAGTGTCAAAGAGGTCAATGACAAGGCTGCATCTCAAAACCCACTCCTCACTCCTCAGCTACACACAAGTCCAACCATTTCTTATCTCTGAATCTTCCCTTGGACCCAGTGAGCACCTTTTTTGATGCTTGCATGTGTGACGTAGCACTCCTCAGCCTACTTTTGGCATTTTGGCTTTTGTTTGTTTGTTGTTTTTCAGAGGTAGCGAGTCCTGTTGGATGCCCCTGGTTTGCATAAAGTTGCTAAGATTCAATTTAAGCAAATAAGGAGCGAACGGCTCTAGAAATGCAACGCAGCGCCACCAGGAAGTATTGCACGGCTGCTTGCATAGACAATGAATGGGAGGCATCCGTGCATGCAAAACCAAATTGATAATTCATGGTCACTGATGCACATAACTGCAAATGCAATATATAAAAAGAATTAAGAGAAAATATGATGCAAAAGAGTGATGATGGCTCTCAGATGATAGCAAAAGGGGGATACGCAGGAAACAGGGTGCAAGTTCCTGAAGACCTAAAAATGTCTATGCTTTTTCCTAACATTCAGAGCCTTAAATTGTCTGGAATAGTGTCATGTAATGCCCGTAATTAAATACTAAATTAAATAAGTCTTACTAATATCTTAATTTCCTGTTCACAAAGTATCTCTGCTCTGGACATCACAGATTGATGATATCTAACGCTATAAGAGTATTTAAAGGTTCTTCTTTTTTTTTTTTGGCTCTTTAAAGACATCCCTTAAACCATTTTCAGCAACTTCCAAGTATAATTACAACAATTGATCTTCTGGTGGCTGATAGAAGCACTGTTCACTGACAGAAAAGGACTGTTGTGGCCAAGTGTAGCAGAGAGCATCTTTACTGCTAATAAATAAGGTTTCTTCAGTTTCCCCTCAAAACACTTCAGGTGTGGAAACCCTGCAGCGTGGGACACACACCCCGGTATATTTCGGACATAATCACATCCATGGTCTGGTGATCCTGTGAGGGCTGAGCCACCGCACTGGCACAAAATCATTCCACTCTGGGCTCAGTTCCACCCTCTTAATATTCAAGAAACGGCAGAAACTCCAGCAGGGTGTTCGCGCAGGAGCTATGCAATAAGCCACACAACCTTTTTTGTCTCTATCAACCGACCGCTCATTACTGACAACGTCTCACAAGTGGCAGGAAATGCATCTTAAATCAAGCAATTAATTCAGATGAAAACGCAGTGAGCTATCGGAGGACGGGGACACAGCCAATTTTACCTGGTAGTAATGATCCTTAATTAAATATGATTTTTTTTTCTTTGTTTTTTTAGTCAGCTCATTCATGTGGGGGGTGCTGCTGCAAATTATATCCCTGTGTGTTTCCAGTGTAATTTAATATTCCATTTCCAAAACAGAAATACAAGGAAGAAATTTAAGACCCTTGAAGTTCACTTAGAATAACTCATGAAACCTGCAAGTGTGTTGGATCGTTACTGAGCCAGATATTTTGCTCGAATGCTTTTTGTGTCATTTTAACACTTGCAATTCTCATTTTGTCAGTTATTAATTCTTTCGAGTTTAATATTAGATCAGAAAGCATTCTATATAATGTGCATACCTTGAGAGGTCTCACGGTGTCTTGTTACCTCTTATAAACGCCCAGGACCACACAAAAAAAGTCAAAATCAAATTTCTGGCAGGGTCTCAGAAATATGCTTATTATCGTAAAACTTCAATTAATAGGCCGTTTTATGGAAATCACAGAACTCAACAGGCATGACATGCGTCTACATGGGACAGGCCTTAAATTCCTTTCACACAAAACTTTGGGCGTCTCGGATCAACTCACCAATCTAAATGCTCGCAGCTTGCCGGCAAAACAGCCCAACATTCGTGGAAAATCTGGCAGTGTAAAAGGGGCTAGTGTTGCAGCACTTGAGGATTACGGCACTCAGCATTCCTGTTACAACAATATTTTACAGAGATGAATTTTTATGGAAAACCCATTGGATTCCATTGATCTGAGGACCCTTACAGACAGAAGGAATACAAATAACTTACAAGATAATTGAGGAATGGACATAATTTTGTAGCCAACAACCCGGTTTTATACATCCCGAAGAGCTTCTATAAAAGAAATGAGCTACTTGGCAACCAGACCAGGCCTGTAATTGAGACAGGCGTTCATTTGTCAAGATGTGTAGCCACACCAGGCTAGTAAAAAGGACTATGCATTTAATTGGGACTAGGCTTTTAATCAAAGTTTTACGGTATATTCTGACACACAGATATTGTAGAGTTTATCTGGCTGGTGGTGGTGGTGGCATGGATATCGGCTGCATCCCCACAAGTGTATTCAGCCCTTCACAACTCTGACCTTGTCTGCTTCAGTAAATTGAATTCAAATGTCTTCTCAAAGTGTTTTCACCAAACTGGTTGTTATGATGTGATTTTCAGTCATCCATGTTCATTCTGGTCTATTTCCTGCGTCTGTGGATGGTGAAACTGATCTCGGTGCCCCTTCTTTGATGGATTTCTCCCTGTTTGATTGTTGAACATTGGTGCAAAGTAGCAGCTATTGAAAGAAGCTCTTTTTCTGTGATTGTGAGGGACTGGCATCAAAACCTGACATTTACATGTTTTGAACTGAGAAACGTTCTGTTATTGAAGCTCATTGAAGTTGAAATGTAATACTGACAGCTGGTTAAAAAAATTCTAATGGTTTGTTATTTTCCTCTATTCATTTTTTCGGCCATTCTGCATGCTTTCATCACTGCATAATTTTGTCCTTGCAGAATGTGATTTGACGTATTCTGAATTAGCTCATTTCCTTAGCCCACTTTGCAAGAATGAGGAAAATGTAGTTACCCATTCAGCGCTTTTTTTAAATAATGTTTCATCTTGCAGTGCAGTTGTGTGTGCGTGTGTGTGTGTTGTGCTGTGTCTTGTGCACATACTGTCACCTGCTCAATCTTATGCTCTAATTGATGAGCTTTCATGTTTTACAGTAACATATCAAACTGAACTTCCAAACTGAGAGTTCAGTCCACACAGACATCTCTCCTTTGCTCTGTCTTCCGTATGTTCCTTCTTACTTTTCTGTGTACCTATGCTCTTGCCGACTTTGCTATCATCTAACCTTAACCCTTTGGCTCCCACTTGGAAACCCCTAAACAGCACTATCACTCCCACTCCTAGTCTCAAGTAGTCCTAAACTGAACTGCGTAACATATCAAACTGAATTTACAACACTGGAAAATACTTCTGTTCAAGTTTCTGTAGCTGCAGTATTAGTTTGTGGGCTCTTCTTGCTCTTTAGCGGGAGTGACAGAATCACCACTGCCTGAATGCTGCATTTTGTTTCATGGTGTGAAACAGACTCAGTGAGCAGGGTTTCTCTTATTTTTCCACACAACTATGATACGTCCTCCAAATATAATTAATCCAAATAAAAGCTTCCAGACTAGGTTAAAATGGGGATTCATTTCAAACCTTGCTCATGGAAAAATACGGAGTTACTCGTAAACGTATTCCTAGTTTCTGTGGGAGAAGCAGGTGTGGAGATAACAGTTCAGTAATAACTGTGTGGCACCACATGAAGTGCTGAGGCATAGTGCTGCCAGCTCCAAGAGCAGCTTACTGTCCCATCACAGTTGGGGTCCAATCTGACAGATAAGCAGCGTGTCATCCCATGTCTCCATGTTTTCACTGCTGGTGTGAAAAAAAAAAGGCATGTCAGGAGCGTATAAGTGTTTTAAAAAAAAAAAAAAAAAAGTGAAAGTGTGTCAAGAAGTTTGCTGGATGGGAACAGCTGGAACAGAAAGTCATTATATTTTCTCGCTTAATAAGGCACCTTCCAGATTGTCCTGAACATGTAGACAGTATCTTTTAAAAAGTTGTAGGTTGATATAGTGGTTGATGATTTTTTTTCGCCTGAATTAGAAATTCCAATATTTAAATGACACCTGCTCCAATGAACTAACATTTCTTATCATATCTAAATATTTTTTGACAAGATACTTAAAGGTTACAGTTCTGAGGCTGCAAATGAAATTAATTTAAAGCTGTTCTTGTAATTCTGCCTTCTACCCAATATTACATTTTTTGTATTTGACATAATACATAAAATACACATATTGTGTCACATAACGCACGACTGCGCTCCTGGTAACAGCCCTCAGGCTTCCCACATGCAGTGACATAATGAAAAGCTTTACATTTCTGTCTGTGGAAAATCCTAATCAGCCAAACATGAAAAGGATCTTCATGACCCTCATAGTTGTAATTAAAAGACTGACTCCACGCCCCGTGTCCCAGGGCTGTCTGCTGCACCTGTCCCTCATTTGGCTCCGTGTGCTGACCTGGGGCAGCAGATCCCTGACAGGCCTTACAGAGCAGCTTCTGCACACGCTCAGCATCTACTTCAGCCAGGAGTGAGTCAGGATGCATTTTTCGGAAATACCGTTGAGGAGAATCTGCCACTGTTGCAGTCTTCACAGGTTTGGGTGTATTGTTTTCCCTCATGGGAATTGCTCCTGACTTCCATGAAACAAACAGAAGCAAAATGCTGCCGAGACACCTGGCTGGTTGAATGCATAGTTGCATCGCAATATTCAGTTTGAATTTATCTTTTAAATAACAGATGACTCCATAGTCCTACTACTTACTGTGTTTGTCCTGGAATATAACCGCTACCATTTAATTTTCTTTCCCAGAAAAATATAAAGCCCTCTAACCTTTTGCCTCGGGCGGTGAGTAGCCAGTATGATTTCAAGGCTTACATACAGCATTAAGGATAAAGAGGACTCTGGTGTTTTTTGGGAGAGAAATCAAAATAAAAACCCTCCAGTGTCTGTAGCAGTATGGCAAGACAAGCCACTGAAGCCACAGTGCTGTAAAAGATATGAATAAAATGTCCCCAATGTAACTGCAGTGGCGAACAGAGAAGTCTTTAGCCGTGAAACTGAAGTTGACTCTGTAATAAACTGCTGCAATGCTGTGTTTTGCATGTTTGGTAATCTGACTGTTTATTTAGTTTAGTGTTTAAAAGGATTCTTTGATTTTTAAGACAAACTGTGGCTAAAGGAAAACTGACAGCGACTGTTCTAAGACAGGAGTTTGTGGAAGACTAATGAGGCAAACTTAGTGACCTTGCTGGCCTTGATTGTTGCGGCCTTGATGATGTGGCAGGTGGGTGGTGGGGATGAATCTAATATCAGCGCAAACCAGTGTGTCTCAATCAATCAATGTTTTGTCTTCATGCTGCATGAACAACCGCTTGTCGGGGTGCATCATCTTGGGTCTGTCCAATGCGTGTCACAGGATGAACCAGAAATGGTCCATCAGCACCTTAACTCCAAATCTGCTCGGGTGAAGGCCATCTGCCCTGAAAAGATGTCTACAACCCCAGAACAGATTGACGTTATCGATATGGATGATCCCTCTCAGGTTTTGCTGAGCCATGTATGCAGTGATAAGAGTCTGCTGAACCTGTTGATCCCTCTACGGCAGTGGTCCACTAATAGAAAACTGGGATTCCAGTTTGTCCAGAAAGTTACACAATGCAGTGAATCTTGCTTTAGCACCTGTGAGTGCTTTCTGCATTTGCCCCCACTTATTATCAGTTGAGAAATATTCTCTTTCTAGAACCTTACAATTTGGGAAGCACTGTAGTTTAATGAAGCTCAGCGTGAGTTCAATCAGGAGGACCTTCTCTCGCTCACCCTTTCACATTTCTCTCCATCCCTCTCTCACTACTCCTTCCAATCAGCTGTCTATGAGCTGTCTATGGGTGTTCACTCCTCTTGTTATCCAATCACACTTTGCCACGATCTCTCGTGCCACTGCAAAATTTTAAATCTGCTCTCTCTTCTGCTGATGCCAGCCATCATTTTAGGCAGAATCTTCGCACCCTCCTCCACCCTGCTCACCTCCAGCCATTGTATCCAGAGTGCAGGACAAGCTCTCAAAGACTCATTCCTCTGCTCATGCAGATCATCGGCACTTCTCCATCTTCCTCTCATCTCATCTTCACCACCTCTATCACCACCAGCGTCTAGTGTTCCCTATTCGACTATGGAGTCATCACCCTCCTTACATCAAACCATCTCTACGGGGTCTAATCGCCAAAGACTTTCCACATTCTCATTCATTTGTTCACATGTTAATAAATATTCTTTTACCAATAAAAACGTGTCTCTCCTGATTGAAATTGTCTTAGTCACTGTTTGAATCTTTCTTTTGCTCCACATGGGACTTCTGCCTTTTTTTTTTTTTTTTGTTTCCCATGTTCAAACATGAATCCGCTTTTACGTCTGAAACCTCCCGTCCATGTGAACCAGTGGCGACCGCATGCCTTTGCTGACGTCAACCCCAGCAGGATTTGAATCCCGGACCTTCCGCTTGGAAGACGAGTGTTCTAACCACTACACTAGCATATCAGCGATTATCTCCACCTCTGTCTCAAGGAGATGTATTAATGATTCAAGCCTGTTTTCAAGTTGTAAACTCTCAGATGACCGTGTGCTCAATGCCCACCTTTGGCTGTCGGCCAGATGTCCGTGGTTGGACTTGAGCTGAGCTGAATCCATAATTTTGCCTCCTATGGGAGTACAGTCTTGCACAGTGGGCACTCCCCAACATTTCTCAATGTGGGAGAAAATAATGGGCTAAAACAGGCTGAAAGTTGTCATTGCTGTTCATTTTCTTTCTTTTTTTTTTAATACTGACTGTCACTTATTTTGCAGTCTTTGTGGTTTGCAGTGTTTCCACACCAAATTTCTGCATGCACCATCATCACTTACAAAAGGCTCATATACAAACACCAACAGTATCAATATCAATGTCAGACCTATATTAAAAAGACTCCAGTATAAACGCTCGGGTTCTTCAAAGCTATACTCCTTCTGTCTGTCTCCGTCTGTCTGTCTGTCTCTCCTCCAGAGTCTTGTTATCTCAGTCTTTGGTCAGTGGAGGATGTCAAAGGCCCAGTATGAGACAGAATAGATCGCCCATTAACCCTGACTTCAAAACAAACTAACAAGCAACACAATCGAGACTCAGTGAAATATGAAAGCATGCCGTGCTCGCTGTGTGAACAGCAACCATAAAAAAAAAGCCAACAGCAGCAGTCAAGTGACTCATCTTTTAATGAGCCTGAGGGGCTTTTAAACGGCACGTGAGTGCATAAATAAAGAACTATTGATTGTAATACTCATGCTGACAATGCAGGAAACAGTTAAAGTGTTAACTAATAGTCAATGTGATTATAATGATCAAAAGAGAAAAAAACAGCCTTGGGGAGCCATATCCAGCCTGAATGTTTTAAGTGTTTTTCACTCTTCATTAACTCCTGTTGTTGGAAAAACAAATGCAAATTCTCCTAAGTCTTGTGCAAACTGGGGTCATGTACACATCGACTCTTCACAGACATTAGAAACATCCATACCTTAATTAAAGGCTGCTGCATTTGATCATTACTGTATGTACTGACTGAGGGTTTTTTTTGTCTTGTTAAGTGGAAGCCTTGAAGGAAAGTGCATGCTTGGCCACCAAATAATGAGGATTCAGATAAAGGCTACAGGAAGGATAAGTGTGTGTTTCAAGGCGCTGCGTGTCCATGTGAGTCTCATTTAAAAACCACTCTAGGTCTATCTGTTGGTAAGTCTGTGTGTGGGCATGTGTGTGTATGTGCATGTGTGTGACTTTTTGACAAATGTGAATATAAGTGATGGTGTAAATGTGTGTAAAGTTAGAAAAGGCAACAACAGGAAGCAGACAGGGTGAAATTGGCGTCAGGCACAAAGCTGGTCGGCCCCTTGAAGGGCCATTAAAGTGACATGGAAGAAATTGCAGGGACTCACTGGAATGAATCGTTGCTTTCAGGCTTTAAACGCTGCAGGTTTCTTTTTTTGACTCTTTTCTGTCTTGAGTTTAGGGTTGCTTTTGTTATTTATGTGTAAAGCAACTTTCATGACCATGTAGGGCTTGAAAAAATTTAGAAAACACATTGAACCAACCACGAAGTGTCACATACAGGCATTTTCAAGGAACAATTTTCTTTCATTTGAAATTTTATTTTAGACATGTACACATTTGGCTTTCTACACAAAGGGGAAAAAAAACAAAAAACAAAACATTTTCCTATTAATACATACTTACTTGAATTATAATGCCTTAATCTGGATACAATAATAGCAGCACAGGTGGCCAAAGCATTGCAGAGCAGACTTTGTTGTCTCTCTGGATGTTTAATGGGCGTTTTTGTAAAACAGAAAGGTAAGCATGTTTTTGTTTTATTATTATTACTATTCTCTGCTGTGTCGTGTTAATCATTGGTGAGATCATCATGGTGATGAGTATGATGATGATGATTCATGCATTTGGCCAATGAATGGAGGAATGCGACATATCCTGACGCTGCTGTAAGCCCCACAGCCAAGCAGGTGGCCATTTGTGCTGTGAAATGGTGAAATGGCGAATGAAAATTTGTAAGTCCCATCGTGTGGGTGTGATATGTGCAGGTAATATTTTGGTACAGCCTATAAAATGTAAGCCCCACAGCTAGTGTGTGTTTATGCTGTGTGGTGAAATGAGTATGGTCAATTATAATTCCCATTATTGTGGACATATAGTGTTTACCAGGCTCCATTGCCACGTCTTAAGATGCAAGAATAGTGTGATGTACATAGCGTTGTTTATTATGTCATTCTTGTTTGGTTTCAGTTCCCCTCCGAACCCCCAGATCAACAATCTCTGGTGTTCCAACCGCTCCTGATTTACATATTAAGCACTGATCATAACGGAAAAAACAGCCAAACCTATGACAGTATAAGACCAAATTCCATGTTCTCAGCTGTTGGTGGAAACCAAACCAATAAACTACTTAAAATGTATTCATTCAATACCGGTGCCATTTCATGACTCAAGCATGGATACTTATGATAATGAAAGACACACACACACACACACACACACACACACACACACACACACACACACACACACACACACACTCCTAACTACACAGCACCACAGTGATTCTCCTCCTCATTTGAATGCAAAGCCAGAGTTTTCTTTCCAATTACACACTTGCACTGGAGCAAAGTAAATCTGGGAAGGGTTTTAGAAATTACTGTTATTAGATTATGATGAGCAAAGTTCAGTTGAAAGGCTTAAGCCTCTGCAGTTCACATGAGAAAGGAAGTGCTCCACACAGCACTCGTCTTGCACTCCAACCATAACCCTGTATAATCCCTGTATATAGCACATGCAGAACGGCTCAGAATTACTTACATTTTTTTCTTTCATGTATGTACTGAAGTATAATGGCCGCCACGACAAAATCAAAACTCAAATTCATTTTTTTGCAGGTAGGAGCCACCAAAAAGGAATTTATTTAGTTATTATTATTTGTCATTTACTTTTAAAAATATTCCTGAATAGCTAATAGCGTATAAACCCAGTTACACAACGGCCCATGTCAAATTTCTAATTCATTAAATACATTAATACATTTAATTTTACATGTTTCCCCCTCAGGAAGGACAAGGTAATGTACTCTAATTTAATGCCACCATAACCATTACTGACATAAAGGTCACGTAATTTACATATTTTATGCTGCATTTTAGTTGTATACCAGCCAATTTTTAATTTTTTTTTATCTGAAAAAAGAAATGCAATGAGCAATTGGACTAATGTGCATTTTCAGAGAATTGATGTGAATGAGGTTTAAATATAATAATAGCAGATATACAGTGTGTGCCCTTTTTGGGTGGTAACAAAAAAAAAAAAAAAAAAAGCCAAGAATTTTGATCGCCTTCCTGTCGGAGAGTGGGTGTTCAGTGTGATGAGCAATGTTCACAGTGAGCTGTCAATAGAGCAAGAGCGTGTGTGTGTGTGTAAAGTTTCCGATCCTTTACAATTGGCATGACTGTTATTCTGAGTTTTACGCCTTTAATTTCCAGTGACCTACATTGTGTATTTTCTTTGTGCATCTTTGTTTTTTTTTTCAACTTGGTGGGAGTTTTTGTTTCGTCGCTATCAGGGGAGCCAACCTTTACAGGAATAGGCCATGAGTTCAAAATACTTTTTCCTCTCTTCTGTGTGTTTACCGGAATTCTTTAAGACTATATTGTATTGAATTCAGCTGCATTCTGCGTGCTTTGCCTGCTGGTTTTGAAGCTATTCTGTTACTGAAGGTGCTAAACATTGCTTTTCTCCTGAAGAACTGACTGGGAATTATAGATGAAGGGCTCCCTAAAGCATCTGGTGGTTACAGCTGCAGAAATGTGATTCTGATAATGTGAAAAAGAGGCAGAGGAGGTCAAAGATTGTGCTGTACAGGTTACCACTGTAAAACATGGGGTGGTTGTGGCTCATCCATAAATCACAGGGTTGGTGGTTACACCCCTGTCTCCACCTGTCCACATTTTTCAATTGTCCTGCAGCAGGACACTGAATCCCAAACATTCTTAAAATAATAAAAAATAGATGTAGTCTCTTCAGTCCATAGCGTTGCTTTCTGGAAACAGAAAACAATGTAGAGTTCAAACCTTATTCATTGGGAAGTGGCCATTAGTTCTATTTTACAGTCAGTGCTGTTATATTCTTCTTTATCCAGTCCATTATTTTTATGTTTAGATATTATTTGCAGATATTATAATTTCAGACAAGATACACTTGATATCCAACAAACAAACAAACACAAGTTTGGTAAAACTGGTCATTCCCATTATAGGCAAGGATATAATTGTGATGTTCAATGGATTTGACCTCAGTAAAAGTTTCGTATTTTTTCTCATGAGAAAAACCTAAACTTCCAAAAGCAATTTTGTCCATCCAACCCTCCACCTATCTCCTTTTCCATCTCCTTAGGTGCCAGTCTATACTTCATCCTGCCATACACACAGGTAAACATCCACCACTCTCCTTGCCCACCAACCCATCCATTCCTCAGTGTAATCTCTGTCCACCCAACCACACATCTGTCCATCATTCACTCTTTTATCTGTGCAAGTCACTCTACTGGAGGCTGCCTGGGGAGAGCTTTTTTTCAGTTTGACAGTCAAAAAGACAAAGTGCTCTTGAGGCTGACAGCAAGCCAGTCAGATAGGAGCAGGTAAGTGGCACCTTCTGTTCATCACTGCCGGCAGAGAGTGAGCAGCCCCACGCTGTGCCTGTGATCCTCTGGCAGGATCGCTCCATGGTGGCAATCAGAAACAGAGTGATTTCAGCCAGAGGACGCCCTGCTGCTCTGCCTCTTTTCTGGCTCTCATCAGACTTCAACCCCCCCTCTGGCTCCAACACAGTCTCATTAAATTCTGTGAAAATGAACACATGCTCTAACTTGTGGATTAGTCACTCCCTACACTCCAGCTGTCATACTTTAAAAAGGACATGGCCTGTCACTTAGATTTCTACATGTCCAGCAAATGGCATAGCTGACAAGTACTATCAAGATTCAAAATACTTAAATGTCCATGAGGTGCAATCTGCCTTGCAGGCCGTAGTCTGCCAAAAATACATACAACACAACACAGCACAAGATCCATATCTCCAACACTGTCACGACACAATATGTGCCTGTATGTAGTTTATGATTAAAAAGTGATGGGCAGCCCAGTCACCACAAGAAAATGCTGACATTGTAAGATTCTGCAAGGCATGAATATGTTACATTTGCATGTTTCATATCATATCAACATTCCCAAAGTGACATTGTATATGAGCTGACTGTCATCAGGAGGTGGTGGGGAGGTCGGGTGTTGTGACACCTAGGTTGCAGTCCACTGCTCGAGAGAAACAAACTACAAAACCAGTTGAGATTTAACGCATCATTGCTTTGTTTTCAGCATCTTTTTAGGTCCCGTTTATACGACAACGATTTCAACTGAAAACGGTGAACTTTAGTTGGCTGATCGTTTACATGACAGCAGCATATTGGGTGCCTGAAAATGCAACGTTTTGAAAACGGGTTACAGAGTGCAATTTTTTGAAAATGGCACCATCTCCATTGTCATGTAAACTTGCGATATGCAGTTCCTCTAAAAAACGGAGACTTTTCGCACTTGCACCTTACGCTTCCAGTCACTAGGCATGCGTGAGAATGTTGACCATCACAAAAACAATGCCGAGCTCTGTTTGTGCTGCTCACCCTGTTGAATTTATCAACGCTTCTCCAGCAAAGTGTAGATTTAAGATAGCAACTCCACCTCGTCGTCTGTCCAGACAAAGTTATCTGTGCGTGCTTTCGCCATTGTGTCTTCTTTGTTTTTGTTTGTAATCACCATTGTAGAGGAAGGCACTTCAGCACAGGCACATGGCATCATGCTGTGGTGTTGCTTTGCAAATTTACACTGCCACCCATTGGCCTGGCGTGCATACTACAGCATTTCCAGTAGATTTTGCGGGTACGTGTGAACGGGGATCGTTTCAATAACGTTGTCATATAAACGGGGAAGTTTTCTAAAACACAAAGGTTTCTGTTTTTAGAGAAACCATTGTCATCTAAACAGGGCCTTAGACACCAGACGTGAGTGTTTAGTAGCAACGTATCCTCATACAACAGCTCATACGATATCCTACAAATTAGCGCCTCACAAATGATGTGATGTACTTTACATAAAGTGACGTACTTGTAAAGTTATGAAGGTAGGATTTAGGCAAGTAAATTTACTGTGGTTAGGTTTCGGTAAAGAAAAATGGTGTCAATTTACCTTAAAATTACTTGTAGTTCACTCAGAGTTCACATGGTTCTGAACATTGGTCTCCTGGGAAAAGTCCTGTGTTTTGTGACCCATTTTCCACCTCAACCTCCAACCTTACAGGACTGTTTGCTTCTTTATTCATTACTACTGTCAGCACATGAATTACTGGCTCATGATAACGTAGGATAGTACAAATTTTGGTCCATTACTTAAAGCACGCAAACACTGCATGAGAGCTGTATGTTTATAGCAACATCCCTGCATTTCTTGCCATGCGACAGTGCCGATAAAAATCAATTCTTTTTACCAAGACATCACTGCATTTCCTGCTGGGATAATGGCATGAAAACCAATTGTTTTTCACCCAGAAACTATTGCTTTTCCAGCACAGATTGTGCCCCTAAAACCATGTATTTTAAGCCAAAACATGATCTTCTCCTACCAATAACCAAGTACTTTTCCTGCCTAAACTGAACCCACAACATTGTTTAAACATAAAGTTTCAACTGATTTGCTACATAATAACCTGAAAAATGTAACGTATCTGTGGTTTCAAGCTTGCCCTTCAATTTATAATAATGGATTGTGGCCAAATTAATAATCAAAAATTGGAATGTCTACTATTTGAGAAAAAATATTCTAGCTTTAAGTATGACAATGTGATAGGACTAAAACAAAGAGTGGATCTGAGTATCCCTTTCAAGCTAGTCCCATTTTTTTCCTTTATGGGAATAAACAAAGTGCTTTTTTTAATTTGTAAAAACAAAAAACTGTATGCAAGATTGCTGTCAAAGCACACAATTCCTCATCAAGTATTAATGTATTATTTATATGAATGGTGCCAATGTGAGCGATGGTTGTTGTTGGGAAAAAGCTTGTGTAAAGAAGATTAAGTATGGGAGAATTAATTGTGCACTTTGCTAAGTAAAGTTCTACTTGTTTTCTGTGAAGCACCAAACCTTCAAGTCATCACTCATAAAAAGTTGAATGATTACGTTTAGAGGTGAAAAAAAAAGTTGACTTTAGTGATTTGTTTCAGTGGGGTTGAGCACCGCTGTCCATTTTGGACGTCTTCAACGTTGAGGTAAGAAACCAAGGGGCAATAAAACACCAGAAACAGAGAAGGCGATAACAACAGCTGCATATTTTTGGTAAATAATTGTAGCCCACATTAATTTGAAAAATAGCTTAAACATTTAAAAACAAGTACTATTCAACTGACAAGGAATTTACATAAAATATGTACTTGCTTAATTTAGCATAATTAATATGCTATTAGTTTACCCAGGTTTTAGTTGGGGTTTTTTTTAACTTTTAATTTTTATTTTTTAAATCAATTACAGACCACACTAGGTTCAGCTCTTTTCGTTCACATCTCAGCCATGCATCATTTTCCTCCCAAATTCCTACAGCAACACCTTTTTCAAACTCTCTCTCATAGTGCTGATCATGGTAAGCCCATTCAGCCTTTCTCTCATTTTCTAACTTATTTCCTTAATACCTTCATCAGCCTCCAGACAGCTTTAATGGCTTCAGCAGATGGTGTGTCTGTCTGAGGATAGTCAGTCTCAATCTCAGGTGACTTGCTGAGATGAACAGGTTTGCTGACCTGCGTTCACATCGTTAAGATAAAAAGTTTGTTAGTTTTAAAAAGCAGAATTCACCAAATGCTTTTTAAGAATATGAGGATATGAGTCACCATAAAACATTTGATGTTTTGTATAGGGAAGTTTAAGCCATACGTACATGTCGCTTTTAGTCTTCTAAGAAAGCATTCCTTAATTAATCCTTCAAAGGAAAATTCAGTTTTTTGTCTTTGTTGTTATTGTTTTTTTCAGATTACACACACACAGGCCCAAAATACAGACACATGCACAAACAGGTCCTATACACATGCATTAATGGAGAGCAGTGTTGGGTAAGGGTTATTTTAAAAGGGGTTACTGTGTTACTTTTTGAAAAGTAACCAGTTACTTTACTACGTTACTCCCTGAGTAAAGTAACTCAATTACTTTAAAAGTACTTCCAACGTTACTCCCTGAGAAAAGTAATTAAGCACTTTTAAAGTACTTTTGAGTATTCTACATTTCCTATTGGGCAATGGACCACAGGGCGCTAAGCCTACATTTTTTTGTCTCCAAAATTAAAGTTATGGACCACTTGCCCTTCACTGAGATCCAGTTCTCCCATCACAGCCGTCACTTTGACCAGTAGAAACACAGAACGAACTGCTGCCGTCGACACTGTATGACAACAACACCCCAGCGTTTTTAATATTTCCTCTAGGGATGTTAGCACACAGAGTAAAGGGGGAAATGATGATGTGAAACAGCAGAGGCACTTTGTCAACCCGCTGAGTTAACGTTACTGTCATTAGCATCAAGCTAGCAAACAATGGTACAGCCTCACGGTCGGACATAAAGTAATAACATTAACAAATAGCGGCTGCAGAGGCTCCAGCTTCATTTGAAACAAACTACATTATAGACGCTCCGTTATTTATTAATCCCTCTGTGTGTTTATATATTTACTTTTTATCCGCTCCGTTGTCTTTGTAAAGTTAACATATCGCACCGTCATTTCAAACTCAGCACATGTTTCAAATTAAAAGCCCCTTATAACCTCGGCAGAAAGAATCCCTCCATTCTCTAAATAGGTTTTTATTCTGAAACATTTTGTCAGAATTTCCTGTGGAAGATACAATAGCTTGACAGTTCACGTATGGCGCTTCAAATGTAGCTCCTGACATCTGCTGACTCTTTTAGGTGACTACAACAACATGTCGGCTGGCACATGAACAGACCGTGACTCAAATAATAGTGAAAGTAATAAAAATAGGACAAGAATAACCTGATGACATCACACACGGCGTGAAAGACGACCGGGGATAATTGGTGAGTACCAGCGTGTAGCGTGTACCAGGCATAATGCAAGTCCTGAGTCTGAAATATGTCTGTCAGCGAGTCCTACTCCACCTATTTAGACAACGGCAGCATTTCTCCGACCACATAACGAGCCACAAGCTCCGTGGCTTCTTTCAGAATGACAGGTTTAACGTTCTCCGTTATTAGAACCAAACGACAGCCGGTGCTGTTTCGGAGCTGAAGGACCAGCGTTCTAAAAGTAACGGAAGTAACTGATGTCTTGTTTGAAAATGTACTAGTATTAGTAAGTAAGTATTTGATTACTCAAACAGCAAACTAACACGTTAGGTTACTCGTTATCGAAAATGTAATCAAAGTACTTAACTGCCATTTGCTTATTCAGGTGTTTGCAATCCAGGCTATACCAAGTGATGGATCATTTTCTTTGTGTTGTATTCATATTGATGCGACTGTAAATGTTTAGTCATTGTATTAAGACTGCCTCATTTTACAATTTGGCAAAGAAGGGGATTTTTGGCTTTGTTTTAATGTGGAAAACCATTTGCAGGATTTTCTTTTTCCTCCTGGTTTTAATTATTTTTGTATAAACATGATTCAGGGATCTTCATTTTCAGGCTACACAAACTGCTTGATCTGCAGCAACTATGCAACAGAAGAGAAAAAAGTAAACTGGCACCTGATTTATAATTCCCTTTGATCTGAGTGAGATTTGAACTTTTGGAGAGTAAAGAGTGCACAACACAAACTTTTACCAATTTTATGCCACAGCTTGGGCTGAGGAAACAGCATGAAAGTGATTACAAAGTGGAAAAAAATGCACCGGAGACCAGTCTCACATTAAGTGTCTTTGAGCTTTTGAAGATCGCTGCCTTTTTCCAACTTATGTGTTGCAGTTATGACTAAATCTGCCTCTGCCTCTGATTTAAGGGAGAAAAAAGAGGCACAGCTGCAGTAGATTACTTGTTGTAACTAATTAAACTCCAGTCCTCATCACTTATTTGGTTCTTGACATGCAGAACTAGAATGTTTTGAGTGTGTCAGATTTCTAGAGAGATGACTACAGAATGAAAAATATTTGCACTAATTTTGCTGAAGATGAGTTGAAGAGAGGCAATATTATCAACCACGTCAAATCAACCCATTCTCATCCCCAGGTCTTTAAATTCCAAAGCTTGTTAATGCCCTTTGTCATCACAGTGCACAATGATGTAAACACTTCTGTTGTGATAATAGACGCTGAGAGCGACAGAAGTGGTATAATGCGTGAGAAAGTCTGGGTGGCGTGTCACCCAGGTGAGACACCTGCCAAGGTGCTGACCACGACAGACCACTGTTCAAAGACAACAACCTTGATGGTTCTTGGTGACTCTTCCCAGTGTTTCCACCTGTGTTTGTGGCACCAAACTGGTGTTTTTTACTAGTAGATTGTGGCTTTTCCCAGCAGCATTTGAGCCTATGATCCAGGTTGTTTTTCACTGATCCACCCCTGCATTTCCAATGGCCTTTGTGCCACCAAATGTGGGTGTTTCAAGCAAAAACATTATCTTTACAATCCTAACCACCACTAAGTGGTTTGTGCCCAAACCTAACCACACTTTAACCACAAAGTTGTTGAGAAGTTTCAACATATCTGCTACAAATTAAATGTACAAGTGTTACGTACCCATGGTTTGCAGATATGTACAATGTGAACATTTTTTTTTTCTCGAAGGTTTGGGTTGTGTTTTTTTGGAGTTGTTAAAGATGTATGTCACATAAATGAAAATTAGCAATAGCTAAAAACTCTGTGCAACACACCAGTCCCTCTGTATTGGAACTAGTTTAAAATGCATCATGCCTAAAAAATAAATAAATAAATAGATAAAGTAAAAAATAAAATGCTGCTTCTCTGTGATAGATTAAGATATTTCTCCCACTAGCACTGCCACTGACAAAGTCAGTTGGCTGATTGGGTGGGCCTCATGTATCGGCAACCCCTGATCTGATAGCTGCTGTGGATATTCATGGTCCCAGGAGGATATTTCCTTAAGATTTTTGATAACTTCTTCTTGTGCCACAATCAGCACAAACTTTTAAATTTTACACGGTGTATTTCTGGTTAGATTGCCATGAAATTCCGTAGCAGATTCATGCTCCCCAAAAGATGAATCCTTTATATTTAGGACATGTGTTGACTTTTGCTCTTGCACCACTTCAAGCTCAACACACAATATATCTTTATTAAATCAAATTAAGGGAGGGAGTTCAAGTATCTCGAGGTCTTGTTCATGAGTTGGAGCATGAGATGGAGCTTGGATCTTGGATGTAGCTGAGCTGGAAGGCGAAGCTTTCAGTGACTTGTCCATCTATGTACCTATGGTCATGAGCTCTGGGTAGTGACCAAAAAAATTATGGATATAAGCAGCCGAAATGAGTTTCCTTCGCGGGGTGGTAGGGCTCAGCCTTAGTGTTGGGTAAGGTGCTCGGACATCCGGGGAAGCTCACAGTAGAGCCGCTGCTCTTTTATGTCAAAAAAGATCAGTTGAGGTGGTTTGGGCATCTGATCAGGATCATCCAGGGTGCCTCCCATTTGAGGTGTTCTGGGCACGTCCCGGTGGTGGGAGGCCCGGGGGTAGACCTAGGAGACGCTGCAGGGATTACATATCTCATCTGGTCTGGGAACACCTTAAATCCCCCAGGAGGAGCTGGAAAGTGTTGCTGAGGAGAGGGACGTCTTGGGGGCTTTGCTTGCCCTGCTGCCACCGTGACCTGGCCCCAAAAAAGTGGATGATAATAGTGGATGGATGGATGGATGGATGGAAATTAAATTAAAATTGTGGTGCACATTTATGTTCCCAAATGCTTCCTTTTGAGGTTATACATCAGTACAAAAGATACATCTTTCTTCATTTATTCTAATGATTTTGATGATATATCAGGTTTGTCAAATTTCTGAAAGGTTTGAAAGTGGATAAAAGTAGGAATACACTCCCCCCTGCAACCACAAGTTAAACTCTTACCTCTCATCTCTCATGCTCTCTTCTGTTTGTGCTGAGGCAAGGAATTTGAGCTTTCCCTCTGAGACATTTCCTCAGGCTATCAAACTATGTAAACATCAGTCTGAGGTGATTAATTATGCCAGGCAGAGAGAGATAGAGAGAAAGGGCAGAAAGGAATGAAGAAGAAAAGGGAGATCATACAGATTAGAAGTCCCCGAGTCTCCTTGACCCGGCTCTCCTGTGGTACCTGCTTGTCTTTACAATAGGAAAAGGTATAAATATTTCAAGTCAAATGGAAAGCGGTATAAACTGAGCTTTCATCTTTTATTCATCAAAGCCAAGGGATGTAGATGCACATCCACCAGTCTTGATGCCTGCAGGGCCAAATGCCCCAGCAGTATATATTTTTGTGTGTTTGCGTGCGCACGCAAGCATGGAACTTTGTATGAGAAATATTTCTTCAGCCACACAAAGCCAGGTCATAAAAGATCATCCCAAGCCTTTTGCCTTTTTTTCTCAGTGCTGGCATCTTTCCAGACGTCTAGTGACATCATGTATGCTGCCACATGGAGTAAAGAAACATGTTCTTATGATGAATTTTTTATACATGTCTTCCTGTCACATTGCAAGTGGGAAATACGTAAAGAATCTTAAAGACGCAGGGATTGTAAAAGTACAAGTCTTTCAAGTATGAGGCTGGATTTATTGTTTTTTCTTAGTGTCAACAAATCCCATAAAAAGACCAGAACCAACAATGTTATAGTCACTCTCTCAATACAGATTTCTCTACACTGCCTGTGGAAGTCAACCCTTCCTACTGCAGATTTTTGAAATTGCATCACAAATACTGACCTTATGGCTGAGTCCACATGTCCCCCCTCTGGACTTGTGCACTAAGCCCCCGCAGACTTTAATTGTATGGACTGTGACATGTTCTCCATCATCACGTCAAGTCTGTGGGGGCGCGAGACTGCAAAACTACTAATAGACAGGCCTGATCTTGTTAAACTTGTTGCCATGGAGTCTATACTTGTACATATTTCTGCATGTGTTTGAATATTACTTCTGGCCCACATCATTCAAATACTGTTTTATTACATTTATAATTATTTCCTACACATTCACAATCAGTTTTATCTTAAAGTTGGCAATAGGAAAACAACATTACATCAATATTACAATGAACTATGAGCAAAGTCTGGTGAAATCTGCCCCCCAGTCGGGCTCTCTGCAGTTCTGCAGATAGTCAGCTTGAGGCCCCTTAAGAACTGGCTGCATTCTGGATTTGGACAGCCCACAGCACTCACAGACTTTGCAGGAAAGAAAAAATAACAATAAACATACTTTATGCGTCTCATTTTCTTACAAACCGAAGCATAACAGTATTGAAATAGGGTCATTTCTCAATAATTATTGCCCTGTTTGCCTGGTGGACCAGCTGTAGGATCAGAGAGAGAAGCATAAAAGTCTGCAGTTTACACTCGGCACGTCAGTCACCTTTAGTTTTTACCTGCCTTTTTTCTCCGCTCCACGTCATGGTCATGTGTTTAACAAAGAAAACATTAATCACCATGAATTTAACAAAGACAACACAATATTAACTCCAGCTCACGGTCATTGTTGACTTTTGTGTTTTTGACTGTGTATTCATATATATCCACATGATATCATCAGTATATGATCAAACCAAACTGTTTTATCGCCATCTCAATGTCAAGATATCAGATATGAACATCAGTCCAGTTTCCATTTTAAATCTTGTTTAATAAATCAAGTTCCAGGTTGTTTGTTTCAAGCAATGCAAATCATTGTAATCACTCAGTCACCTGCACAGCTCTTCAACTGTTTCACCACGGAAACATCAAGCTACTGCTGCAACACAAAATAAGATAATTGAGCTGTTTATCAGATTACATTTGCGAACTAGGAAAAACATCGATTAACCTCATATCTTAGTTGCAGAATACATTTTGAATGTGAATCTAACACTAAATAATGTAATAATAAATATTAATGGATTAATGGGGTTGCTTTTTTTTTTAATGCATATTTCAGCTCCACCATCAACTCATTTATTGTTTCAAGATGTTTGTAAAAATAAAACCTCACTCTGCAAATTTTTCTGCTATAAAACTGCAGGGCGTTCAGTGGGCTGCAGTCATAGAAACCAGACCTCTCCACAGCACTTCAGTACATCCCCTGAGTCCCGTCTGCACTTTTCTGCCACTATAAAAAGGGCAGCAGACAACTAATGGTATCACTAACCATCCTGCTTCCTCTGCATTCAGCTGGTAGCAAATAAAATCCCATGAGCTGCTCTACTGCTCTAAACTGCCTTTATGTGATATGAACCACTAGAAAAAAGGAAATATGCAGAAACTGAATTCATGAATAAGTCATTTTTTTTCAGGGCTTAGTGGAAGTTGAGAAAAATCTGCTTTTGTCTGACCTGTCTGATATTCACCTGCAATCATCCAACATGCACAAGTGGTCCTCGAGTGTAATATTTACCATTTACGAGAGAATTAGCAAACATTTTGAGGCGCAGGCTCTTTACATTTGACATTTTATATTTGACATTTGAAAAAGAAAAAAGACTGGAAGTGTTGTGAAAAGCAATCACAGTGTCGTTTGGCAAGTCCGTACCTGATGTTAATTGACTCAGCTCAGACACAGTGCTAGGGGGAGTTGATCTTTTGTAAAAAAAAAAAATAAAAAAATAACCATAAATCAGGATTGCCATGAAAGAAACCACTTTTCTTCTTTACTCCGTTATACTGGTATAACCCCCATTACCAAGATTTATTTGGAAACTGATACAAGAATGTAAGGTACTGCCTTATTAATACATAACCAATCATCCACCCACATTTTTCATGAAAATCATAGAAAAATGTACAGTTGTCAAAAAACTCTTTCCAATTAACTATCTTTCTCACTCTGCACTTCTGTGCCTGTGCCTGTGCCTCTGTGTGTGTGTGTGTGTGTTTGTGTTGCTTCGATGCAACATTCCTTCACTGAAAAAAGTCTTCAAAATGTGCAGTTGTATCAAAATATGCCCGTGACACCAACAATTTCACAACTAATTCAAGAAAGAAATGTATGCACCTAATAGTAGGCTTAAACTGAGGTATAGTCAACACAAGGAGAGAAAGGCATTAACAGGTTTTATACTCGTGCGGCAGACCCTATGCCCCAGCCCGCACACGTGGCCTACACCGTTGTGAGCATTTATACTTGTGCATATACTCGTTTCACCTTTGGGGCCGTGGTTTTTCAGATTATGACGCGTTGCGCTCTGTCTCTAGTGGTGTATCTGTGTCATTCTGCAGTTTCACCTCCAAAACACTAGTTGGCGGCAAAGGTTTCTGTGAAGTGCTGTAAAGTTTAGTTGATTCAAAACACACATTAAACATGGCTTAATAGTGTCAGTTTCAGACACAAGTACAAAAGTCACAAGGGTCACCGACAAAACAACTGTTTTATACTCAACACATTTCCCTAACAAATATAACATGCTAACGTTATTAGCACAAGTCTGTGGCATTTTACATTGTGTAAATTAGCTTAGTAATGAGCAGAGATTTCCTTCCAGGATAAATAACATTCAAGACTAAAAATGCTATTTTGTGGGGGCTTCACAATTAATTGTTTTTTATCTGTGAAACAAAAGTAAATAAAAGCTTCATTTCCACAGAGAAAGATGGTTTTCAATGCACATCAATGCAGAGCCTTCGCCATTTATTCGATGCAGAAGCATAAATCTTGCACTAGCTGCTGTGTTAGTTCTACGGCTCGGGATATACTTGCTTTTTAACCATGCGTTTACGTAGACAAGCGACCGCATTGTAAATGAAATCACATACTGACCTATGTACTTTGTGTTACTGGTGTGTTCCACTAGAGGATACACAAGAACTCAGACCATACAGAACTTCCACATTTGCATGACGTAAACAATAAACATGGTAACGCTTGAGGGGGTTTTGATATTGTTAATTCTGAGATCGTGGTGACAAGGCAACAAGCACAGCGTCATTGTAAACAATATGTAAAAGGCCCTAAATCAAGCACATATATTGACAGTGACAAGTACGTTACACAGCCACTACCATTCATGTGCATATTGCATCTTATATGCAATATCAACTTACAGTTAATTTCTTGGGACGTGCACAACCAACTTTACAAACAGACACAGTCGTAGACTTTAATGAGACTTCAAGATACATAATAAATTGCCTCAGTCCCTCCCTGTTGTTTACTGTTGTTGTTTTTTTAACTAAATTTGATCAGAAAATAACTGGGCTTCTTCCTGGAAAGAGCAGATGTTTGTGCATCCAGACGTTGTGCTGCCTGTTACATGAGGACACTGATCACCACAGTTTACACAGACGGCTCAGAAAATGCCTCAGGCTGCGTAAAGGTAGAGAAACAGAAAGACAGAGCAAATGAGCTGTTGCTGGGCCACTCACCAGAAAAATGTAAAGACGAATAAGGTATGAGACCTCTCCCTGACCTGGAAAACTGACTATTAATCATCTTTTATGTGACCGAGAAGCAGTGAAACCTATATTAAAGCCCTCTGACCTGCTGCCAGAGTTTAATGTTACACAAATCACAAATGATCAAAGGTCCTATAGATATCAAGCAGGATTTAAATAACACCTCGTCCACGTATAAGGGGATGGAGGAGTGTCAAGGAATAACTAAAGTATCAAATCAGACATATGGAAGGAGCAGGGCGAGGGAATATCTCTTCAGAAAGCAGAATTGGATATTGATCTCGAGGGGTTACAATGAGAAATAGAAATGAAATAGAAAACACGATTCCTCTCTTTAGAAGAACGAGATAAGGGTCAGCAGACAGAGGAGGATAAGAAGAAGAAAAGATGAGAGAGGGAGAGACGTGAGGGTTAACAGAACATGCAGATGATGTCTCTGTGAATGGGATAAATAGCCTATCAAACGGGCTTAATCCTCTCCAGGGACAGTCTGATAATACGACAATGTGCGTGCTGAATATCTTCTTTTGTGCTTTTTCACTTCAGGGGCAGTGACAACAAATTGATGTAAGTTCTGTGTCTGGCATTATGTAGCTCCTAATTCAAATGAATTCAACTATGAGAAAAAACTCATTTGAGAATTGAGATTACTTAAGCTTTTAATGCACTGCTTTTCCACACAGGACTATTATTCTGACATGTCAGGCGCCTAACGAGCATATGTTTAAATGATAAGTCATAAGTCACTCAGCAGTCTGAGCTGCAGCTGAATAAAGTGAGTGTTTTTTGTTTTGGCATGAAGTACATTATTCATGTGCTCAACACATGACTTTACTCACGAGTTTACTCTCCTCCCTATACCCATGAATATAGGCCACTTCAAGTATACACAGGTTGCATGTTGTAGCAAATTAACCTCATTGACAGGAGCTGCAAAAACACTGTAGTGGCCGAATTTGCATGAATACAACTCTTCTGTGGTGTGAAATGACTGACCTGTGCCAATAATGTAAAGTACGTGGGAGTTGTAATGGGATTAAACATGCAAGAAGACTGAATGAGAATGAGGTCCTTTAAGTGAAATGGTGACTGAAATCAGGTGGTCAGCTCCAGCCTGCAGCCAGTCAGACAGAGAGCATGGAAGTGTGGCAGCGCATGTCTCCAGGGTTTAGCAGTGTCAGACGGCACAGCGAAAAATATCAGCCCTGCCTTTATTACTTTCTGTCTGCTGCTCTGAAAGCTTCTCCATCATTGGCTCAGAGAGCGTCCATGAGCCTCTTTTCATACAGGGCAACTGGATGGTGACTCAGACGGATTATCATTTTTTGTGACTTACTATTCTAATAATCAGCTTTAGCGTTTGACCACCTCACGAGCATTGCACATTCATTTTACAGTGTATGGTTTCCAGCGTGTAGTGCACGATATAAATACAGTAAGAAAAGAAAAATCAACAGAACTGATACAGAAATGTTTTTAATTGATTCAAATATTTTGAATACATTTGCATAAGAAAATTAACAACATATCATAGAGGTTAACGCCTCCTCTTCATTCTCTTTTCCTTCCTGATGCACAGTATCTGCACGGCTCCTCTCTGCCTTTAGACAAACACTCAAAAGATACAAACAAACCCAGGTTTTAACCTTTTCAAACACCCAGCGTGTTACTCTCAGCGGTGTCAGGCAGAGGGTGAAAGTGGGGTTAATGCTATACAAATGAAGAGAAGTTGTTGAATATGTATGAATGTAGGGCAGTGTGTGAGCTTGCTGGTGAGTCAGCAGCAGGGCCTGTCAGGCAGTCTTCCTCATTAGCAGTGACTGAAACAGACGCGCTAGCTCTGCGCGGTATGCAGTCAGCCGGTCTGTCCACCTCCAGCACAGCAGGAGGCAGCGCTTAGAGCATAATACTGCCACCCTGATAGAACCTCTTTGCTCCCTAAACTTTCAACTTCTGACTGTTGTTGACTCTTGTTAGCAAAATCCCACATTGAAACTTTTTTGCTCCTGTGGGAAAGTTTGTGCAGAAGTGAACAGTGTCGCCTGCATTCGACACTTTAACAGAGACAGAGAAAACTTTGCAGTTCGGGCTGATGTGGGAGGAAGTGCGGCAAGCTTTTAGTCGTCCTCTGTCAGCAGTTTCTGCTTGAAACCGAGGAGCATGCGTGGGTTCAATGAGCTATCTGCACACAGGAATATGGAATCTCAATGACACAAATATCACAGCATTCTACTGAAAGAAGCTCACTGTGCAGAGAGAGAAAAACTTTTATAACTTTCTATAGCTTTGCTGTGCACTGTTCTCAAATATGCGCTGCCCACTTTGTGAATTGATTGGTGTGTTCAGGAAGAAGCAAACAAAATCTAAAGAAATTAGCACATACAGAGGTGTAGTGCTGCTAATTCATTAGCTTACATAATGAACTTATTTTGCTGCAAAAATTGAGTCCTATCAAATTATTTCCCTCTGTTATTCAGTCCAATCTTATTTTCTAAACAAGTGCTCCAAGAATTTCTCTAACTCTTTATAACTTTTTAGAAATCAGTTTGTTTCACAAGTTTTCCAGAAATTAGTGAGTTTATTTAAAGATTTTATATTACACACATAACACTCTGGTTTGCATTTAATTTGTCTGAAATTAACACAGTTTAATTTTCTTAAAATACATGAACAAATATGTCTGTATGACTTTCCTGATAACTTTACACATGGGGTTCCACATGGCTCTGTTCTGGGACCTATGTTATTAACAACGATTTAGTTTATCTCGTGCGCTCAAGTTAGTTTTCTTTTTTAAATTTTTTTGTTTTTTGAGGGACTTTAGGGCTCCATAGATTTCAGTTTTTTTCACTTTTTTTTTTTTTTTTTTTTTTACTTTACTGATTTTCAGTGATTTGAATCCAGCCCTCAGTGGGTTGATGATTTTGGTTTCCATTGATGACTGTTACATCATTTCATTCTCAATAAATTATACAATGTACATCAACAAAGATTTTGAACTTTAAAAATCCATTCATCAACATCTGATGTGTGAATTAAGTGTTCCCTTATTTTTTTTAAATGCAAATAATATAACTTGGAGCAGTGCCTCTGAGCTACCTCAGGCAGTCAACTTGAGCTGCACTGATTCATACACATGCCTATTACGTTACTGTCGTTAGTCATGTACAAAACACACTCTCCTAATTTGGCAGTTTATTAAGCAAAATCTTCCCAGCACTCTCTTTGCCTTGTCAAAGTTGCTGCTGCCCTGCATCAGTGCTGGTGCTTGCTCTTTTGGCCCCACCTCCACCCCAGCATCCACCTGCAGGCTCTGGCTAACGGGGAATATATTTAATCACCACTCCTCAATATCTCACATAAACATATCTGCGGGGAGCGATGAGGCCTGAGTCCAGATGCCAAACTCTAACTATGTTAGAATTTAAAATGTGAGTTGTCTGACTGGAATTCAATTAACAGCCCATACATTTGTTGTCTTTATGGCTGAGACTCAGACAACTAAAAACAATTTCGATCCCTTGGCTCTTTTTATGCCACATTAGAATTCTGATGTAGTGTTTAGTACAAAGTAAGTGGTACTCTGGGTCAATACCAGTGTTTGACTAGTCCACTCTGTCTAATTGCATGGTGTTATGTCTCACTGTTTTCCCTGTATTTCTGTTGTGTTGTTCTCATTCAACTCCCTCAAAATCTCAGAAAATCTAACTTTAAAGAGACCACATAAAAGACGATATTTACACAGTCTCACTTTTGCTCTACTTCCTTGATCTGGATTGATCAGTAGCTTACTGGTAGCCAATTTCTGTGCAACATTACTGATCAGTCCACTGAATTTAAGATGCTGCTTGTGTCTTCTCTATTTATACCAATAAAAAGGTCACACTTTACACTACTTGCTCAAGAGAAGGTAATTGTATTGTATTGAAGGTAATTGTTGTAAATCAGCTGTGTTTATGTAATGTTAACCATGCAACATAGCAGTACATCACACTGATGAAAAATTCTCCTCTTGGACCTTTTCACCACAGTTTTCTCGGGTTTCATCTCATAACCTGCATTATATGTCACTTTCCAAACACCCCACCACATTCTCCAGAATGATGCTATCAACAGTGAACTCCCCAGACAGCAATACCATTTTCCAAGAGAGCAGGGCAGACTGAAAACAACTTCAGCAATGGCACTGCAGTATTTGTCTAAAGAAAGTGAATGAAAAGTTTGGAGCACACAAAATTAAAAACTATCTTTCATATGAAGCACACACTTGTCTGGCTGCAAAGGCATTTGTCAGCTGCTTATGGTACAGCGATCTGGTAATTTGGTACTCGATCAAAATTTGATGCAGGGCTGTGAGGAGCTCCTGGTGGCAAATGCTCCCCTTCATGCATGTATGCTGCATTATAGAGACACATATTTATGCTGATTGAGAAGACACACATCTCTGTAGTCTTATCTCATAAGCTGTGACTTAAACTGCAGAGGGCAAAAACTTTATTTTTCTACTTTATTATAATTCTTTAGTTGCAGTTAAAATACATCATTCAGAACGAAAACACCTCTGTGTTTTTATTATTTTGCATATTTACTGTTTTTCACAACAGGTGCTGCTGCTGCACTTCGCCAAATGATTTGCAACATCTTGCATTTGTACAATTAGCATATACAGTACGTTAATTGTGTTTTGCTCATTCTGTATAATTAAGCCTCTTGTTAATCTAATGTAAATGACTGTTTTTGTTAACTTTACATCTTCATTACGTCCTCATTACTTGTCATATTTACCTAATGAGGCCGCTCATTATATTATTTCATGTAATGTCCTTTAGCAGCTCTTAGAGAGGGAGAGCTTGCAGGTGTACTCGACTTAAATCTAATCTGTTTCTCTGCAATTTCTCTCCAGACTAATTAAATTGGTTTGTCTGACTGCCTTCCTGTCTTCCTATATGTCTCCCTCTTTATATTGGAAACACATGAGAAGACAACTAACATCTTTTTTTTCACTTCCCTCACCTTTTTCATCACTCATCTATTTATTTGTCTACCTGTCTGTTATAATATGTGTGCAAGGCAAGCTATTCAAACAAATTGCCCCAGTGAGATCAATAAAGTTGTCTGAAAAATGTTGGTTTCTTTAACCTTAAAAGTCCAGTGTGTAGGATTTAGGGGCATCTATTGGCAGAAATGATATATGACATTAAAAGCTATGTTTTCATTTGTCTAGAATCACCTGAAAATACATTGTACATACAATTGTTGTGTTTTCATTACCTTAGAATGAGTTTATATCTACATACAGAGCGGGTCCTCTTTACAGAGTCTGCCATGTTTTTCTACAGTAGCCCAGAAAGGACAAATTAACCACAAAATATCTCCATACTGCTCGTCCGTAGCGATCCAAGTGTCCTCAAGACCAGACATAAAAAGTTGTTTGGAAAAACATAATTTAAACTCAGTTTTTAGCCTCATTGTAGCCTGCAGCTCGGACGAGCAGTATGGAGATATTTTGTGGTTTCAATTATGTGTTTTTGGACGTTTGAATCTGGGGCGCCGTCAGCCTCCATTAGGTGGAGTTGTGTTGCTACCTCCTCTCCCCTTGGATCTCTGCAAGTGATGTGAGGACGCTGAAACTTCACCTGAGCCTCCCTTGGTATATGGGTGAGTAGATAATGGCTTAATTTTCATTTTTGGATGCACTATTCCTTTAACAAACAGATCCAGACCTTCTTGAAAAAGTGGTCTCGGTCCGGTTACAAACAAACTCTGGTGTGGTTCTTTGTGGTGAGAATGTGCTCCGACCTCGATCTGAACCAACTGCAGATGCATTACGCATTGTTTGGGTTAAACATGAGCATGTTACAGTCTGGAGGATTATTAATGTGCACCTCCTCCTGTGCTGTCACGATGAGCAGCGCTAAAATCAACCTACATAGTTGTCCCTCCACTGTGACATTAGAAAGTGTTGCATTTATCTTGCAAGTGTACTCTTCTTCAACGTTTTGTTTACTTCCTGGGTTTTTCTTACATGCAAATTCTGACCAATCATGAGCAGCTTTCTCAAGGCATTTTATCTGGTCGGCTTGTAAATGCTACCGTGAGAACACGAACCAACTCGTGACCAAAGCAAGCTCACTCTAGGTCTGAAAGCACCCTAAATGTCACCAATCTTAAGCACAGAGACAGCTGACCAGAAAACATTTATACCAGTACTATCTGACTAAGTCATAAGGGTCTCTTTGGACACTGCTTAAATCAATCTTGGCTCCAGATAAAGTTAACATATTTTGTGTATGTCAGACAAAAAGATGCAGTTACAAGCTTGTAAATGAACCCTGGGTTACAATTCCATGTATAAGTACTGTTTCCGATGTCAAGAATGCACACTCACCCTCAACAATGTGTGTTTTTTCTTGCATGAATATTTAATGCTACAATCATTGCTGTTATTGCAATTTTAATTCCATGGGTGGATTATTTTTACACTTAATAAACATTAATTAAATCCATCCATCCAACCATGAGTCCACCACACAGAGCCGCTCTAAAGTTTTCTACCCGAACTTGCTTGCAGGCTTCATATTATCAGCTCAAGCATTTAGTTATTAGAAATTGTTCCCAGATTCTGCAGTGTGCATTTCTTTGTCTGTTATAACATTAAATGAAATAAATGTACAAGTACAAATTTAACTGGAATATAGGAATCAAACTTGGTGGTTCCTTTTGGTTTATTCGAGGATTCTGTTTTGTTTGTGTGACATTTGCCACAATTAGGTCATCTTTCATGCACTGAAGGTTTTTCCAAAAACTATAAAAAGGTACTTTATGAGTCTTAAAGGACTGACGAGTGCAGGTCTGTTTATGAAGTTTAGCTGTGAAAAAGTAGCAAAAAGAAAATAAATGAATTAATAAATAAGACATACAATTTGTGCCGGTGGAAATAACCACTTATGAAACACATCAGAAGAAAGAAAAATGGAAAAAGAAAAATGACTAGCAAGGTGCAGAAAGATATCAGCAAGAAGAATATGAAAAATCAAATATGTGTCAAAGGAAAATGAAGCTAAAATGTTGTTGAACTGCAACTGAACTGATTTTGGATCTCTACCAATAATAGAAATCACAAACTAACTGGAAAAGAGTTTCCAAGGAAATCCCAAGGGAGCACAGAGTTTGTGCTTTATTTAGATTTTTCATTTCTTATTTTCCTGGACGGTTTCTGTGGTGGCTTCCACGCAAAAATAGAAAAATTAAAAGCCCAAATCAACAATCATTTTTGCCGCTGTCATTTCCTATCTCAGGGACTGCAGGTTTGCTGCAGGGTCTCGCACGGCTCGTTGGTGGGCACGTGGGCTGCTGCCGTCCTCTGGCTGTCTTTTCGAATGAGTTGAATGTGAAATGATTCCTTAAGCGATGCTGACTGTTGCACCTCGCTCATATCTTATCCATGCAAACAGATGCTCGTTAGCCACAGGGGGATTTGGTTTCGACAAAAACAACATGAGGACGTGAGACGTGAGGTGTGAGCCGGAAGAATCACGCCACCTTATAAAACCCAGTGGAAACCTGCATAAAATTGGAAACAAAACCCCTAACAAACCCTCTTCGGCGGAGGTTCAGGATCCCAAGTGCTTTTCAACAGTGTCATTACATTGTATTCATTTTTAACGTGGATCGAACCAGTGGGCATGCAGGCTTTAACCTTCATACTAGATGAGGCCTTTTAGAATTTTCTACACAGCCCCCTGATGTGTAACATGAAGCGTGCAGGACAGAGACAGAGCAGGATATTCAGAATGCAGAGAACATTTTTGTGATGCCTTTTCTCTCTTTAGCTCTGCGTAATATGCAGCTTTTCACATTTTTAGGCAGAGTGTGTCTCGGCGGACAAGAGAATCGTCTGAGAATCCATGATGCATAATCCCTTTAGCAACATGCACAGGTAAAATTGGAATATTTCCTCTTGGCACATCCTCTCTGGGATTTTTTTTATTAAATGAACAAGAAAACATGGTATGTTTTAAATTAGAAACATGAAGAGACCTTCAATACAAGGACATCATTTGCTACATAGGGAAGCTGGGAATACAAACACAGATTATAACTGACTGGACCACAATTGCTGATTTTTTTGTAAAGGGTGGAGAGCTTGAGCTAAACATAGAAGCTTGTCAGAGACAGACAGCATATGTAATCTTGTAGCACACACGTATTCAAGAGTCAGACTTTTATGATTTAATCATTATTCACATGGATTTTTTACAGCCATTTTCTGGGCTCATTTTAATCTTGAGAAATTTTCAATGTAAATCAACAGGATTCATTGTTCCATTCAGGAACAGCTCAATAGGACACATGGCTCTAATCTATCTTGTGTCAGTGACAACAATTAAACAGGATGAACACGCTGTAAAGAAGTCAAACTGTCGAATGGATTCGTGTGGCTGAACTCCCACAGAGAGGAAAACACAAAGGATGTGCCTGCTCAGTTTGCTGCCTCAGTTACTCTCGAGCCTGTGTTGGGAGTAAACCAGATAATGTAGTATCTGCTTATTGATCGATGATTCATGCTGCTAACAGCGCAGCGTGCTCTCAGGACAATCTGCACAACACCTTACCGGAGAAAGCCAATTAAAATTTTAACAACACTGATATTTCCCACTTTGATTCAGTTTAGATCCGTTAAAATTCTCATCACATCAAACAAAACTTTCGGCCAAAAAAAACTGATGCAGCTTTATGAATTGGATAATCATTATAATTCCAATGGCTGCAGTGAAATAAGTTTTAAATTTGGGCTAAAGAAAGAATTGGTTTTGGATTGGCAGCTTTTGGAATTAATCTTAAGAGAGTAAAAGTTGGATCGGTGCATCCCTTCTTCAGACATTGGATCCCCACTTGCTCAGACGGAGACGTTCTTTGCTGAACAGAAGGAGTCTTTGGCTCAACTAAGCAAGTCCCAGGTGTGAGTGTAGCTATGTCTAGCAGGCTGTTGCTGAAAAATAGCATACTTAATACCTTCTAATACTCTTCCTGGGTAGATAAAGGTTAAAAGAACTGTAAAGCTGGCAGCTGCTGGCCAATGGATCTTGAACATGTCCAACGTGCCCGGAGCTAATAGAACAAGCTCTCAGAAATCCCCAGACTGTGAAATTACCATCAGCGAATGTGGCTTAGCTATTCAATTCTGTCATCTCCACTCAGTCAAGAAAAAGCACATCTGCTTTCTGCAATATTACTGACTCTTTACCCCCAGTGAGGAAGCCCAACTTCCCGCAACTATCTGGAGTTGTTCAGGAGAAGTTTAGTAGGCCTACGGTGTCAAACTTTTCCTAACAGCCAGAAAACCCAGGAAGCACATGACAGCTGTGGCTCTGACTGGTGAAGATGAAAGAAATAAGTTTAATCTATTGCAATCAAATTTTCTGTTAAACAGTTTTCAAACAGAGTGAGGATTAATAAATATGGTGTAAATATTTTGTGACCTGTCAACCTGGTCTCACATTTTCGAAATCTGGAGCTTGGGCGTCCAACACTGATGAAAAAGCGGTCCTTTAACGTCCACCTGATACGCTGCCCGTTGCCACTGTGTTTTAACAGCTCTCCATGGCGTCAGGGGTAAACAGGGAACAAGAATGAAAGTTAAGGTTGCAAAAGTCTGAACGGGGCAGGGGGAGGGGTGGTAGATAGGTCCAACAAACACCATCTTTCCCCCAGGAGAGAGATCTTAGCGTCCCGTAACATAATAAAGCCAAACCCTGCTCTCTTTCCCTAAACCCAACCACATGTTCTTGTTGCCGAAACCAAACCTGTGTGTTAGTTGTAGGATACCGAAGTAGTGTGTTTATTTTGAAAGAGACTGATTGTAAATGATACATTTCCTGTGAAAATGGTATTTTGAAAGATGACAACGCATGTAACACACAGAACTTGTTTCTAAAGTGGACTCGCTTATTTGGGCTTGCTCTCTAAACGTCAGCTTCCTTTATATATATCCGTCTAATAAGTTATTTAAACACATGATAGTCGTGTTGTTTCTGAGGTAGCGATGATGTGAAGGTGATGAAGGAGACTCCGCTGACACCTTCTTGCTTGCATATAGAAAGGTTTATTACAAGAAGTACAGCATCAAATCAAGCACCTAGGATTGCCTGAGAGAGAGTCCTAAGCCAATATGAACCACTCTTGGGCTTGTTTCCATAGCCCTGGTTGCTTGTTTCTCTCCCAAGATCTGGCCGGCGGAAAAGCAACAACAATGGTGGTGTCCACAGGATCACGGGGAAGAACATCCATGTCTTTACGATGTGTCGTCTTCAAGTTTGGTGACGTCACTGCGTTATCTGGGGCTCTGTCAGCGAGGGCTCGGTGGAGAAATCCTGTGGTGCACACACAGGTCGTGGGTATGTTTCTTGGCAAGTTATCACCAAACATTAAGTTTTGTCAGTTGATATGTTTACATGTTATATTTTATGTCTGTGGGTCCTTTCTATGTGTGACCCCCTTTGTGTAAAACATCGTAGTTTACATTCGACTTTAGAGCAAAGCTGAAGCTGTAAAATTGAAAAAAGAAGTTCTGAATTAATGTGTGTTTCCATCTACTACTGATATGCAAATATTAGAAGCTGGATGCACCAAGATAAACAGCTGGTGGAGTCAATTCTACAGTCAGGTAGCATTGAACCTTTGCATGAGAGGGTGCGATGAGAAGACACAATCAAAAGAGCACCGGTAAAACTTTAAGATTTCCACTCAGGTTTTTAATGCACAAATTGTAAGGAAACACACACACATACACAAAAACATGGTTTTGTTTGTTTGTGTGTGTGTGTGTGTGTGTGTGTGTGTGTGTGTGTGTGTGTGATTGTGACACCTAAAACCTGAAAACTGATTCCAAGAGTACTAGATAAGATATAAATAAATAAAAGTCACTGAAGGTTACTTTCCATTGAATGAGACAAAACACTGATTGGCCACTGAGGACAAAACAGCAGCAGCCTTACATTTCACTGAATAGAATAAATAAAATGATTTTTTTCCCAATCAGTGGTATACACAACACCGAGCCAGCTGTAACAGATGGGAAAAATTAACATCTGTGTTTATTCAGTGACGCCATTCATGATGTCAAGAGAGGGTCGAGAGCATGCAGGTTGTCATTTCATTAAATCAAGCACACAGAAAATGTCACTAATTAGATTCTCACTCTCTGGAAGAAGTTGTGCTAATCAGCGAGAGCAACTTGTTTGTCTTAATTTGAAAGGAAAAGCTGCATACTTGAGATTAGCACATTTTATTAAGATGGCCTAAGGTTTATATTCAAAATACTTTCTACTTGAAATGCATTTACTAAGTACTCCTTTGGGTGAATCACAGTTGAGCATCAGGTGAGATTCACTTTCTGTTCTTCTTTAATCACAGTGAAGACAATGAAGGGTCAGGACCAGCACGGATCCGCTTTAGGTGTATAATGAGGTCATTTCTGTGAGCGAGCCAAAGGTGCCTATTTGGAGGTCTGACCTCTGGCACCTTGGCATGATCCATCATTTTGCCACACTGCGCCGTGCCTGACATCTTGAAAATAGATGTCTGTAGCTTCCAGCCCGGAATAAAATTAACTAAAACCAGAGACCTACAGGCAGACTGTCACCTCAACTCCCCCATAGCCTGGAAAGAACTGAGAAAAACATGGGCAATCAAAAGCTGTCGGGGCGGGAGAAAAGAAATACCAATTATACTACAATCATTTGGAAATGCTGCTTACAATGAGGGCTGCAGATTCATTAACATTGCCATTATCTGTTTTTAGTCCATCTATTAATGATATGCTCTATAATGAATTTTAGGATTAACAATTACCCGTCACAGGTTCCCGGAGCCAAAGCTAATGTCTTCACCTGGTTTCGTTAGCCCAACAATCCAAAATCCCAAATCTAAAATGTATTATGATATAAAGCAGTAAATCCTCCAGATATATGGCACTGAAATACAGTGTGATTGTGATGATACAGTAAAGCTTATTTACAGTCGTCTGGTTAGCTCTGTAGGCTCAACTGTGATCCTGTTAAAGCTCAGGTAAACAATTGCTATGGTGGTTTCATTAGAGGTCCAAACAGCATCTCTCACTGCTGGAGCTCTGTTGTTTTTGTTTTCTTCTTCTTTCTTCTTCTTATTTTTCTCCATCAAAAGTGCAGGTATATAAAAATGCAAGTCACCGAAAACACCAGCAAATTGGCAGGTGGTTGCAAAATCCACCCACTACTAACGCACAAATGATTCTCACTGACCTCAAGGTAATGCTTTAACAATCAACTTTTAAGCTTTCAGAATTCTTTTGAAAACGGCTTGGCTTAAAGTCAAAATTATTTCATAATTTTATCTTTATTCATTTGCAGCTTTGCTCTAATGGTGTACTGCTCTAAAAATGTCAACTTTGGAGTATTCCAGTATGTTCAAAATGATATTCTTTTTAGAAGCTGTCAGAGACTGTTGGTCTTTGCAGCTCCTCCTGTAGGCTCCCCCAGGCCAGAGGAGACATATCGTCCCTCCAGCATGTTCTGGGTCTGCCCTGGGGTCTCCTACCAGTTGGACGTGCCTGGAACACCTCTAACAGGAGGTGCCCAGGAGGCCTGTGCTCCCTCTTGATATCTGAGCTCCTCACCCTATCTCTAAGGCTGATCCCAGCCACACTCTGAAGGAAAATAATTTGGCCTGCTTGTATCTGTGATCTTAATCTATAGCCCCTTTTACACTGCCTGATTTTCTGTGAATGTTGGGCCGTTTTGCCGGCAAGCTGCGAGCGTTTAGACACACAGAGCCGGATCGGCGAGTTGATCCGAAGTGCCCAATTGTCCGCCTCGTTGGGTAGACATATTGGCGGTACCCTTTCAGTTTAAACAGACTGAAGTGGCCTTCTGCAACGGGAGGGGCTGTTGATGACTTGTGGGAGGAGCTGTTGATGACACCGCACGTGCGAGCCACTGGCGGTGGATAAACAGGAAACAGCTGATAGCAGGAATTGGCGAGCAGCTAGTAGCAAGAGGGAAACACAAACCTGACAGACACTGTAAAGATGAGCAACTGGTGAGACAAGGAACTGCGTGCCCTCCTTGTCCTCGCAAACGAAGAGGCCATTAACCGTCGGATGACGGGGACGGTGAAGGACGGGCCGACTTATGAGAGATTTGCCGAAGGACTGACCAGCAGCGGCTTCCCTCCCACGTCACTGTTTACGTCACACGCTGACCTACACGTTTTGTTACTTGCTCACGCCCCCCATTGCCCCGAAAAAGGCGCATTCTGTATAAACAAAAGTAGGTAGGCGGCATTTTGCTGCACTCTCTGATTTTGTTTTTATACTGCCAATGCTGAAAGTCCTGATTGGGCTTTCCTGCAAATTTGCACAATTCCTATCTAAAAAGATATCTTCTCTGTCACTACCCAAAGCTCACATGTAGATGGAACACTAAATTGAAAGTTTTTCCTTCTTGCTCAGCTCCCTCTTCACCACAACAGTCAAGCTCAGCACCCACATCACTGCAGACACTGTGCCAAACCACTTATCCACCTCACGCTCCCTTCTACCCTCACTAGTGTCAGTACTTTAACTCCCTTGCTTAGGGCAGTTACTCTCTCTGAGCCCAGAGGGGGCAATCCCCTGTTTTCTGGCACTTCAGTGCTTTGCTGGTTTGGGAAACATATGTTTACATTTCCAAAGCAAGTGTGAAACAAGAACAAAAATTGTCTGTACAAAAAGTAAAGATCTCCCTGAATTTGGTTGATATACATAGCGCTGTGGATTGGGTACATCTCTGACACCCACCAAACAAGAGGAAATGTAACTCAGAGCCCACTGCATATTGTTTTGCATCTTTTCAAGGACACATTTTTCCACCTGGAAACCGTAGCAAAATGGTGCACACTGTTTTCAGAATTAATGTGCCCCTTGTGACGTAGTAAGACAGAATAAATTTCCCTAAATTCTTTGCCAGCACACCTGCGGAAAGAAGGTTAATGTATGATTTTGTATTTATTTTATTTTGTTCAGAATTGTATCCCCAAACCGTTTAATTGTTGGGAATTATTTTTAAGTTTTGTGATGTCCTTCTGTCTGCCTTCCTGGGCTTGGAGCTGGTGGGTGGGGTTGGAGAGGTCGTCAGGAAACTGCCTGCAGCTGGGTAGATGCAGACAAGGTGTGTGCATCCTCTTGTTTCTGCCCATCTGCTGCATCTCGTGTAATTTAAAAGCTGACATTCCTTATCCTGCGCTTCTTTGTCAATTTCCAAACTCAAATTCCCAATCTCCTGTGAAAAATCTTAGGTCAGTTTTTGGGATTTCGAACAATCTCTGACACTCTCCGCCAACAAATAGAGCCAAACCCCTTGAGTGCCATTTTTGGCATTGCCCCCCGCTTGGATCTGCCTCGGGCAGAACTAAATGTGTTGGCTTTTACCTCCCTATTAGCCCGACGAGTTATCTTACTTAGATGGAAAGATCCCCTTCTTTCTTTGTACAGTCACTGTTTTTTTCATCATGGATAGTTAAAAGACCATTGAAAAAAATCATAAATATCCAATACGCATAAAATAAAACAAAAGGTACATATTCAACTCAAGTAAACAGAACGTCATTTAATTCAAAATTCATCCTGTCAAAACCTGCAAGACCTTCCCTGAGGCATTTTTGATATTCATACATATTGGTAAGTTGATTTGCTCAGTACTTGAGAGATAAGGTGGTTGTCTTTTCATGTAAAGGTTTAGAGTTCAAATCATGCTTTTGCCAGCTGAATGTGATCTAAATCTTTCCCTTTTCTGGGATAAGTTTTGACTCTTCTTACATAGTAGCATTTTTTATGCATAAATTAGACATGGAACATATTAGATCTTGAACAATATAAAAATCCAAAACAAATGTTAGTCATGTGAAGCACATTTTCACAGAAAGTAAATATATATACTCCAACAGAACATCAGCATATAGTGATGAATTATTTTAAAGAAAATGAAATGTTCTGTCTCTTGTCAATTAGATAAGAAACAAGCATCCACATGCTCAAAAATCTGCTTGATCTCCTCCGATCATCATTTAGTTACAGTTTTTATAGTTTTTGACTGACACTCCAAAACTGTCACCCAACAGCTGCTAGCGGAGGCAGCAACCAGAAAACTTTACTGTATTGGATTGTCTTGGAAACAAGAAGAAACTTGTAGTTTTCCACTAGAAAAAAAAGTTAATGTTTGTAGATTAAATGGCTTCCAAAAATAGATTTCCCAGCATACATGACTGACTGCTCTGCAGTGAAACAAGAAACATTTTCACCTTCAATTCTTGTGAAAATTAAACATTCCAGTCAGAAAGAAACATCTGTTTGTCGTTCGTGTTCAGCGCACAGAAACGCTGAAGTTTTTCTTTTCTTATTAGGTACCTTGTAATAATCTCAAAGGACATGAGTGAAACTCTGTTCAGAGTACTTCAGGTGTTAAAACTGTTTTCTAGGGATTTCCTTTTTTCCTGAGGTATTGGAAAACTACAAAGAAGCAGACAATGCAGAAGGAATTTAATTTGATCAACCACAGCCTGTAGCTGCAGCAATAGATGATGGATTTCCCTGCGGTACAGCAGCTCTGTCCTATAACTGGAATATTAAATTATATTCCTCAACACAAGTTCCGCTGGGTCTTAATATACATACAGTGTGTGTGAGTGTGTGTGTGTGTGTAGGATGTTGGAGATGAGCAGGTTCATTTGGAGTGAGCTCAGGTGGAGATCCTCAAGAGACGCTCACAAGGCCTTTGAAGATACTTCCGCTCATTCACTTTGCATTACTTATGGGAATGTGTTTGCACTCACTATGCATGAATCAATAGTCAAGAAAGCTGGCGATGAAGTGTAACGCTGGTGTGCATGTTGATGCAGCCCACCGTGAAACCATTTTAAATGCAGGATCAAACTGTGTTTGTTCTTGAGGACTGCTCTTTGTTAGCATTGTAAATCTCTGGAATTAAAAGGCCATACTCTGACCATTTTGTTTTAATGTGTCAGTACGATTTACATGTTTAAACATTGCTGATGATAACCTTTATAAGCAATACCAATTTCCACAGAAAGTACCAATTTCCTTTAATTGAGCAGATCAGTTTTGGCCTATTTTCACCTGACTTTAACACCTCCACATGCTGAAATGTTGAATTTCATACAGCAAGAAACATTATCACCACAGTTTATGGTAAACGAGGTTCTCTTCTGATGAACGGCGCTTCACATCTACCTGATCTCACGGACAGAAATTACAGCTACAGCCACATTTGTGTGACGCTCACTTTCAGGCATGTTTTTTGAGATCTGTTTGTCTGTAATTACTGTGTTGTGTGTGTTGATAGTTATGAGTTGTTCACTGACACACAAGTGACTGACAGCTGTGATGTGTTGCCTAGCAACAGCAAGATGCCTCTCATGGCATAAAATAAATCAGTGTGTTTTGGATCAGAGCTGCGGGGATTTGTGCTGCGCATGGTATTTTTGAAATGCAATTTGTTCAGTCATTTTTTAAAATAATATTTATAATAATTGATCAATCAATTAATAAGTTTGAAGTCTCAAAAAAGATGGAAAGATGGACATGTGCAATAACAGCCCTATTTTTTTTTTCTCTTCACACACAAAAGAAAAAACAAATTATATTTCAGCTACCGGGCCCCTTGTTCCCACATCCTCCCGGTTCTGACATATACAGAGCAGCAAAGCATTTTGTGCCTCTGGAGGTCTGAAATTCACTTCTTTCAGTGTGGTTAAATCCGCAGGGTTAATAAGCACCACAGGGTGCTGCCGCAGGAGGGAGTTGAATCGATAATCTGATAGAAGGCTTTCAAGACAAAACAAGGTGTCCTCCAGCTGTGGTGCAGCTGAGCTGATTAAATCCGACGTGTTTTATTACAAGTCCTGGCATGCTGCTCTGTAGTTTACCACCAATTAGGTCCACCGTCCCTCTTACCCTTTCACCTCTACGAGATGAACACTATATATCTGTACACGCAGACTGATGGCGTGACCTGCATCTCAAAGCAGGAGCTGGTCTCTTCAGGCCTCACACACCAGTGGTCGTTATTAACCTGTAATCTCCCTGTCCACGTTGTTATGTCAGACTTAAGGGCAATCCACGCTGCCAGGGTTGTGAAAGACTTTCGGGACTGTTACAAACAACAGTTTAAAACAAGATATAAGAAAAGAGATATGTAAAGCATCATAGCAGCCATTTATCTGACCCTTCACTAAGCCCTGCTCCCTGTTTGTTAGCTGCTGCAACTCCGTCAAATTATCAGAGCGACAAGGAGCTCACCCTGTGACTAACACTCACTAATTGCACCCCTCTGAAGAAATAATATCTCATTTTTGGAAATACAAAAAAGATCTTTTAGAGAAGCAGAAGGGTCAACAATAATGCCATGTTCACACTGGACTTGAAGACACCTCGATGCGTCAATTGTCGCACAGCGATCAGTCAGCAGTCACCTGGTCAGTCACACCAGAAGTGCATTCACCATGCCGGTCCTCGGCTCTTTTCTAATCACACATAGAGTCTCTGCTTTTGTGTGTGTGTGTGTGTGTGTGTGTGTGTGTGTGTGTGTGTGTGTGTGTGTGTGTGTGTGTGTGTGTGTGTGTGTATCTGTGTCTGCTAGTCTCTCTCTCGCTCTGTTTTCACAAATATGTGAACGCATGGGGTGCATATTTTATCATTTATCATCATCAGATCATTTATATCATACATCATATCGTCTTTATATCATGTACAATAGATTATCAGTGTGTTTTCTTGCCAGATTCACTCACGGCTCATTGAAAAAAAATAGACGAGACGCTGAAACTATTGCTGTAGATCCCGAGCGGGCCGTGGAGCTCAGTGCCCCAGTGCATCCTGTGTGAACAGCCCCATTACTTAACTAGGGCCCCGTAAGGACGCTGGCAGCGCTCCACAGAAAAGTGTCTTGCTTTGCAGTGCTTCTGCATCCAGCGTGAACCCGCCGTAAGGGTTTGAAAGATATATTCAGGATGTCAAACTGACTCAGCAGCAAAAAGGTAAAAAGATAAAAATAGAAGCTAAAGCCTACAGATCACAGTGTAGAAGTGAACCAATGCATCACCTGGTGAATCAGACAGAGGACAGTGAAACTGAGGAGCAACAGTGTTCTTGTAAAGCAGGGTGGGCCTCTATTCACACAAACCGTAAAAGCAGCATGTATAACTTCAGTATGCCTTCAGTAGCTGGCATAGCATAGTAATGTAACGTCAGTCATCAGCACAACATTTTACCTTTAGTAGCTCGAAAGCCACAAAACAGCCTGAAAATCTAAAATGGTTGCATGAGAGCACAGTCATATAGTTGATGGAGCATAGTCTGCGTCTGTGTCAGGACTCAGTGACGGGTCGATTCAGGCAAATCACCAGCTCTCTATTTGTTGAGATAATGACATTGTCACCATCACCATCAGTTTACTTTTGTTTATCTGCTTTTTTGTTTTTTCATGTGTGTTTTTAATCAAGTTGAAGTCTTGGCTGTCCCCTGTCTGTCAAACACACACACACACACACACACACACACACACACACAAAAGAAGAAAGAAAAAGCTGGAGTGTTTCCATCAGAACGCCTCAGTATTTAGTTTTGGTTTTGCCAGTAAAAACTGTAAAAACATATGTTCTACAAATGAGTGAAGGGGAAAAAAGCCCAGAGGGAGGGAAATTGGCAGTTTCCTCCATTTGCATTTTTATATATTTATAATCTTTCAGCAGGAAAGTAAAGTAGAGGTAGACTGGACAGAAAGCCCCAGGGAGCCATCAAGTTGCTCTGAATATTGTGCTGCTGAAAGTAGAGCTTAGGAAATTCTGCTGAATGTGGCTTACATTGTGTGACTCCTGCTGAGAACGGAAACTATTATATACCTTCACACCTTCATACACACATCTGTCTGTGATGCACAGAACAACTGTTGAGATAAAGTGTGAGTCAAATGAAAACAAAAGGGGCCGCCAAAGTTCAACATCCAGTAGTGCGACCTTTAGTCTTACTCCTTTAACCGATTAAAGTTTTTTTGTAACACCAACTAATACTGAGTAATAACTGATCAGTGATTTATGGTGCGGTTAAATGCTTGTTTACCTTACTAAACTGTTTTCATTATTCAACCAAGAGCAGATTGTTTACAAACCTTAGCCTGAGTGCTTTAAGTGCATTAACATAAACAATATTTATTAGATACCTCCGTTACTACACTTACATGTAGAACAATGTGCAAATTTAGACCGGTTAGTGTTTCTCAAATCAATAATGGCTGTTGCACATTTACCGGAAATAACAGTCTCAAGATTTGACAGCTTTTCCTCTACGCAGTATCACCAGTCGATCTCCCAAGTTGCAAATATTTCATAACTCGTCTACTAATCTCTATATATAGTGAAGAAAACAATTAAAATGCATAAACATAATTATGCCCCTAGATCGTATAGCTTACACCACAACACATGTAAGTCGATGCCTGATGATAAAATGTGCCACTGTTAGCTAGCTAGCAAGTTAATGTTAGCATTCATGTTATGTTTCTGGTGTCAAACTATTACAGAACTTACCCAGATAAACATACTGATGGCTTATATCCAACATCAGTGTAAAGTGCTCAGAGAATGAGTCATACAACATGAAAATTAGTTACCATTTTTGCACTCCTGGTTTCCTTTTTTCAAAGTCAGTGGTTTTTTGGATAGATTTTTGGTTCGCTGCCTGAAACAAGACCTTTGGTTAACAAGTTTTCAAGTTTTCTTAAAAAAGGCAGCAGCTAACATGAGGCTAAATGAGACCAAAGAAATGATCGTGACGATGGTGGCAACGTTAACTCTTGCGACCATTGTGTTGGTTAATGACAGCCTAACGTTAGTCTTTTACATCTGGTGATTGCAGTTAGGCTTCAAAAATCACATCAGCTAGCTTACATACAATGTCAAACGTCATCCCTGGAGCTTTCTGGAGTGGTGGTGATTAAAAATACACATGTATAAGAGTACAATGTTCCCGTTTTCACTGCAGTAGTTGGCCGACATTTCACAAGTTTGAAATGTGTTTGCAGTCCAGCCCTTGTGCAATGTAGGCAACATGGTGACAACTGAGGATGAGATGTGTCCAGTGTTCCACATTCAACTTTTTGGCTGTTATGAATGTACCATCCAGATATTCATGGTCTGCATTTTGCCATACCTGTCAGTGTGAATGCTCTCACATGCCCAAAATAGCAGGTATAACTACAGAAATCCAAATTGAGTCACAGCAATGGTCAAGAAATATTTTACTAATTGGATAAATATCAATATTTTATGAATTACCAAATATGTTAATCTGCAACAATTCCTTACTTTGTTCAAAACACATTCACAAACACATTTTGAGAGATTATGATTGTGCCAAAAATAGCCGAAATAAATAAGCTACATAAATAAATGTATGACACCGGTTGGTCTCAACGCTCTGCACAGTTCAATACCGCCATCAGCGAGACTCCATCTCTCTCTCTCTCAGCATCAGCTTCCCGCTGCGATGCTCTGAGTCACCAGGATATCCGTCAGAGTTTTGCAGCCGCCTGGGGAAGAAAAACCCATTGAGAGAAAGTTTGCTGACCATGCTGTTCTCTCTTTGTGCTTCACATTGATCCAGTCACAACATGGAGCAGCCCAGTGACGGAACAGCAACATGCCACTGGTGATCTCTGTGCAGCTGGATTTTGCTTGGGGGGGACCTTTTTTGTATCAGTATGCAGCTCTATTCCTTTTTTGCTGCTTACTACTGGAGCTTTTACTGTCCTTTTGCTTTTACACATGGGTACACTCTAATTATCAGAATTTAGACAGAAAATCAAAGCTGTGGTGAGTTTTTTTTTTTTTTTTTTTTAAAAAGGTAAAGTAGTGGTTCTCTTTTATTTCACGGCATTAAAGTTTTTATTAAAGTTTTTATGCAGGACTTTATGGTGTCATCAAGTAGGGTTGTGTTAACCATGCTCTTGAGAGTTATTATTGTAAGTGGAGAGCATTTAAATGTTGATAAAGCGCACACGTCAGCGCAGTGTACACAGAGGCGGTCAGAGCTACAGGCTACAATGAGAGTTCAAATGACGTTTTTCCAAACAGCTTTTTATGTCGGGGCTTCAGGACACTTGGATCACTACAGACAAGCAGTAAACACAATTCTGTGTTCTTGGATGTTTTAATCTGGGTCGCCGTCAGCCATTAGGTGTGCAGTTGTGCTGCCACCCACTTCCCCCTCAGATCTTCGTTGTGAGGACTCTTCTGGGAGAACCTCACCTGAGCCTCCCTCGGCATATGGGTGAGTAGATAATGGCTGGATTTTCACTTTTGGGTGCACTATCCCTTTAAAAAAAAAACTGTTTTCATGAATTAGTTGTGAAACCTTATTGTGAAAGAAAGATGACCTTCTAGTAGTTGAGTTGAGACGTCTCTAGAATACGCCTACTCTAAGTTACAATATTTATTGTGAGCAAACACTTGCATAATGCTTTACATTTTAGAGAGCTAGCCTACGAACATGTTGTGGCTGGGTAAACTTTAGATGTCAGCTGAAAAAATAATGCATGAAATTGTAGGCATTGCATTATAAATCATATAGAACTAAACAATGCAACTATACATTTGTGTGTGACAGTGATGTAGTATGTAACCTCTGTCAGCCTATGATGCTCCCTTTGTCTCATTCTTTGCCATCTATGTGTTATTACTGCTAATTTGTTACCGACAATTCTTCCTCTTCTCAATGCTATTGGACAGATGGACTCGCAGATTTATACACACAGAGCCAGACAGTGAGTGAGTGGCAGTGTGTGTGTGTGTGTGTGTGTGTTTCTGAGACAGGGAAAGACACTGAGTGATACAGATGACAAACCAGGACTGAGGCAGTTATTGTCAGATGACAATCTTCCTGTCAACTCCGTCTATGTTCACACTCAACAAATCCAAAAGGATAATTGTTCGCTCGGCTCTCTGTCCATCTGCTTGCGTCCTTGCACCTCACATCACTGAAAATTTCACCACAGTTCTTTTCACTATAATACTAAACTAATTTGACCACATACATCGTTGGTTCATTGGATCCTCTAATATGACCCATGGGAGTGTTTTTCTAATGGCCAGTTCATATCAAAGATGCCAGACGCAACGAAACAGTTTCAGGACATTGCTGAGAAAAATTGCAGTGGTCTGAATGACTCAGTTGCATATTGGCTCAGGTTGACGCGTACAGTTGCAAGGGATTCAACCTGTTCAGTCGCAGGCAATGCGTTGCAGACCGTCTCGAACCTTGTAACCAGTCAGTGGCAAGTTTGTGCTTTTTTTGTACAGCTAGATATCCTTGTGGGCCGTACGCATGGGCTATTGCTTGCACACACACACACACAGTAGTAAACATGGCAGACTTTTGGACAGAGGAGAGAGACAAGCTCTATTATCTTTTTGAAGCACTAGCCTGTTTGTATTACACCAGTTTAAAGAGCTACTCCAACAAAATTAAAAAACATAACGCCAGAAGTTATATATATAAGTTTCAGTTGTTTACTTGCAGAAATAACAGCGGTTTACATAATGTGGCCAGAGCCAGTCTCAGCTCTGTGTGAACTGTACTGTTGCAGTCAAACAAACCAGCTGAGGAAGTCTTCTGTGGGATCAAATATTGGACATGAGCTGATATAGAGGTAGGAAAATGTAAAATGAAATTAAAGCCAACAATATCACTGTTGAAATTAAGACAAACTACAACCAGTTGTGAGTGAGGTCACATTAGCTTTAGGCTGAGAATCAAAGCTCTGTCTTTAAGGCCTGGACATACGTTCTGCACTGAATATCCATGTATAGGTGTGGTCAAGCTGGCACGCACATGGTTCCATTCACAGTACAACTGAGGGTTCGTACCAGCCCCCTGCAGTAAAAACTGGAGGGCTGGGAGGTGAGCTTCTCATCCTCCTACCGCCAACATCAGGTGTAACTGAATCTAAGAAGACACTGTTGGGCTGTAAAACATCTCACCATGGTGCGGCAGCAGCTGCTGGCTGGACCGCAGTGTCATTGAGTTGACTGGCGTGTGGAACAAGAGATTGTAGTATGTATTTGGAGCATGTGCAGCTGGGATGCTTAACTATGTTTACAGTTCAGATATGAGTTTGTGTAGGCTCTTGCAGACATGGGAGAAGCAGAAACTCTGAATTGGGCCTTAGAGGGTATCAGGATAACTGTGAGGAAACCTTGAAACACAGCGGAGAGTTTTTATTTCCCTGCAGAACCAGCAGGATCTAGAGATCTCCAAGGAAGAGCTACAGTAAGAAAGCGGAGTGCTGGAGAAATGAACAAGTGCGCTCCCCCGCCTGCTCTGATGCTACCTTAATTATGAATCTGACATTTTATAAATGGATGAAACAATTTTTGTGTGCTCGGTTGAACTGGTCAGGTGGAATTTTCGGGTTAACAAATGTCACACTCTTATTGAGATTCATGCTGAAAGGGAGTTTGACTGAGGAGGACTTGTGTGGAGAGATGAGAGGGAATGAGGGCGGAGGGCTCCTTACATCTCATTTGGGTTCTGCTGCTTGATTAATGTGGCCCTTCTTTTCAGATTGGGTATTCACCAAGAATTCTGATGAGACAATCAGATTTCCACGGCAGCGTTATTCCTACAGCACAATGAATGACTGCACTTTTTATAGGGCCTATTGTTTTAATGATGGATTGCACGTTGCATATTGAGAAAATTGAATACATTAGAAGTTTTAATAAGATCATGGAAGTTTTGCAAGCTCTGCTTTTCTACAAATATGATGAAAATATAAAGCCTCTATCCTTGTCTGAATATTTATTTTCATGTTGCTAAAAATTAAGTGATATTTTAGATAATGCTAAATAAAGTGACTGTGTAATGCAAACGTGTCACTTGCTCTGAACCCACTAAGAATAAACAGCCAGAAACCTGACACCGCAGCATATAGTTGACAGTTACCTTACGGAGGCAATGGCCTACATTGTCAAAGACTATTTATACATGTATGCATGTATGGTTCACAGGGGACATGACAAGGTGCCCCTCTATACATTATTTATCTATTACACATATAAAACATTGCATGCACAGCAAAAAGACACCCCGGAGATTTTAAAAGTGACACCAAATAACATCCTAGGAACAAGTAAGGTCTCAGTCTGAATCACAGAAACAGATAAAAAATGTAATTTGCTAATCTGTCCAGTTAGCATAGGTTTAATATCAAGCACGGACATTTCTGTATCTGTGTTTGCTACGACAAACATAACCCTTACCTGCCACTTTAAGATAGTGTTGAATGCATCAAATAGGAAATGAGGGTTGACTCTGTTCTAGGTTTGATGAGGAGACTGCTGATATTGACCTGCCTAATTGTTGAATTAGACCTACAATATCCACCCCAAATACCACACACACAACAGACTGACAGTTTTAAAGGAGATGTTTGAAACCAGTAAAGATTCTTCACAACACAGTATCTCAAAAAATAAATAAAAAATAAATTGTGAGTAAATTGTAAACAAAAGTTAGTACTGGATTAAAATACTACAGCATCTATATCCATTCAAAATTGGATTCACAATACACAGCTCTATTTATTTATGTGGTACTTTGCTGTACCACAATTGGCCAATCGAATATTTCCAACAAAAAAAAACAACCTCTGAGATCTCAGGTATAAAAAAAGGAAACTGTCCCAAAAGTTCAAATTAATAGAAATAAATACATAAATAACCCATAAAAGAACAAAATGAGTGCACTCACCACTCACCACCCTCTTTCACAGTGAATGTCCAAGGTGAGTATTGTGATGGGGGGAATATGGAGATGTGAACGTGGATGACCCCTTTGATGGAGGATGAATGGAGATGGAGATGTAGATGACAGCAGAACATGGTGGAGGAACCAAGGACCCAGTGAAGGACTCTTAAAAATAAACCAGTCTACACAGCCATGGAAGATAGTTACTCATCTAGTACTTAATAAAAGTCCTTTTATATACATTTAAATAAAGTTACTGCTTTACAGTATCCATTTTACTTTTTTCAAAAATTCTTAACAGCCATCATTTCTCACAGTACACAGAACATGAACTGACATAACATTTCAAAATAAACTCTGCTCATATTGTAACCTATTTACATTAATTTTACCATTTTTGACGATTATCATCTCGTCTACATCATCTCGTCTATATCTGTGTTCCACTCTGTGTTAGATTTCTACTTGTGACTCTGTTTTTATCAACCAGTTTCTACCCTTTCTTTCCTCTTCTTGCTTCTACACACACCAGCAGCATCAGTCGAGGGGACACGCAGAGAGTGGTATACAGTTAAGATGCTTACTCGTATCAGTTTTTATCACTCAAAACAACACGTAACAACTGCCACCTGAATTAAAGGGACAGTATCACAAATAACCTGAGGTTTAACTTACCCTGGTTACACAAACAAACAAACAGAAGGGATTCAAATTGTTCTTAAGCCTGCCAAGATAATTAATAGCACTATCAGATGAAGCATGTTGGTTTGATTGAGTGTGGAGCAATTTACAAGTGAAGAAGACCGTGTGTTATCAGTACAGCCAGCTGCATCCCTGCTGTGAACCACTGAGCAGGAGCTGGCATGGGAAAAGTCTTCAGCTAGTGATCTCACTGATAAGCACACCTTTAATCATGAGCGGAGGACTAATTAGTGAAATCACCTGTGTGGTGGTTGGTTTGAATGCAACCCTGCGGATTCTCTGAGGGTTTGCAAGAAGAGATCACTGATCAGAACAAAAAAGGGGCTTAAGGAGCTTGTTTGTTCACATCAAAGTTGATATACACCAAACTGAGACACATTTACAAAACTGATGCACAACTGTCAGGCTATTGTGTGCTGTCTAAAAATGACAGAGACACATTTTTGTTTGTTTGGTTTTCCACTGTATTCTCTAAATGAAATGGTAACACTTTCTATGAAGAGCACATCTATAATGCATTATAAGGACATTCATAATGAATTATAATTTATAATGCAGTCTATAGCCATGTTTCCATCAGCCTGTTTAGATGCGCATCTAGAAGTATTGCATCAGAAAATTATGATGGAAACGCCAAATTTCGAATTAAAATCCCCTGATTCGCACAAACTAAAATACGCTCGCTTTAGCCGGGTTTTGGTTGATTCGAAAAATGTTGATTCGCAAAACGGGGGATGGAAACAGTATGTTCGAATTAAGTCTGATGTAGCGCACCTCTCTCCATGGTGATACCCACACTCCGGGTCGGGAAGACAGTAACGCATATACAAGCTGGTTGCCAACCGCCAGAAAACGTAGAGACTTGTTTTGTTCCGGTTCTGCGGAAAACTCGCGAGAGTTCATAGTTTTCACCAAAGTCTGTACATTTGCACTATGCACTAGCTGTTTTTTTACACACCTGAGGTGTCAGTGTCAGACTACATGACCTTTTCTCACCTCGTGTGACCTCTCTTGTCAACAAGATGTTTTTTCTGCTTTGTTTCATTCATGGCAACATTCTCAAACCTGCCCTAAACCTCCACCTGGACCTGACATGCTTTTCATCATGTTCATAGTTGCTGGTGCATTTGCCCACAGCTACTGTGTGTCCCCTCATCCATTACTGTCACATAAAACAAAACCTGCAACTCTGGTGCTAGTAAACGGCTTTATTAAAAATTCTGCATTGTGAGTCGTCAGCTTTGTGCCACTTTTGTAAACTGCAGCAGCTTTAAAAGGGAGTGACTGAGTGCATCAATCAGCAACAAGCTTCTGACTTAATGTTGAGCTGACAATTTGATTAATTAAATGCTCATTCCAGATGCTTTATGACTGATTATTCTAGTTTTGCAGCCACTGCTGAGTCGAGCCTTTGATGCAGGTTTTTAAATTTAAAACTTGGTATGTAGTAATCGTAATTTAGATAGGTACTGTGTGTGTATTCTCTATTCATTCTTTTTTCCTTTTTTTCCAATTAAAAGTTAATTAATCAAAGTTTAAAAAAAGTTCCCTGTGCATTTGGGGAAAATGACTCTCATTGTTTGGATCAGAGTGAATAGATGTTGAGAGTGGGACAAGTTTCAATTCCCCATCCACTCAATCAGAACTTGTGAAAAGAGGTAGGTTGATGGTGCAGGTGAAATACAATGACAGGCTGCCTCTCGCACTAGAAAAGACAAAGCATCTCATCAAGCACCACAAAAAGATCTGTTATTTAAAGGAGACATATGAAATATATAATGTTTGGACTCAACCAGGAACTTTTTAAAAAAAAATTAAGTAAGTAAAACTAGAAAGTCATCGCAATTTTGTACTTACATATATGATGGGAATCCAGTTTTGAAGTACTGTTGTTTTAAAGACTGTATATGCCAAGATGTAAAACGTTCACACTGAACATAGTTTTTAAAAACAAAGAACATAAACAGATACATTAACAGATTATTGGGATTACTGGGATGATGCAGTGATGCAGGCGCTGTGCCTGTCCGTTGTGGTGAAGAGGGAGTTGAGACGGGAGGCAAAGGGACATCTGGGGTGCTTTGCTTGGCCTGCTGCCCCTGACCTGGCCCCGGAAAGTGGATGAAAATGGATGGATGGATTATTGGGATGTAAATGTAGAGCCCAGGAGACAGTGACATTTTTCACACACAAAGAACATGTGAAAGATGCTAATCACACATCAGTTATTTGCACAGTGGTTTCAACACAAGTGAAACCTTGACCAAAACCTTTCGAACCTACCTTAACCTTCCCGTGGACAAAACTAATGAAAACTTATCTTAGCTTCAAAGAACTAAATGTGGCTGTAACTGATAGCTGTCAGAGTTACTACTGAGGTCATGAGAGTATGTTGTATTATTGCACACGAAACAAGACCAGGCTGAGCTTTTAACTAATTAAGTGGGCGAGTCCACATTCTTTACTTCACCTTTTGGGACTGATTCCAAATCGCATACCATACTTCTCTCAATTTGATTTCTGTGTGAGTTTAGCTGAGAAGGTGAGACGCTGTCATTCTGTCACACACGCCTGTATGAACCCTCCATCCCCTTTTTGCTCGGTGCTCTCACGTCGGGACTTTTGCGGTTGTCCGTCTGTCAGACAGCCTGTGAGCTGTGATGATGTGTGGGCGGAGAGCTGGGTTGATGTAATGAGCCAGAAAAGCAGTGACAGAGGAGAAGCCATGAGGCGCAATCCTGCATCCATCTCTGTCTGCAGCAGGTCACCTGGTGACCTTCATGTGCCAGACCCTGAAATCAAGAAGCCAGTGATGAGTTTGTGCTTGTTTTCTCTAATGAAATCTGGACAATGTCTGAAGACTCATGTCTGGACATTGTCTGGAGTTTCCCTTTTTCACATGTGGGACACAACAGTGGATTGTGTGCGTCAGAAGCATTCTCACCTATTGGAAAAACTAACCGTTCACGGTATGAGGTGGTCATATATGGGGAAACGTTGTCTCAGCTCAGCGATTTTATTTCTTTTTACAAAGAGTACTTGATACTAACTGGCTGCAGGGTATTTGTATAATTATGATACTGTTGATTATTTTTATATCACTACTGTGTATACACACACACACACACACACAACAGATAAATAACTCCAGCAAGATCCCACCCACACTCACATGTGACTTCTGTGACCTATCTGATCTCTGCTTCTTTACATGGCCTTGCCTGGAGGCAGACACACACACACACACACACACACACACACACACACACACACACACACACACACACACACACACAGAGCATCAATTTTGCCACAGCAGCCTGTATATAAATGCAGAGCAGGGAGCACAATGATGCATCATTATCCCTGAGGCCTAATTGTGCTGCAGTCTTTGGGTTTCATAATCTACGGCTGCAAGGCTTTCTCACTGTCATGAACAAATGTTACTTTCTTCTTTATCCTCTTCTTTGCTCGGAAAAGCAAAACAGCAACCTTTGGATCTTAAACTAATTTTAAATAGTATTTTTTGTTTGTTTGTTTGACCAAACCACTTCCCTTTACAGTGTAGCTTTTAATGTATGAGAACTCACATGTATCAGACAGACAGAGGATGAATGGACTTTGCTGCAGGGTGATTTAAGTACTTTGAGTACTTAGTTTTTATATTCTGTCACACTTATTCTAGTTTGCTATTGGCATCCGCTGTAATTTATTAATTTTCCAAGCTATGCACAAAGCCACTTTTGAAGCCCACAGGGAGTGAGTGTTTGATACTTAGCGTTGGGTTTCCTGTGGAGATGCATTTACCTTGACACCAGCCCAATATAAATATTGTCACTGTACATTTTTGCACACCATGTATATGTAACATTATATGTTCTTATGTTGCAGATATGTTCAAATCTTAAAAATGTGGTCAACATGTTTGTGTTTTGGTACAAAAACCTCTGGTTAGGTTATGGGTTCTCGAGGCAAATGTGTTCCTCATGAGGAGAGGCATCTCTGTGCAAAGCTTCATGTCTCTACGACATACGGGGCATGAGATATGCCCATTCAAAGTTTGACATTTCAATGGGTTGCTATAGCGCCCCCCTTTGGCCAATTGATGTAATATTGCTTCATTGGCATCCTCCCATGAGCCTCTACCACTGTGCCAAATTTCACATGGATTGACCAAATCAGTGAGGAGAAAAACATGGAACAGAGACACACACACACACAGACAGAGTTTTCGTCATTAAGTAGTAAGATAAGATGTGTATATGTAACCAGTACGTCACTTCTGACACATTAACCCTATGGGCCCGAACGACACATAGTGCGTCCAAATTCACACCAGTTCTTCTCTATAGTTTTTCTCCGCGACTGTGCGTCATAGCGAGAAGCCTACTGGCAATCATGTCCGCCTGGCACAAACCACATGTTTTGGACAGCTGTGAAGTAACAGAATGTCCCACCATCATGGTTCTTATATTGCCAGATTCCAGAGAGTCTCTTCTCTTCACATATGGCAGAATATGTCTTCTTCCAACTTGCTATGGTGAGATACATGTTAAAATGTACGAATTTAGTCACACAGATTTGTTTTTTTTTTTCATTGATATAAAAATTAATATAAAATACAGGCACGTGGAAGGACATGGAACGATGGCAAATCTGGATAGCCCAGATTGTCCTGGAAAAAACAAGATATATCATGTGTATGTAGCCTTTATAATAACTGTGATATGAGCTTTAAAGTAAAGGCAGTAAAAGTACCCCAAAAAAGACAGAGGGCCCATAGGGTTAATATGACACATATGAAATGTAAAAATAAAACATATTTGTGGTTGGTGGAAACATACAATGCCAACATTTTCTTATGGGGATTACGAAAATGGATGGATGACACGATACAACTCTAGTCATGCAATACTGGTTCTATACAGTCACCAGCTATAGGTCACAAATCCTGAAATAATATGTTTTCAGACAAGAGTTCATCAAGATTTGATGGTATTTGATAACAAGAAATGACTGAAAGAAATATTCCACACTTAAGAGGTTTGACTCTTAAATGTCATTGATGAAGGGTTGCCATTACAACATTATGCAAACTGTGATTACATAAAATCACATTTATTCCAAGAGGTCTTTGTGGGTTTTTTGCACAGTGCTTCACAATAAGACACCAAACATCTTCAATACGTGATATTTTCTTCCAAGATGTTCACCAGAGTGTCTTTTTCAGCCCCTAATGTCATAGTTCTGGATCCATACTCTCAGTGTTGTGAAGCATCCATGTAACTTGAGCTGAAAAACAAGAAGCTTTTCCTCATTTATTATTTAGTCACTTCTCCCTTCGCTCGCAGCTCCTTTTCAAGTTTAGCAAAACTGGCAGGCTGTGTTTACGTTCAGCTCCGGTCTATTATTTATGCAAGATAATCGTCAGTGTGCATGAGTGTCTGTGTGGGCGGGTAGTGTCGACACAATACAGTATGCATGTAGGGTATCGAGGTGTGTGTGTGTTTAACAGTCTGGATGTGTATGTCTGTGTTTGGTTGAGATCACTGTACACATTTTTGACACTTTGGGTTATAGGCGGTGTGTGTGTGTGTGTGTGTGTGTGTGTGTGTGTGTGTGTGTGTGTGTGTGTGTGTGTGTGTGCTCTCACTTAGAAATATATTCTATTTTGGTAGCCTTAACCATTAATGAGACAAGAAACATATCAACAGGGCAAACCTTTCAGAGGAAGCAAACGACAAGGCGGTTGGAATGCAGTTCATTGATCTGATTGAAATAATGGATGTGACTCAGGCGCACCACAATGGAGACACGTATCAAGTACATGTCTAAAATATAGATTGTCAGTAAATCTTGTTGTGCAACATGCAGTGTTGGGGAGTCTACATTAAAACTGTAGTTTGCCAAACTACCAGCTACAGCCACTACCATCAGAAGTGGTTGGAGCATGGACTGGACCGAGAGACGGACATTAATGTGATTGACGCTGAGAATAAGGATCTTTGCAGCAAACTGAAAGACTATGACAGCTAGATAACTAGACTTTTATCTATTGCAGGCATCATGGCAACAAAATGATTACATGATTCAATCTGAAGAACTGGCAACCCCAAAATCACAACATAGCAAATGAAGTTGTCAGCACTTCCTGAGGAAAGCCTATGGCTGAAAGGTGCCCGTTGTCGTCTTCTGCCTGCATCATTAAAAGTATCATATACGCATTTGTGGGAGCTGATGACTTCATTTGCAATTCTAAGAAATGTCAACACACTTTACACAAAACTCACCATCTATGTAATGTCGTAAAATGAATCTCATAAACGAGTTAAGAACCAGTGTTTACATAATAATAATGCTCCTCCAAGAATAACACTGAATTCCTACATGCATATACTCTGCGGCAGAATTTATACTTCTGTGTTGAATCGACGCCGTGGGTGTGGCGTAGGCTCTGGCACCTCCCCAGAAATTTAACTTCAGGTTGCAGTGATGCAGAGCTCCTGTTTATTTTTGTAAGCTGAAACAATTTAACTCAATGGAAACAAAAGTTTTATTTACTTTAATTTCACAGAAAAGAAACAATAAATTGTGTAGATGCTAAAGCCTCCATAAAAATAGCATTTTAAGTCTTGTGTGTGATTTATCCTTAAAGGATTTATACTTCAGGATTTATCCTGGCTTCATATGAACAGAAGGAATCTCCGCTTGTCGCTAGGCTAATTTATACAACGTGCAGGAGGAGGATTTGAGGAACAAGAGCAAGGAGGAGGATGAAGAACCCCTGTGCCAATAGTAAGAGGAAAGGGAGTAGTTAATTGCAAGACAAGTCTCTGAGCTCACATACTGTATGAAAGACAGATGCTACAATTCAGAATGTAGCATGGTAGAAAACCTTATCATAAAAGCTGCTCTGACACACTCAGGTTTGGAGTGTGAGCTGTGGAGGGTGTAGTCTACAGTAGCACTAAACTAAACAAGCTTATTTCCTATTCGTCTGCGTACAACTTATTTTACGTTCTGTGACAAAGATCATTTAGAACATTGAAATATGTGTGTGTAAAGTTGAGAGCGATTGAGGCAACCTTGTGGCAGAAGTGTGTCTGGCTCAAGAGACAGTCTCAGCAGCCAGCAGCCTCCACCCAAACTGCTGCAGATTTCTCACTCTGATTTCACAGCTCGTCTTTGTTTTGTGCAGGAAAGAAAAGGAGAATAAGACGCTGAGGGAGAAAAACGAGGATGTGACTGCTCAGGTATGACCTCCGTGTCATATACTACAGCCAAACTTTGAAGAGTTTAATGGCTGGGTACATGCCAAAGTCACTGATTGAATTGTAGAAAAACCACAGTCACAACTGAGAGGGAAGGTGTTTAGCAGATGTTAATTTCCAAGCGTCCTATTTTGAATCCCACTCTCACTGTGAGCTGCTTCTCTTTTAGCTGGAACGACTCTCAGGGAGAGAAACTTCAGAACCTGAGGGCAGCTGAGCAGGAATTAAAGGTAAAACTCTGTTTCTCACTTTAATTAATATAATGATATACAAACCCCTAAAGTGTTCACCTGTTCAAATAGCTCATTCACTCAGTCAAGTAGGTGAGTTGATGAAAATGTCACTTAATATGAGTGTCTTTGTTTCTGGCAGAAATCCATGACATTGACTCAGATAAATGATGAGACTGAGGTGCTTTTTAACACCATCAAAGTATGTACAGCAGCTGAGCAGGCGACAGGAGGAGCAGATATTGTACTGCCTTATATTTTTACTGGTTCTGCTGGTAGAACAGTGGAATTTAGAAACATACTTCAGCTTTTTAAAATAAGCCAGTCTGGGTGTAGTGCATTTCAGTGGTTGATGACAGTGTTGATCGTCTTGTAGCTAAGCTAACTCCAATGAGCAGATGTTGGTCTGGAGTTTTCTCACATCTGTCTGTTGTCTGGTTTCTTAGAGCTGCAAAGAAGACACCAAACACCATGATTACACATATTCACACAACCACACTGGGACTGACACCAAAACTAAACACTACAGCTTTATTCAACCAGCCATGGTGAGCACTTCCAACAGTTGCACATTGGGAAGTTTCAATTCTTTGCTTTCTTTTTGAAAGTTATATGAGAAGTTTCGCTGAAGAGTCTCAGGCATCCAGGTCATGGTAATCTCAAGTGTTACATCGTAGGCAACTGAACTTTCTTGAAGATGTTTTGCCTCTCATCCAAAAAGCTTCTTCAGTCATTGACGTTATATTAACACACACATGTCATTGATACTGATGCATCAAATGCATTGTATATACTGCTTAGGTGGAGCCAGATCATAAACAGTTGAGTGATTTTGTCCAGTGGTTCCCAATCAAAGAGTCAAAGAGTCACAAGATGAATCTGATGGGTCATGAGACAATGATGTGTTAGGAAAGAAGGTTTTGGCCATGGACTCTCTATGTCCACATACGATGTGCAAGGAACCCTGGGTGCGTCGGTTGTTGACGTTCTGGGACACCGTGTCTCGTCTTTCAAAATACACTTCCGTTTTCACAGGAAATTTAATGTTGCATACAGTCTCCTTCAAAATAAACACCCTATGTCAGTGCAACACAGCAAATTGACTTTTTTTCCATCAGCAACAAACACACATGGTTGGATTTAGGCAACAAAGGGAAGTGGGTAGGTTTAGGAAAAAGAACAGGGTTTGTCTTTAGAATCTTACGGGTTGTGAACAGCGCTCTCTTGGGTGAAAATTGCTGTTTGTTGGACCCATCCACCACCACCTTGGGCCACCCCACTCGGACTTTCGGCGCCCTAACTTTCGTCCTTGTCCCGCAGTGTTTCCCCCTGCTGGGTGCCGTATCATGCCGACGTTAAAGGACGCCTTTTGTCGTTGGTTTCTGACACTGAAAGACTGTTCTCGTGTAGAGGAAAAATAACACTTTTGGTAGAACTGCTAAAAACTAGACATCTGAAAAGTAACTAGCAGCCCTCAACTACAAACTGCTTTTTTGCGAGGGGTCACACACCAAAACAGTTGGAAAGCACTGGTTTAATTTTTTACAAAGCATTGTATTTTATAACGTTATCATGAGCTGAAAAATAATTAGCAACTAAACCTGTCATATAAATTAAGAGAGGAAAAGATTTTCCTCTGAAATGTTGTGAAGAAGAAGTAGAAGTTGCATAAAATTCAAAATATTCAAGTACTTAAGTACAGTTTTTGCATACTTTTTTGTTTTCCTTCACTCTACTCCAGTACGTGTTCAAGCACTTTAACCATCTGACAGTCCCGTTTTGTGCAGGTTGTGTGGTTATCCAGAGGCAACAAGAGGGAAGGTGTTTTATCTTGATGAGGTTTGTCAGCAGAACATTCACTGAGGCCAACTGACACATCACAAGTCAACTGCCTGCTCTCTGACAGTGCAGTCACATTGAAGGCCACTCTAATAACTGGGAATTTTGAATGAACACTTAAGTTCAACATTGAAATCATCAGCCATTAAATGAAAATGTGGGTAATTTGAGAATTTGATGTTAATAATTTAGTGGAAACATGCCATGGATTGTCAACCAAATGTCTGCCTGTGACAGCGTGGACTCCACCTCCTTAATCAAATGCTGCAAGAATCAAATTAATGAGAAAGAAAAAAGATTTCCATCAGTGTTTTCTCTGTAAAAACTATTTCAACCAGCCCCATTTTTCTCATTTTACAGCAAGAAATTCCTTCACAGTGTTTTTTATAGACTAAGAGAGAAAGACACTTTCACAAAAGCGAGACATAAAAACAGCAGACTCAGAGCCTTTTTATTTGAATTTTTAGGTCTGAGCCAGCACTCAGATTGAAAGTGTAGACATGACTGAATTTAGACTGAGAAATAATCCTCCAAATATTCTCCTGTTACATTTTATTCTGACTCATGTCAGCGCTGTTCTGCATGAGAAACTTGTGTTTCTGTTTCTGTTGAAAAGGCTGCCCTTCTATTAAAACCACCATGTCACTTTTAAGGTATTCTTTTTCAAACCAGAATGAAGCTCAGCAAAGGCCTCCTTCGTCTGTGAAGCCTGACAGAACAGAGAAATCCGACAGACAGCTTGATGTAACACTGATTCTTGTCAGAGGAGAGAGAGAGAGGACGGTACCTGTGAGGTGTTAAAGCAGCGCCTGTGTCAGTATGACTGCAGCTCTCTTCCAGAGACTGAACAAGGTGTTTATGCTTTGCCTTATTTTTGCAGTAGTTTTTAACAAGATCTGAACTGATATTCATTCTAATAGGCACAAAACTCTCAAGTGATGGATATTTGGTTTTACTTGTATTGTTGGATCCCTCACAGGGCTCACAGTCAGAGTCCCACTGATTAGATTAACTGTGTTCAGGTGCTTCGCTCCTTTAAAAAAAAAAATAAATAAATAAGGTTTTCAGGTCACTGGAAAAGAGTCACTGATATGGCTGAAATTTTTTTACCCACTGTGTTGCTGGTTATTTCTTTTGAGATAGTTTTGGTTAGTTTACTGTAGCCCCAATACTGAAGAAATGTTTGTTTAATTAAATTATGAAGTTCATCACTCTGTTTTTTCAAAAACTGTAAAACTTCTTAAACCTATCTCTATCTCGAGATAGGTGGCTTGTGGTGGACAGCGCTAACACACATATTTACTGCTGGTCTATTCGCACGGGATTAGTATTACCTGAAGTAATTTTCCGGGACCCATTTACAGAAGGTAAAAGTCGTGGTAATCTTTACTGACATCGTGCGGTAATGATTACTGACATGGCACATTCTGACGGGACTAAAATCTATGGTAATTATTACTTTACCCCTCGTACCTATGTAAAACTAATCCTGAAATAATAATAAGAGTCTCCTGCTTTTGCCACAAAGAGATGGAACTTGTTCTTGTTTTTAATAGATATACACTCACGCTTGCAAATAAGATATGTTCCTACAATACAGGTGGTGCACAGAACCACAATGCCTTTCCGTGGATACAGCAGAGTGAAAGGGAGGAAGCTGCTTCCAGTGTTTAGTCTGTATCATCCTCCACCTCCGCTGGTCAGCCACCAACGCATGTCCTCACAGCTGTTGTGCTACTTACAGCTTACAGCTATGAATTAAAGTATCTGATTATGCTACAATCGAACTAAGAGATTTGCAAATAGCTTTGTGTGTTTGAAGTAATCGATAAAAAAGATAAACTCATAATAGTCCTACTTTACTTCTCCAGTTACTGAGTTCGACTTTTTGACTGTACCTACCTAACTACACATCTCAACTACTAAGGGAAAAGATGTTTTAGTCATCGTCAATTTCATTTTACGACTGGATGGAAGAGAAGATCTTCTCACTGAGAGAGCGTGTAATACACTTCTTAAATAACTCCTAATTCATACTCTTGAGATCTGAATATTTTAAGTGTTTGGCCTGGCTTACATTTCTAGGATTTCTAGAAGTGATTCTCACAGCCCTGACAAACACTGGCACAGATATGAGGTTTGAGAATACGTTTAAGAAACAGCAACACTTTGATTTGCATACTGACAATGAATAATGTCATGGGGTTAGTGGCTCACTTGAACGGCACACACATGTCGACTGAATCAGGTTACAGTAATGATCTCTCACTGGGCCGCTGAGTCCCTCTCCTCACTAAACATGCTGACAGTTTTTGGAGAAGCAACACTGATGTGAGAATCCATCTTAAATTCATGAGGACTACTGCTAATATTTAATATTTCAGAGTGTAAAAACAGAAGACAGCTTGTGCTGCGAGCTGTTTGTATATTTGTAAACACTTACAGTTTATGGAAAGAAAAGCCTGGATGTGACAGATTATTAAAAAGCTGTCAGACTGTCATGGAATACATCTACTAGCACCTATTTGGGCATCCATTTTTCATCTCAGAAAGCAGAGGTAGAGCAGGGTGGGGGATGTGGATGGGAGGGTGGCATCTGGGGCTCCAGTCCTGAATCTTTTCTCAAAAGCCCCAAAACTTTTAGGTTGTAAGAACCTTAAACTTTTTGCCATGCAGATAAGCAATACACTGTTAATCCTACTATGCTGCTTCTTAAAGAATTGTTCTTCTGTTGGGCCGATATTTAATTCAAATTCCTACACCTCCTATGATTTATGGTTTCAGAATGATGAAGACAGTTGGAGAACAATTAGGTACAAAATACGGATTTAGGTTCTATGGGATGCTTTTTCTCCCCTTTGCAACTATATTTTGTAATGATGTACACATTTTCAATTCAATTCAATTTCTAAAGCCCAATATCACAAATCACAATTTGCCTCAGAGGACTTTACAGCATACAACATCCCTCTGTCCTCGGACCCTCACAGCAGATAAGGAAAAACTCCCCCAAATAAACCCTTGAATGCGGAAAAAAAAAATGGTAGAAACCTCAGGAAGAGCAACTGAGGCAGGCATCAGGCAGGACCCACGATCCAGGCGTAGCCACAATTTGAGGGAACCTGTGAGACAGTGGAGCACAAATGCTCCAGAGAAGAAGTTAGAGACATGCATTAATAGGACATAAATGTTAGCAAATTAAGTAGAACCAACTCAGGGGCTCAGTGTATCATAGGAGATCCCTGGAGCCTATGTCAGTCTAACTAGGGGCTGGTACAAGATAAGCCTGAGCCAGCCCTAACTATAAGCTTTATCAAAAGGAAAGTCTTAAGTCTAGTCTTAAATGTGAAGATGGTATCTGCTTCCTGCACCAAAACGGAAGATGATTTCACAGGAGAGGAGCCTGATAGCTGAAGGCTCTGGCTCCTGATCTACTTTTGGAGACCCAAAAATGAAAATTCAGCCATTATCTACTCAGCCATATGCCGAGGGAGGCTCAGGTGAAGTTTCAGAGTCCTCACATCACTTGCAGAGATCCAAGGGGAGAGGAGGTAGCAACACAACTTCACCTAATGGAGGCTGACGGCGCCCCAGATTCAAACGTCCAAAAACACATAATTGAAACCAGGTGTTTTTGGACGTTTGAATCTGGGGCATTGGGCCTTGGATCTCCGCAAGTGTGTGCACTATCCCTTTAAAGAATCACGAGTAACCCTGCATTCTCAGAGCGCAGTGTTCTGGTGGGATAATGTGGCACTATGAGCTCTCTAAGATGTGACGGAGCCTGAACATTTAGAGCTTTGTAAGAAGAAGGATTTCAAATTCAATTCTGGATTTTACAGGGAGCCAGTGCGTGCGTGTTGTTCGAACAACCTGATAATAAGGAATTGCAGTAATTGCAGTCCAGCCTAGAGGTTACAAATGCGTGGACTAATATTTCTGCATCTCTCTGAGATAAGATATGCCTAATTTTTGCAAAATAACGTAGACGAAAGAACATAGTCTGTGAAGTTATTTTCAGGTATTTTATCATCTCAAACGGCTTGAAAATAGTTCATAAAGATTCCGTAATTAGGTAAAAAATCTCCCCTAGGTTTGGGCTGACTCCTGAATGTTTACAAAATCTGGCTCTGCCTCTGCCATCGAGGATCACTAAACACTCTAAAATCCACTCTTTTGCCCAAAACAGTGCATTAGATGCATCCCAATACAAGTCCATGCGTTGCAGTGGTTTCTCCTGGGAAATTTAACTTTCATCAGTCACAGTTTCTCTCCTTCCTGAAATAGATTTCAAGCCATTACTGGAGCAGCTGGAACAGGGGAAATTGCACCAAGTTTTTTGCAGAGAGTCATTTGGCGAAAATGTAGTTATTGACTTCATAGGACCCCAATGAGTATCTTCAAGTGGAGCAAGCTCGTTGTCCTTCAGAGCGCTCCTTCAGCCAAATTGAGCTGATGTCAATGTGCAGAGACAAATGGTCAAATTCCATTCCTAGCTTCAGTTATGTCGCGTTAATGAACAGAACCAATTTCCACCAAATTAAAATTCATTTGCATGAGGCTTAAGTGCATCTGGCGGATACATTTCCATAAGCCAGACAGGGCTTAGGGGCAGCACTTGAGGCGTTACTGTGCTTGTAATAACTGAATTAAAATTTTATTAGAAGCAGCTAATTTCAAGTGAAGAAAATTACTCTGACAAGTCGGAGGGTTTTTGGGACACTGAATGGAGGCGAGGCAGGCACATTAGAGAGGCTCTTCACTCTTCATGCTTCTTTATGTGACAGATTCATGCTGCCGAACATGGAGCAAGTTTCTGAAGGTTATTCTGTGTGTGTGTGTGTGTGTGTGTGTGTGTGTGTGTGTGTGTGTGTGTGTGTGTGTGTGTGTGTGTGTGTGTGTGTGTGTGTGTGTGTTTTGTGTGTGTGTGCGCGCAGTTTTTAGTGTTTGATTTAATGTCTGCAATGAAAATTGCTCCATGAAGGATTAATGAATTTTATGGGCTGGATGAAACTGAACCAAGTAGGTCATGTTTACAGTATGAAGTCTGAAGATTAACACACAGCCAACATTTCCAAGAGGGGCTCCGCCTGCATTGATGATGAGAAAGAAACTGGCTCAGGGAAACTTAAACCTGCTTTTTTGATATTAATATTGAATCAAATGAATCTGTAATATGATGAAAAGCTACTGGGCTGAAATCATAGAGATAATTTTCACCCATTTCTACCAGATTAATGCATTTTTCAGCCTTTTTGACCCATAGTTTTACAACATTTACTGTTTGGTTCAGGCTCAGTGTTCTCATCAGCCTCATTTCCACCCATAGCAGGCAGTCGCGTTTAACAAACAAGCTCTTGTTAACTTGCTGTACGCTACACTACCAGCCCAGCACCAAGTGGCGACAAAGTTGTTGTTCTCAGGGATAGTGGTGAGCAAAACAGAGCTAAAAGGAGAGTAAATGTTTGAATTCATGAGGTCACACTCACCCAGGGAAGTCCAGGCGCATTTCTCACGTCTAATGCAACACGTAGGGGGCGGCACTAAGTTACAGGCTTGCTAGCCTTAGTTGATGAGATTTCACGAGCCAGGTTTAGCATTGTCAATCAAGTATGGGTGCAACACAGTAAACATTGTAAGATGAGAGACTCAAGCCCATTTTACACATATTGGAAGAGTCTGTAAAGGTCTGATGAAAGTTTGTGATGAAAAAATGACTTACTTTATCTCAGCCCTGGGTCTAGGATTTACAATAATATTCCCAGTGATTTAGCATCGTACTTCTGTAACACTGTCAGACTCATAAATCAAAATTGATGCGGCATAAGCAGAGATATCAGCTTTTTTTTTTCCATGCAAGGCTTTATACACCTTTTTCCACATGTTAAGTAATACTCCCCAAGACCTGTAAACTCTGATGTAATTGGTGAGGTCCCCCTTGAATCTGATGATGTGGATATATAGTTATCATTCACATCCTCATATCATATTTTTTTTCCTTTAGAGAGAAAGGTCGCACACCATTTGATCATCATCATTATTCCTAGTTGGTTGGTCTTTATAAGACACGTCCAGGTTAGACATTCAGACTGAAGGATGTGTGTTGGAGGGTAGCTTTAGTTGACAGACACTGGTTCTTCCTTGGACATTTCACTGATTTTCCTTAAGGATAAAAAAACTATAGCAGAGCCATAATGGCAGATAAAACTCAGCTCATCCCTGCCAAAATTTGAAATTGCAGGGTTGGATTTGTTTCTCTCAATCTATCGTGATCTGTAGTAACTGGTGCTATGAGGCATTCATCTACAATCCACTCTGCACAAGGATAATGTCATTGTGTGCACTTGACTGGTTTTTGCATCAGGTGTTGTTATTGGCTTGCTAAGTGTATCTGGATGTGTGTGGAGATTCAGATTCAGGTAAGTGTCAGCATAATTAAACTACTTTGTTTTTCCAGCTATTCTACTCCAATATGAAGATTTGCATTTAGATTTACTGGGTAAGTCCTCTTCTTCTTTCGGAGTTGCCATGGCGGAAATCATCTGTTTCCACATCTTCCTGTTCTCTAGATCCTCCTCTGTCACACTAACCACCTGCATGTGCTACCTCACCGCATATACATGCCTCCTATTTGGCCTCTTTTCCTCTTGCCTGGCAGCTCTATCTTCAGCATCACCACCGTCAGCTTAATGTAAAATACATTGCTCTGACTGCCTAAGCATTTGGCTTCCAGTGCCCTGTCCAGTGTCCTGATTTAAATTAACTTATTCAGCAAATGTCCTTTATTGTTTCAACTTACTTACCATGTACCAAAGCATATAGTGAATGCAAATGAGGACAATGTGCTTTTTATTCTGCTGTGTGGCCTGTAAGGGATTTCTGTGATTCTTTCATCACAGATTGTCTGCAATGGCCTTTTATGAAAGAATGAATTGCCATTTTTTTCCCTCCCTGTGTTTGATTCTTTTGTTGGGGGAATGAACACCTCTGTGAATGGATGACAGGATGAGGATGTGGGCCAAACATGAGAGTCAGTGTTTGTAGAAAGGCAGAGAGCAGCTTAAGGTCGACAGTGGTTTGAGAAAACCAACGTGTGGATTGGTCAGAGGCAGGTCAGGGTTGCCTGGGTTACAGGACATGAAAATGTCACCCAGTGGATTCAGGAGATCAGTGAAATACACAAATGATCTAAAAATGAATTCCAAAATAGACTGGGAGGAAATGTAGGGAGATGAAATCAGGAGATAAAGTTAACAAAAATATAAACGCAACACTTTTGTTTTTGCTCCCATTTTTCATGAGCTGAACTCAAAGATCTTAAACATTTTCTCTACACACAAAAGACCATTTCCCTCAAATATTGTTCACAAATCTGTCTAAATCTGTTAGTGAGCACTTCTCCTTTGCCGAGATAATCCATCCCACCTCACAGGTGTGGCATATCAAGATGCTGATTAGACAGCATGAATATTACACAGGTGTGCCTTAGGCTGGCCACAATAAAAGGCCACTCTGAAAACTCTATGGTGTGACCACCATTTGCCTCACGCAGTGCAACACATCTCCTTCAAATAGAGTTGATCAGGTTGTTGATTGTGGCCTGTGGAATGTTGGTCCACTCCTCTTCAATGGCTGTGCGAAGTTGGGCCTTTTATTGTGGCCAGGCTAAGGCACACCTGTGCAATAATCATGCTGTCTAATCAGCATCTTGATGTGCCACACCTGTGAGGTGGGATGGGTTATCTCGGCAAAGGAGAAGTGCTCACTAACATGGATTAAAACAGATTGGTGAACAACATTTGTGAGAAATGTTCTTTTGTGTATTTAAAAAATGTTTTGGATCTTTGAGTTCAGCTCATGAAAAATGGGAGCAAAAACAAAAGTGTTGCGTTTATATTTTTGTTCAGTGTAGATTTAATGATAATAATTGTTACTTTCACAATGGTGGTGGAGAAATTATCAGAATTATCTCCCTCTCTCCTGACAATACTGATTTCCGTGCCCATGTGTGTTGCTGAAAGCATTGCAATGGGGTCGGTTGAAAAGCACTCTGGGAAATGTAGGAAATTGACAACTGAAGAAGGTGAGGCAAGGCTTGAGGATAAATGGATACAGAGATTAAATTAAACCACTTGATCAAAAAGAAACCCTCCTAAGTAAACTTCACAGAGCAGTGATATATACCACGGTGAGAAGGTGGATTTTTCTTTAGTTGTCATCATCCTATCTTAAAAAAGCCCTTGAGCATTCAAATAAATGCACCGAATGTAGGATTGAGCGCACCGCATGCCATGAGATGTGGCTTAAAACAAGATGAAATGGAATTAAAGTGATAGACCATCTCAGGGGTGCTGAACGAAAAGTGTTTCCTTTTCAGCTTTCTGGCTTTCAAGTGAGCACTTCTGTGTGATCTTAGAAACCCAGGCTTCACATCCATCTCAGCTCCGCCCTCCCTGTACAAACCTGTCAGTTAGGTGAAGAATGCTGCTGCTTTTTTTTTTTTTTTCTCGCTGTGGATTGGCCTGATTTTGCAGATGTCGTTCCACAATGTGCTTAGAGGATCCAGAGCCTGCAATCAAATACAAGAGTCTCAATCTTCCACTCATGTATACAATTTATCCTCTTCAAGGGTTTAATGTCTCCCGTGTGATATTTAAAGGAAGAACCCGAGATCATACGAACTAAAATACGAGAGAGAAACTAGATTACAAGTCTTAAACCGCAGTAGCAACCCCAGGAGCTGCAGAAAAGGTTATCTGGGCATTCAAATAAAGAACGTTCACCCTCTATGCAAGCACGGATTTGCTCTGCAAAGATAATGACAAACTGCCTTGCTGGTAATGGTGTACTCATGTGCACTCATGCTTCTTTAAACAACTTGTTAAACATTATTACGCCAAGCAAGACAGTGGCATTTCATGTCACCGAAATGCCCATCAGATTAGTATTGCCTCGAGGAGGTGTGGTGTGACAGGTGTGCTTCCAAGTTACATCTCTCTAACCTTTCTGGTGCAAACCTTCTAACCCTGTAGCCTGAGGAACAGCGACAGAACGTAGCTTCAGCGAACATTTGTTTCAAAATCCTTCGAGTAAATCGGCACATTTTCACTTAAATAAATGTTGGACTTAAGAACAGTGGGGGATCGTTTCAGTGTTGCTGCATGTTTTACCCCATTTAACACAAATCTTGTACAAGTGACATCAGTGCTGACAAACTGAAGCATAGTCGTTTTCCATCCTTCTATGCAGTCTGTGGTGTTTATGTTAATTTCTGTAGACTAAGGAAATGAACTTGCAGGGACTTTGAACTTGCTTGAGATAGGTAATCCATCACAGTAGGCATCATGTCAGCTTTTATTTTTGTCAAATTACATGGTTATGCAGTGCAGTTGCTTTGCTATTTGCTGTCCTGATCATGTCAGGAAATAAATTGAAATGAGATAGCGAAGACTAAAACCAACGACTAATTTTCAGCATCACAAAACTGCCAGATTTTTGTACATTATAGCACTTTTTGGCATTATTAATGGTGCATCCCACAGAGGGGGAAATGACCATAGAAATATGATAGTTTTGTTCATCTTGCAATGCTGTTGTGGACAGTTTTAAAGCCTGCCTGACTAAATAGTGACCTAAAGTGTATGTAATCTCCCTGAAGAGTCTGCTTCTATGCCTAGAGTCCTGGTTGTTGCTTTTGCAGACACATAAGAGCATTAACCAGTGCTGTTAACGATACTAAACTCAAGCAAGTTTCATGTCTTTGTGAGGAAAAAAACACTAAAAAACTAAACAACAGCAGTAAATAGTTGATTTGTTGTAAATAGACTGAAAACAGAAACACCAGTATAGACCTTGTTATGCAATGTAAACTCTAAACTCTAATTTCCGACTGACATTCTTTACGGCTTTCTCTCAGCTGAAGAGTCAGTGAAGAGCAGTTTGGCTCCTGTACGCGAGCTGCTTTTGGCTGTGTGCCTGGTGCAGGCAACCTGAACAGAATATATAGCATGCTGTATAAATCTGCTCAAAGACGGAGGTGACAGCAGCATGTGTGTGTCGCCAGCAACACCGAGTAACTGACTGCAGTACAATGAGCTGCAGTTTCTGCTCGTCGCTGTCAGAACGCTGTTGTTATTCTGCAGTTTCAGTCTGTAAATTTACTCACGCAGGTTGGTTGGGTTTATGTAAATATAACAACAGGTATTTAACTACTCTCTGAGCCTCAAACAGAATTTGGAGTGGAGAAATATGATTTGCTTAACAGCCAGAGGGATGATGAGAACATGCAGAGGAAGGGACAAGCTGTTGTGTTGAAGTGGAGGAAGGCTGCTGTGAAAACTTAAAAACACTTTACAACTTTGACAATATCATGGCTGGATGCCGGAGCACAACACAGCAAGGAAGTCGTGCACAGAAACAAAATAAAACATCTGGTTCATTTTCAAAATAAAATACACAGTGTTCACGGCGGATCATATTTCCCTGCACTACACCTTGAAAACTACATAATGGGCGGAGGCTAACCCTAATGGCAGATGACATGAGAGCCTGCCTCGGATTCCTGGTTAGTGGACGCAAAGTCTGTCAGCTAACTTAGCAACAAAGCAACAAAGTAAGGTAGCACCCAGCTGCTGACTCCTTCAGGGCAAGAAAGAGGGACCAGTTTCCTCTTACCTGCACCATCTAAAGACAGCACAGCAAAAATGCTAAGAAAGCAACATGCTTCTCCCCTCTGTTCCTGGACTGGTAACATAACGTGAACTGGTCATAGCATAACTCGCCAATCCGGCTCTGTGTGTCTAAATGCTCGCAGCTTGCCGGCAAAAGAGCCCAACATTCGCAGACAATCTGGCAGTGTAAAAGAGGCTATAGATAGATAAATGCCTTTATCACACACAGATCACACACGCACTCTAATTTGGCTTTTAAAGATAGTCTGACACACCAAGAGGAAACTCAAAGCTCCCGCGCCACGTGCTCTATTGTTCCTCTAACCAAAAACAAGTGTTTAGAAAAAGCAAAGACCTCTCTCAGTCACCTTTCTTGATTTGGCCATCTTTGTGGTTTTATTTTGTCCAGCATATGTTTTTAGACTGTGCAGCCTCCATTCTGAACACAGACGATCAATTTGTCTTTGTCTGTTCATGGTCATACACAAACAAACACACACACACACACACACACACACACACACACACACACACACACACACACACACACACACACACACTCTTTTCGTGTCCATTCAGTGTATAAAAGTGAATCATGCCATCCGCTTCTATTTAGGCTCAAATCCTTTAACCTTTATTAGTGTAATGGAAATTTTGGTTAGATCATTACCTTACTATATAATGACGAAAACTCTGTGTGTGTCTGTTCCATGTTTTTCTCCTCACTGACTTGGTCAATCCATGTGAAATTTGGCACAGTGGTAGAGGGTCATGGGAGGATGCCAATGAAGCAATATTACATCAATTGGCCAAAGGGGGGCGCTATAGCAACCCATTGAAATGTCAAACTTTGAATGGGCATATCTCATGCCCCGTATGTCGTAGAGACATGAAACTTTGCACAGAGATGTCTCTCCTCATGAGGAACACATTTGCCTCAAGAACCCATAACTTCCGCTTATATAGATTTTCCGCCATTTTGAATGTTTTGAAAAACACTTCAAATGGATCTCTTCCTAGGAAGTTTGACCGATCTGCATGAAACTGGGTGAACATAATCTAGGGACCAATATCTAAAGTTCCCTCTTGGCAAAAGTCGAAAAACTTACTAAAACTGAGCTTCTATAAGGCAATGAATATTGCGGAGGGCGTGGCTCATCACATAAAGGTGTATAACATCTCAAGGGTTTCACCCATCACCACGCAACTTTGTAGGCATATGACCACACATAATCTGAGGGGACCCCTCCATTATTGACCCCATCAAACAAAATGGGGGCGCTAGAGAGCTCATTTCTTATCTAGGCCTAACCGCCATATGGATTTTTACTAAACTTGGTAGATATGTAGAACAGGACGCCTCAAGGTGACTGGAGAAATTTAACTCTAACTGGCAACTGGGTGGTGCTATAACAACAGAAAAATGCTCACAATGGCTAAAATGCGACCGATCGCTGTGGCTCCCCCTGTGGACCAATGCTGGTGTTTTTTCTCATTTTTGGTATGACTAAGTCATGGTATGGTCTGCTGTGCATAATCATGGAAACTGTCAGTCATTCTGTCTGTCCCACATTTTTCTACTCACTGATTTGGTCAGTCTATGTGACACTGCACATAGGCACTGAGGACTGGCATAGGTAGAAGGTGACAAAGCTACCAATGGGTATGGACTAGTTTTGATTATTAATTGAGTTCCACATTGATAGTTTATTTTATTTTATGAGACTTAGAAGCTAATTAATTTCCCTTTTTCAAAGGTGGTGCCCCTTTATGATTTAATGTTAATTAAATCATATTATTTACATAATTAATATTCATTTTTTATACTCATTAATTATTCCTGATAGCTAGTTTAGAGCCTTTTTACCTGCAAGTCCCCACATTGTAATTGTGGAGTGTGGACAGAAAATCAATGGTATCCAGACTGGAATATGCACAAACAAGGAGCGACGTCACGAAAACGTCCTTGTGGAACAGCCCCAAACTGCCTTTTTAAACAGTGAGGCGTGTTAAAGGATTTGACCCGAATATGTCCACCCATGTCCCTGGTGACTTGAGCCTGCCACTGCAACACTGCCACGGCCGTGATTTTCCATTAGTGTGTGACAGCGGGACCGTTTATAGCAGCGAAGCCCTGTGGAGAAGCAGGTTAGCTGTAATTATTCAGCTGATAGGTTATGAGCAGCCTGTCACACCTCTCATGGCTCCCTGGACTGAAGGAATCTGAGGCCAGGAGCATTGGGTTATTAGTTAGACTAGCAGCAGGCGTCTCACCAGAAGGAGAAAATGCACTCTTACTAGTAGTCATTTCATGTTTCATGGACTCTTTCAGTCTTATCTCCCACATGCAACGAGTACTTCTATTAGTCTAGTTTACACACATCCTGTAAAGTGGCTTTTCATCCTGACCTAATTCTACAAATATATATAGTAGATACTAAAGACGAAAAATGGTTTTATTTATCAGTTGGGGCGGGACTCTATCCATCCATTATGTGTAACTGCTTATACTTTCACACATTGGGGGGCTGGACATGATCACAACTGACACTGGGTGAGAGGCAGGGTACGTCCTGGACAGGTCATCAGGCAATCACAGAGCTGACACATTGTGACAGAGAACTATTCACACTCACATTCAAACCTGCAGGAAATTTAGAGTTCACCTAACCTCCATGTCTTTGGACTGCACAAGCATCTGGAGAAAGCCCAAGCTAACCTCAGAGAAGTTTAGCAGCAGATTCAAATCCTGAACCCTCCTGTTCTGAGGCGATATATGAGTGCGTTTACTGTATTTGTTTGTTTCAGTTTTTGTATTTGGCTTGCATCTATCTTTCCGTTTAATTCTAATATTCATGTTCATCAGAAGGAGTGGATGCAATTTGCAGGGTCATAATATGATGGAGGCAAATGTGGAACTGGAAATGGAATTCAAGTGACAGTGGGTCTCTCCCCCTTTGTGAAATTGACTCGACACAGCACATTACACATAAAGCACCAGTGTCGGTAATGGTGAAGATTACCCGCCATTCACTTCTGATTGTCTCTGCATTTGTTTGGAGCTCAAGATGTCAAAGTTTCAATCACACATCTTCTCAAACAGCACTCCCAGCGACGAGCAGAAAGTGAAAATATTCTGTTTAATCAGAACACGAGCCGGCCTGTCACTTCAAACTCATTCCACTTCAGGCGGCACAGGCAATGAGCTCGTCTACCAACGTTTCTCGGAGCATGAATTGATTGTGTGAGAAGTGAGAAGTCATCTCGGTTTTTGATATTTATTTTACTTGTAGAGCTGCAAATTCCGAACGCAGAAGAGGCTCTGATGGGATTCAGTTCCAAGGCAGGCAGAGGGCATGTTGATTAATGCAGTTAAACTTGTACTGACTTGTGCTGAAGCAAAAAAATAAGGGCTTTTTATGTTTGTTTCTTTATTTGGACGTTTTTGGTGTGGAATGCATCATCACTGACCTCTGTGGTGAGAAAACATGGATGCTTTCTGCACGGTGTAATTTCATATCACACACTTCTGTTTAGTCTGTTCAGAGTGTTAATGTTAATGCATATTGCCCCATAATGCTATACACAAAGGAAATGGAGGAGCAATGGAGGAGCAAACCACAGCTGCAGCTCTTGGACAGTAAAGTATTTAAAAAAAAAAAAAAAAATGTATTCCTAGCATAATTGCCAAAACAGCACGCTATGAAGTGAGAATACATCCTACACAAAGTGAAGTGTTTGTGAAAGGTCTTACAGTAATGAATGTTTACTCTTGACCTCAGCAGCCATGTTCATTCATGTTCAAGTTTACAGAAGTGGTGTGTGGGAAAACATACTTTTAATATTCAAGAGAGCTTTATTGTCATTGTTGCAGACAAGCAAACTGCAGTTGCATCTCTGATCAGGCTCCCAATCATCAAGATATGAGAATTAATAGAAGTACAATATACGTACCAGTTATAAATTATTAAATGTAAATAAAAAAAGAAAGAGGAAAGTTAAGATACAACTGTCAGGATGCAAATAACAAAATATTAATATCAAAATACGTAGCAGATAATTAAATAGAGTTTTGAAAATTAAACGAACCAAAAGGTAAAATTGTGAAGAAAACGTAAACATATTGCACCTTGTCTTTATGCGTAATAGACCAAAGTCTCTAGTCGTTAATTGAGTCGGATACTCTAAACACACAAAGAAAGGAAGGAAGGAAAAAGGAAAAAAAGATTATCACTATTGTCAGCATTGGGTGAATAGCAGTGAGTATATGTGTCACAAATTATGACTAACAAGTTAAAAAAAAAAAGCTGCAGAGGGAGAACTGTGTGACGGTCATGTTCCATCCCTTCCTGCGTTAAACTCTGGTGGTTTCCTGTAGATGGTTTCTCTGCAATGAACGAAACAGCACTTGCTTTTTCCTCATTTCTTTCTCCCTCTAACGTCTGTTAGGCTTTGAAATAATGTCTTACAGGTGTGTTATAGCTTAAAGGACTCATACATGTCATGACAGCCTCTTTTATCTGTACTGTATGCACTATATAGGGGCTATGAAGTGGATTTCCATTATGCCTAATGCTGGGATGTCATTTTGTACCACTATGACTAATGCAAGCTGTCCAGTGTGGGCTCTTGAAAGCTTTTCTATTTGATTGTTAGCATTTGTACTATGTATTACTGTACTAAGTCTGAAGCTGCATAGGTGTATTCATAAATGGATGTATGAAAGCTCAAAGCTTGTTTTTTAACGTCCATGTTAAGACATTTGGTGAAATAGATTTCTGACTGCCAAGGACTAATATTGAAAGCCTGGTATTTAGAGAGCAATATCGTGCAGAAAGATCATGTTTAGAGCATATTTTGCAGTTGTTTCCACTCTCTGTTTGTTTGACCACTATGGCATTAATATCAGATTCATGCTCACAGTATATTGGCATTGCCCTTCAGCTTGATGACTAAAGCCTAGTTCACATTCTCCCCACGATTTTGGCGTCGCAGAGAATCTTGAGAGCCACCTTGGGTCGGACGCGAGTCGGCAGATAGTCTGCCACAACGAGTCCTTGTGTGTGAAAGTTTACAAGCAAGTCGCCCCCTCGTCTGGGACTGGATATCTGGCATGCTAGAAAACTGGAGAAGTCTGACACGACTTACAAAGAGCATCAGCCAATGAGAGGAGGGAAACGTCCCACGTCAGCATGCAGGAGGACGGAAGAAATGTGAGGAGGACAAGCCAGCGAGCAACAACAACAACAATGGCGGCGTCCACAGGATCACGGGGAGCGTGTTGTGTTTGGACCCAGGCCCTGGAGGCAGATCTGATTCAACACTGGGAAGAATATCCACGCCTTTATGATGTTCCAATGTTCTCCAATGTTAAAAAACGTAATTTGGTGACATCACTGCGTTATCTGGGGCTCTGCTGGCGAGGGCTCTGTGGAGAAATCTTGTGGCGTGCACACACAGGTCGTAACGCAGTTGGTGAGACTCCCGATGACAGAAACACACGTTACCAGGTATGAACACTAAAAAGATTACGATAGTCTCCGCGACGCAAAATGAGAATCATGTAATGTGAACTAGGCTTTAGTCTGCCCGTAAGAAAGTGAAATTGGTAAATGATCTTTGAGCCTCTGCAGCTGCTGTCCCTTGTAGGGAAATGTTAGTTTGCTGCAGGTTTCCTCAACAAACTGAGCAGAGACGAGGCGCCTGTGTGACCTCGGTTTTACAGGTCTAAAGTTGGCTGTGGGTATAGTGTGTTTGGTAATTTAGAAAATAAAATCTTTTTTCGTCTTTATCATGTAAATGTTTCCGCTGGGGACGACTTTTGCCTTCAGCTCTGATTGTTTTGCAAGCATTTATAAAAATGACCCTGGACTTCTTTTGCATTGCAAGCAGAAGTAAAACAACTGGAAAGAGGTGAAGCTTACTGCCTCATGCGCTTAAAAGGTGCTGCATCATTCTCTTGTAGTGTAGATGGGATTGAAGAGGACCCATCTTACTCACTGCAGGTTATCTTATGTGTATCATCTTAGCTGTAAAGCACATGCTTAGTGTGTCTAATTCTGGGAAGTCATTGTTTAATATTTTGCATGCTATGACTGAGTCGTGGAAATTACAACATCAGCTACTGCATGGTGTTTACAGTGTAGGTTGCCTGCATCTCTTGGACGGTATTTGATAAGATATGGGATTAGGTTGCTGTAGTAAATGAACTGTACTAGTATGTGTTTTTTCTTTACTTGCAAAGGCTATGGGGAGTAGTGCCCCACACATTTTGCAAACCAAACAATCATTAGAAGGTCGGAGAATGTGTGTTTGCCATTACTGCTTAAAGGAGAAAGAGAAGTCAAGTTATAATAAAATAGAGTAAGTTACCTGTAAATCATCAGACAGCAAAATATTGTACATATTTTAATTAAAAAAAAAAATCATCTCACAATAGAAATCGACATAAAATAACTGTGTTGCTTTATTGCTCAGTAGGAAAAAAATTGCACTTTCAAGATGAGTCTTTATAGATATATATAGTCTTGCGATGCGTCTGCACACTGTGCAGAGTGATTGCTTTATGTTTTGCTTTTTTTTTCATATCTTGCAAAAAGTCCCACATATGCTTTTTGGTACCTTGGAAGAAAACATCTGGAGCAAGTATTTCCCATTGTTGGAACTGTTAAGGCAACAACTGAAAAAGACAAGGTGACAAGACAATCCATTACATACAGCAGAGTTCGTGTCTGTGTTTCCGACTCTTGGAAATTCTTGAGGTCTGTAAGAGCTCTGTTGTTTTATTGGATTTCCACAAGACAATCAGGTTTCAGTGTGGTTCTCCCACCCTGTGGAAGGACAGAATGCAGACAGTGAATTAAGCGTTTTTGTTTTAAATCAGTTTTTCATCACAAATGTGGTGGCACTGGTGCTCAGGTTAGCATGTCTCTTCTGTACCTTCTTCCTCATCACAAGCTCATGATGTATGACTGTATTCTGGTTGTTGGGTGTGGTCCGACCAGCTCTTCTGCTCTCAGCCAGCACGCTGCCTTGCTGCTGTACCACTGGGAATGTTTCTGAAGCGGCACGTCATTCACTTGTAGCTTCCAGTCTTATCTGGGAACATTAACAGACAGCTTACAGCTCCTCAGTCAATGTGTTATTCAATTAGACAGGCTGATATTTAACAGTTCAGAGAATCAAACTGCTGCTTTTCTTATTAACAATTCCCATGAAAAGTTGATTAAAATCAACTGAAAGCATCATTTTGCTTCTGACAAAACAGTAAAATACAAGTTACTGTTGTATTACTCACCTGATCAAAGGTGATCATTGTTTCATGGTCTTTTTCTTTGGAAGACGCCTTATCTCATTGTCCAGTGGCCTCAATTAGCGCCCCGGTTGAAGTGCTCCAGGACGGTGGCGTTGGTTCTCTCAAACAGCCACTGCTGGCTAAGAGAAGAGGGGTCGCACGTGTTCATGAAGACTCGCCGCTCGCTTGGGCTGCTGTCGATACAGCTGTTACTGACGGGGTGATACAGACTTTTATCCTGGTGGAGAGAGTGGTGAAAAGAACAAAGAGGTACAACATGCCATTTATTTCCTTCTTGATTAATTAATGAAGCGGTATCACATGGGAGGGAGTGCGGTTGTACTGTTAGGTCATAGGTAACAGCACGATCTCGAGTTGTGGCAATGCTTTTATACAACATTTCTACAAGCGGCATTTATTTATTCGTAACCATAAAAAGCAGCAACAGGTTATGATTTGTTTGTTTGTTTATTTTATGATTTATTTGGCCCAAATGGTTCCGCATCTTGACTCTGACTGGACGGTTGCCAAACAACACATAAACATTAGTGCACACTAGACTTCTTTCTGTCTCGTCGTCCTTTTCTGGCGACTATTAATCATTTAACTCAAATGTTATCTCTGGAATATGTTTCTCTTTGTTGTATTAAGTTTGTTATGACGACTCTTAATGTAGGCTAAATAACGGTAAACATGATTAATAGCTCAGAACATGACACATGGAGCTTCAAAAGTCCCAGTGCTGTTATACTGTATATTAGCACTCATGGAGTGCCTCCAAAGTCTCCACTTCCCTCTGCCGTACCTCTCTGTAGCGCCACAGCTGGTTCCCCTTCATGCCGTGACAGTCGTACAGGGTGACGAGACTGTTGTGGGAGACGGCATCAAAGCAGACTTTCCTTGTGTGCATGGGGTCACCCACCCGGATATCCTCCCTCCAACCAAATGTTAACACCTGCAGAGAGCATGTGACAAACATCAGACCGTGTCTCTCCTCCGTTGCTCTTCCTGAGGTTTGAATCATTGTTTCCCTAGAGGTTGGAAAATTGAGACCTCATGTGCCATTTTTACAAAAGGAAGTGTTAAGAATGAGCCTCACCTGTCCATGACTCCAGGCCACCTCGCCCCGCCCTTTCACACAGCTCTCCAGGCGGATGGGACTCCCGGACACAAAGTGTTTGATCTCCATACACATCCCACTACCCACATTACGGATCTAAAAAACACACACACGTGAACATGGGTCACAACAACAGGGAGTGCTCTTTAGTCATGGACAGTCATGGAACAGGTCCCATCAGATGCTGTTTGCAATCCAGCCGAAACTGTACCAACGTGAAACACTGATTTATTAAAGATCATGTGTGTGTGGTGGCTTGAGGCCCTGCTTGGGGAACATTCCACACTGTATTTCACCAACATTTCTTCTCACTTTAGTATCTATAAAATGACATCTGGGTAAAAACTGACTTTAGATCTGCTTAAAATTATCCTATTTCAGTATAACAACTTTTACTTGTGCCCTTCTTTACCAATTATTTGATTTCACCTCTTTTTTAAAAATCACAACTGAAAATGTACCTGCATTCTAGAGGACTCTGTGATGTCAGTTTGCCGTTTGTGCCCACGAAATTTAATGTTTTTGTTTTTTTCACATTCTTGGAAGGGCCCAGAGGCATGTTTGGCCCCTGGGTGTGCACCCAAAATTCTCTGATGATAGTTGCAACATGCAGGAGGAGAAGGCAGAAAAATGCTGTGTTATTGCAAACATGTTTCATCACTGTTTCTTTTCTGTTGTTTCCACTGAGAATTTTGCTATCGCTATCTCCAGCTTGATTCACACGCCTTTTGCAACGTGGAAAACTCCCTCTAGTCCTCCATTTTTGTTAAGTCAAAATCCTGTGTTGAATCGAACATGATATGTGCCTTGCAATGTTCACCTTTGTATGCAGCACACTTGCATCATGTAGTGTTTGTGCTATATACAGACTGCTTCGCAACCCGATCAAATCCTCACACCAATAAATGTAACTCTGCTCCAGCATCACTACTAGAGAAATTGTTTTAATAGATTGTTTTTCATAGATTTGTCAATACTGTACTGCCATGACTTGACTCACTAAATATGGTCATAGTGAATGCACTCATTTTAATGTGTTAGGGTGTTCTGAGTTCCAGAGATGGAAAAGAAGACTTTAGGTATTCAAAAGTTCTCCAGATGATTTAAGGGGAGGTAGAGACCACTGATGTTTTCAACAATCACTGCTTTAACTTTGGCTTTAGCAAAGGAGCAGTTTATGCTCATTTCCTCCGACCTCTGTTATTGTTATTCTTAATTTTGTCCCTGCAGATTTTCTTAAAATTTCTGAAAATCATAGGGAGGTAGAGAAACTTTGAACAGATTTGTTAGTGCCGATAATAGGTGGGAGTTCATGTCTTATTGTCCGAGCACTTCATTCTCCCAATTACCTGTCAGTCAGGTGTGTATTTGAGCTTATACAGTACATCTGTGAAATGATGAAATGTGCAAATAAATAAAGTTTGATGTAATGATGAGTTCAAGAACTAGAGATGTGCTACTTTCTAAGGTCTTATCCATCCCAGCAGCTTTGTATTGATACTTGTTAAGAGTAATGGTGTGTCTCAAATCACATACTTCCGTTAGTTCACTTCCATGTAGTATACTATGTGCACTATGTACTTATTGGCGTATTGCGCGAATTTCGACAAGGTAGTGTTTTCTCAAACCAAACACGGCCATTGTGCACTCACCGGAAATAAGGACCGCAAATTAGCTTGTTAGCAAACTAGCATTAGTATTCGCATTATCGTTTGCGGTACCAAATCATTACAGGCTGCTAAATTAACCCAATAAACATACTGCTGGCTTATACCCGACAACAGTATAGTGGTGCTTAGTGCAAAAAACACATGTATTTGTACAATGCAGCGACGCTCACGGTCACACTGTCCTCGGCCGCCATTTCCAGTTTGAAAAGTGGCCCCTCCCCTTCCGCTACGTAGCCAAGATGGCGACCATTGAGGGCGAGAAGTGTCCATAGTTCCACACTCAACGTCTTGACCGTTTTGAGTGCACCATCCTGGTACTCAGTGCACTGCATTTTTCCATACTTCTCAGAGTGAGAATTTTTAAAATGTTGACGTTACAGTTTTTTGTGATGTGGACTTTAACATTATGATGATTTGCGGAAATTGGGTTTTGTTGTCCAGAGCCTACGACGAAATATTGTTTGGAAGATATCAGATTAATTACCAACACATCAATAAACCCAACAAACTCAACGTCATCTGTTGTGAGTATTCTACGTAAAATTGTCAGTAGCATCAGGCATTGTCCTGACATTGGATTTTGGTCACTTAACATCACAACCTATATACAACCAAATTATGACACTGAATGATGTTGGTGGCCAGCTGGGATCAATAAATCCAAATTTGTGTATATTCCTCTGTAGATTTTTCTCTCCGTGCAGTTGTTGAATCTAACATCTCGCTTGGACATTATTTCCCGCACTAGTTTCCTAAACTATTCCTTACTTCTCCCCACGCAGCAGCAGGAGGCTCCACCATTGGGTAGTGTTTGGGCAGATCCCAGGCCACCTCACTCATGAACCACTTGAAGCTCTTGCAGTTGAGGCGGTTCCTCAGCTCCTTCTGGGCCGTCATGTCACCTGCTGACAGGTGTCTGTACTCGGGCCGACGCTGGTAGACATATTCGGCGTATTCGTCCATCCAAACCTCTGCCACACGCTTTAGGTTCTGAAATCAAATCAAAGAGCGAGTTAGCCGCATATACGCATTCACTAAACAGCCCACTTTTCTCAGCAGGGATCTGAAGTCTGACAGAACGTCTTTGAGCCTCCCACAAATAAACACAAAATCCCACCGTCCTTGGCAGTGAGGTTGATCTTGTGGAACCACATTGGACTGTTTTGTGAACATAAATGTTTACATAGTCTGCTGTTAGTACTGTAGATTGGCCTCAGGGAGTCTACTCCGACAATGGAATCCATTTATTGACTGCCTCAGAATAACACAACTTAACAGCAACATTTTTCTACTTTGCTGCAGCTGTTAAAACTCTTTACCACTGAAATTCATGTTGAGCCAACTGAATTCAAGCTGACCTTATCTGTTTAGCTGGAGTTCTGCAGCACTTCAATCAAATGGAAAAGTCTGAAATAAAAAGTAAAAAAAAAAAAAGAAAAAAAGCGTATCCCTGATAATGAAAAGGCTATTTCACTTTTTGCAGAGAATTTATTTTTAGTACCTTTCTATAAATGTTCTCCTTCATCTGAGGCTGATTCAGGACCATCAGCATTCCACTGAGGTCCAGTTTAAAGACTGTTGGTCAGAATAGAAAGTCAAAACAAAGGCCAGCGCCTTTCCGTTGCATACTGAGCCTTGCTCCAGGCTGCGGCAGAGGCATACATAATGAATGGTGCTCGGCTACACCCCAGATGATTTACCGCTTTTAGACAATTTCTCATTCTGTGTAAGTACTTTGAAGTGTACAAGGAACAAAGAAACTTAAGCTCATTCTTCACAGCAACACCTGCAAGGGCCATAAGTTGATAGTGGATACACTGCATAGCACTGTCTCTCGTCTGGCGGTCTTTTGTTAGTAGTTGCTGAGCCGACTGTAAAGTGTTCTCGAGCATGGAGGAGAAAGAGGAGAGTACTTAGTAGAGGACGTACGAAGGAAAAACGCTGTCATTTGTTAAAGCGCACCACTTAAAGACGATGATGTTTGTAGCTGTATGTAACTGTCTGTTTATTTGTGTGCTTAAGGTTGATTAGACAAAGATCACTCACTCATTCTTGTAAAGTTCTGCAGTATATTCAGCGACATCTAATTTTGGTTCAGTTTTGCTGTTTAAGGATACACAAGTTGCTTTTACAGTTTTTGTTTGTTTGTGTTTGCATAAAAAATGACTTCCACAAATCTCTTTAACTCCAATGCCAAAGTATTTCCTGAGATAAATTTGGTTTCACACCAAGTCATATTTCAGCACAAATCCAAATATGCTGTTTTTGCCGTTGTGTGAACTTAATTTAACTGTAATTTAAATGCTGAAGAGCCCTGTGTGTGATGCAGCAGAATACTAATAAAGTTCAGTTTTGCTGATAAGATGGCACTTTTAATATAGCACGAGCATAATTGGATTTTGCCTCATTTATTGTTTGTTTAATCAATAAACCTTACTGATAACAGCTTTTTAAAGAGACACATGAACAAATAAAGAGCAGTGAAATAAAGAGGAACTGCGACTATAATGGGACTGTTATAAACATGTGAGATAATGTATTGTTGCTGTGAATGAGCTTTGCAGTCTGCGCCTTTCAAAGGCAAAGATTACCTAACAATGGAATTGTAACATTCAGAGCTGATGAATGGGCGGTATTAAAATGAACCAGTCCTCCATCTCAGGAAAAAAATTATATTATTACTACTTCAAACCACTCAGCCTGTAAAACGGTTGCGCAATGTCTTCTGTGAGTCTAATAGGAGCTTTATCAACTATGATGAAAATTAACCCCTGATGATGTCTTCATGATGTCTTCAGGGTCAAGCTTGGGCTTAGAGACTATAATTTCTCAACAGGCCTGCTCTACAAACCTGGGGCGTTTAGACTGAACAGTGTTAATTTTTGTAAGGCAGGTACTGTCTAACAAAAAGACTGAATTGCTTTATTAGAGTGTAAGATTCAGGGTTTTGGGAGCTTGGCCAATACAAGGCACTAAATGTTTCTCAACCTCAACATTAATTTGGACCAATATTTTTATACTTTTAAGACCTGCACCTTTATTAAAGTGCACTATAAAATTGCAGGATTAGTCTGAAATTAGTAAAACTAAAGACTTTATGTATCATAATATAGCCTGTATTACAGCTGTTTTATATGGTTCCTGTTATATTTTGTATTTTGTCCTATACTCTCAGTGTATGGACCTTCGATTAGTTGGGTTTGACCTATATTCTTCCCCTGATGATCAACATAATTCAGTTCAAATATGGAGTTTTGCAGTGTGGGGCACCTCAGAAATGTTGCCAAATCAGAGGCACAGACATCACACATACTATAGGTTCCACTTCTCTTAGTGGAGCTCAAAGGAGTGTCAGACATCAGATGTATCCTTTGTTTTATGCCACCAGTGCTCACATGATTATACAAACATAAGATCTCAAATGATCAACCTTTAAACCTCTTACAAGTAAATTGAAGGCTCTTCTTGTTCCATTTCCATGGCCTCATCTGAAAGTTTTCTCCCTACAGTATGTGTTTCTGTTATTGAGTCAAATAAGTTTCAAGAAAAGGATTTAATTTAACTTAATTTTATTTATTGCCTATTTACTTTTTGCCTGAATGTTTTCACAGTATAATATTGCCAGATGCAAGGAGTTCAAACCCCCTGACCATCTAGCCATAGCAACAGCATTGAAAGCGCCTATTGGCTTAAGTGAGGTGTCAATGAAAAGGTCAGGAGTTCACCTCCATGCATATTTCCATGTGAATGGAAGAAATTATGGATTATATATGGAGAAATATGGACATCTGAAATGATACAATGGCAGTTCATGGATATCTATGAATGTAATACTGTTTTTGGACTTAATAGTTCACTGGATTTATATTGTTTGGACCTTTGGGAGTGTATGAGACCTGCACGACTGTTTATTTGTCTGACAGAAGCGATTATTAAACCATTTGTTGTGGTTGTAAATCATCAGCATCAATGGAACTGCAAGGAACTATAAGGTGAATGAGCAAACCACTTCAACACAGTAAATACAGCAGTTGCTTGCATATAATAACCATCAAATAAAACCTTGAGGACCCATAGACAAGCTTTTGGATTTCTAAGAGGAACAGCCAATACAGATCCATTGTGCTTCGATTTGTCCTGCTGTCTTACAGATTAATACTACTATAGAAAAAAATGAAAAACACATCCACTGTTGTGACTCAGATGTAGCAAAGGTGATTTGACAGCATTGTACTAACACTGCGCCCCCGTATCAGACTGTTATAGTACACGGAAAATCTGTGACTGATCTGCTGTATTGTGTTTTGTATGAACCAAGGAGGCATACAGTGCAGCGTGAAGAATTACCTTCGCCAAGCTGATCCCACCAGGGACTTTGTAGGGGACGTATTTTCTATAGATGTGTCCTACCCTGGAGCAAGGGATGTCCTCCATCCGACCACCACACATCCACACCTACAGAGACACACAGAGAGCGAGACAGCTCTTTCATCAGACTGATCTCTGTTGTATATAGAACCTTTGTCCAGCTCAGCATACAAAGACAGAAAGTTGTGGGAAGGTAAAGAAAGGTGAAGGAAGGAGACAATCGAGGAGATGAGCAGGAGACCGATGGCTATGAAGAAAGATGCATATAGTACAGTGGATTTAACAGGCTTATAAATCCTGGGAGAATAGGAGGAGAGAGGAGTGAATTTGGAAGAAGAGGCAATAAAGATGAAATGGCAGGATAGTGGAGGAAGAAGAGAAGACACCAAAAGCAAATTATGATATGATAGTGACCTGACTTCACCTGAGCAGCAGGGTCAGATAAGAGAAAGACTGGGGTATAAGTCTTTGGTACAGTATCTTATGACAATGCTTAAATTTAGCTGACTATGAAGAAACAACAGAAACTGCAAACTGGCTCCTCAGGAAAATCAGTGCATGCTGCTGGTTTGAAATATTTAAATTAAACAATTAGATTTAAGTTTTAAGAACCCTAATGTGCTTGTCGCAAGTAAAAACAAACCTTTCTTTCCAGCAATTTTATCTCGCTTATTTTCATTTCCCTTGTCTGTCGCACAGACCAGAGACATCCAGCAGTGGCTCCTCATTTTAATCCTTCAAATATAATGGAGACAACAGTGAGGATTCTTTTTCTTGGCTTGCGATGTTGAAAATAAACCTTGAGAAAGAAAGGGAGGCAATGAAGAGGATGATGATGAAAGAAGGACTTAGAGACAGCCGGCGAGATGGGAAAAGGGTTTTGTTTTAAAGACAATAGCAATATAAAAGTGGGGAAATGAAAAGCTGGATTTAAACAGGAAGACAAACAAGTTAAATTTGGGAAGACAGAGGGGTAACACTTCCAAATTGTTTCTGCACAGCGGTCCTTTAATATGCTATTCGAAGGTTAGAAGCAGGCTGAAGCTGCTGAGAACATGGGCAGGAATGATATAACGGCATCCTCTGGGATAATGCGACAGCAGCCTTGGAACTTAACAGACACAACATCATCGGTGACATAAGGCAGACGTGACTGCAGTGGCTGGGCCATGTATTATAAATGGGCCCAAAGGTTTTGACTCATCCAGGAAAAAGAAAACTTAGAAGACCAAAAATGGTTTTGGCTCTTTTTTTGTTGTTTTGCATCTCTTTGTGGTCATTGTAAGTGCTGTTACATACATTCTGAGTTCATGATACAGTGATAAGTGACGTCATAATTTCATGCACTGAATACCCAAATAAATAAATAATTAATTTGATGTCAGGTTAAAATTGATGTCTTAAAATCTGATGTGAAACAGGTAAAAGTTGATGTGAATTCCTACAAATGTTCTAACAACATATGCATTAGTTCATTGCTTATTGTACGGTTTTGCCCGGAACTAATGTTCCTCGTTTGCAGTTCCCCTGTGGTCAAGTTCAACTATATACAACACAAGGTGTGCGTTGTCTCATCAGCCTCTGCTATTGTATTCATTCAAGTTATGTTCACATCTGAAGCTCAAGCATGTGGTTAAGGGGCTCCACGAAAACTCCAAGAAACTTTCGAAGGACTTTTCAAGGACTTTAAACCTCTTGAGCATCATTTTGTGTTTACTTTCATTTTCGTGCCATGTGCCTCGATATTTGTACGGTGTTTATTCATGAATGTAGTTCTCATGGCGTAAGGCGTGATGGTGTGACAAAGGCGAGGATGCAGCAGAGAAACAAGACATGCCCAAGCAATAAACACAAGAACTCTTTGAGGTCATTTTGTGTCTTTTTTGGTTATTCTCTGTCTCTTTGCAGCCCCTTTGTGGTCAATTCGAGTCTCTTCCTGGTCTGTAGGCGTACAGTAATTTGAGTGAAACTTTACAGCAGATGAAGGCCAAGGGGGCAATGGACACTTTGGGCTCTTGGGCCTGTGCCTGGTAGGCCCAGGCAGTAATCCATTCATGATTAAAGCCTACAGTATTAATGCATATAAAGCAAAAAAATGCAATGCCTGTAGAAACACAAAAGCAGCCAGCTAAAAGCCCGAAATCTCATTGATGACAGCTGCAAAAATGAGTAAGTATTCATGGTCCCCAGAGAGTGAACCTTGGACCTTTCTACTGAAAAATGCACATTTGCTCTTCAGCTAAAACTAGAGCCCAGGTTTTTATGGCTACTGCAGCCTTTTTATTCAGCCTATGTTGAGAATTCCTTGTTTCCCTTTTATCTGAAAAATTCTCACTTACTCGGAGCCAGTCTGTACTGTTACAAAACAACTCGCGACATGGGAATAATTTCAAGCACCCATTAGCATTAAACATGTTACCAGAGTCACTGAAATATATACTGAACTATATGTGTTAATGTTTTATTGATTTAAAGACACCAATACAGACGATTCAAGTTTTAGTTGCACTTTTAGTCAGTCCTGGATTTTGTCTTGCAGCAATATGTTTTATTCATACAGTCGGAGTGAAGTGTGTTGTTCTGTTTCTATCAGCTGAGCCTGTGTACACTCTTGTGATCTGAGTTGGTTCACTGGTGGTGGACCTTCATCTGCAACAAACCATATAGAGACTGGCTGTGCTGCAGTGGCAATGATGTCAACAAAGGCCAGCGAAAACTTGTTGGTTATGTCTGGGTGGTTTGAAAGCTTCCACTACATGAATAATAATGACCCAACCAAGGCTGGCAGCAATAAATGTAAAATCAGGATATGGGCCATGAGGCATTGGACTACTTTACCCACTGCACAGAATATACCCCTCGCCCCGTTATCACTTACAGCTCTGTCCAACACAGCAGTGCTGATTAGACCGAGCTAGTAATGAGCCTGACCCAAGGCTTTAATCTGAAATAATTTTAGGAAGCAGACAGCCATTAAGAAAACTAGAAATTCAGATTTAGATGTTCGCAAAGCATATTTATTATTATGCCAATAAATGGGCCATGACGTCAAACCAATGTCATTTGCATCTTGTAACAATGTCAGGCAATTATTATTATTATTCTTTATTTTCTAATAGGTTTCTAAATGGAATATGGTTCATATAAGTAACAGGACTGAAGTTACATAAACAAAACAACAACAACAACAAAAACCCTCATGTATTTTTTTTTTTAATATATGCTTTTAGAAAGTTTTTTTCTGCCATCTTTTTACCAGTTAATTTTTACTCTGAATAACTTTTCTTTTTTTTTTTGGCTCCATCCACAGAGGTTTAATTATTTCCTCCTCGAGAGCAGCTCTGTCTCTGAGAAATGTTTGCATAACTGAAACTACAATCTGCCGGGGCGATTAAAAAAAAAAAAAAAAAAAATCCATCAGTTTTATGCCGCGTACTATCCTCTGGCTCAGCATGTGAGGTCATATTATCACTGTGCTCTGTGTGCCTGCATGTGCTGACATTATTTCACTGTGTGAGTTGAAAATGCTCGACGTTCCCACATAGCAGTGTGACCAGGATGGAGCTTTAGATTAGCGGTACCCGTGAATGAAGTGATTGTGTTTCACATGCGAGCAGGGCCAGGCTGTCTGTGGGAGCAGCAGTTTGGATGTAAGGATTAGTATGAGAGCCTGTTAATCTTTTCACCTCAGGAGACTGGCTGTCTGCTCCGTATCAGCTAATGGGGATCTTAATAAAAAGGATACCAAATTGAATATCTGAGGGCATAAAGCAGACTTAAGACGCACAGCTAGGCATGTGCTGATAGCAAAGTTTAATAGTATGATAAGCTTGGCCAAACTAATAACCTTGGTATTGGATATTATCTCAGTAATTACTTAAACAAGATGAAACACTTCAAAACAGCACTAAAACAGGAGAGTTTTCGCGTCAGGCTCATCTCTGGGTCACGGCCTGTGTTGACTAAGGCCTACTGTTTTATACTCACAGCTTTAAATGTACAAAATCCTCATCTTTTGCTCAGGGGTACAAAATAAAGAGATCAACTGCAGGTTAGCTTTACATTTTTGGTTTAAGGTGGAATTATACTTCTGCATCACAGTGTAGAGGAACGGTTGTAAGTGCCTCAGGTTTCGGAATTGATTTTCTTCGATTTTATACCCCCAGGAAATTGTGTTGGAAATGGGTTTGAGATTACTGAGCCCCCTTTAACTCTTGATATCTGCAGGATTAACACTGCCATTGGAACAGTTGTTTAAGTGCATTGACAAAATATGTTGTTGCCTTCCCTAACCACCCCTATGAGCATTTTCTAATGCGACACTGCTTTCACAAGGATGTCCCTGACTTCCAACAGCTGTTACACATGACTGTTCAAAGAAACCTCACATCCACCACTGCACTGGCTAAGGTTTGGTTATGTTTAGTCACAAAAACGACTTGGTTGAAATCAGGGAAAGATTGTAGTCACGATTAAAAGAACCAGTAGGAAAGAGGAAACAAAACAGAAATCAGCACCCTATTTCAAAAACTATACATATTAAAATTAAAAAAATAATACTAATTTTAAAACAAGTAGGAAAGCAAGTCGTTTTGATGGACGTTAGGGAATATTCTTCTCTGGTAAAACCCAAAACATTAAGGTCAGACGTCAGCTACACAATAGGCTCCAAGGACATGGTTTCAAGTTATTGTGGGATGGGATGGGACCACTGCCAATTTCATAGCTGTTTCTAAAACTGTCTGAGTTTTTTTTTTTTTCTTTAAATCCTCATCAGGAAAACCAAAAGGGGATATTCAGACTGTCTCCTTCTGTAAGCTCTGTCATTGATTTTGGCTGATGGAGAGAACATGATCACAAAAGGTTTTGCTTAATTAGAAGTGAGGAGAAAAGAAGAACGGTCCATGAACATTCTTCCTCCATTTTCTCAAACTTTCCCCTCATCTGTCAGCAGCCCTGATGCTGAATCTGGTCTTTAAAGGGCACACCTGCTGATTTTGTAACCAACATTGTATTAAAACATTTTGGGTAGTATATGTAAATCAACAGTGGTAAACGGTAAAAAGTGAAAATACCTCTTTAGATGTGAATAACCATTGTCTGTGTTTTTAATGCTGCTGCGCTATTGAAAATGTGGATGAAGAGTAACCAGAGGGAAATTCTAATGGATTTGAAGGGGAACATTAAAAATAGAGGAGGACTCTTAAAAGCAAAACAAAGAGGGTGTCCTTGAAAGAGAAGAAAAGACAATGATAGGATTATATGGAACTAAATTAATATCTAAGAGGATATATATTATCATTATAATTATGTGATGGACCCTAATGCAATGATGGAGTAAAAAGGTGTCAGAATGGTTGGTTATATAGGATGTTGAGTAAAAACAGTAAATTCAAAACATCCTATCGGCAGCATAAATTGAAATTTAAATAACGATAAAAGAGCATCAAATTAGCCAGTGGTTAATGAACAAAGAGAACAATTATTGTACTTTTTTGTCCACAAAATAAAGAAAAGTGTGTTTAACTGCAATTTAACTGTTGCTGTGATCATTTGTACCTTGAAGGAGATCTCGTACTGTTCTCCGCCCCAGATCTCCAGACCTGTGTCATATCCTCCCAACTCCCAGAACCACTTCCTGTCCACAGCAAACAGCCCACCTGCCATCACTGGTGACCTGCACGACACACAAAATACAACACACACTCACTCTTTGCAGTGCATTTTGTACAACAGAAGCTGTTCCATTTGTGCAGAGAGGTAGCATCACTTTCTACTTCTCACCTACTAAAGAAAACATCTGAATAGATGCAAGGTTTACTCACAAACATCTGCAAGTACTAACAAGATCCTTGAACTCATCACTTCAACAGAGTCAAATGAACAAAGATGGAGAGAGAGAGACAGCGAGGAGACAATCAGAAATCATCACTTCGAACATCTGAAATGCCAAAAAATTGTTTACAGCAGGGGCTTCTCAAGAGAGGAATAGAGGAAGACATAAGCAGATGACAGACGCTGAATCATGAGGCACTTTGAAAACTTTATCCTTGTAACTCCTTATGGGTGGTGTAAGGTGTATCGGTGTTTCACAAGGTTATATGACATTCAAATGAGGTTTGAAGTAAACCAAAGATGCATACTTGCTGTACAGAAAAGTCCCTTGAGTTGGAAATGTTGTGATTTTTTTTTTAAATATAAAATGATGGAGATATAAAAGTGTTCACCAGTGATCAAGAGGTTTGGTTCGGAACTAATCGTATCTATCCAATTAAACGTACCAAACCAGGGTCTGTATGTCACATTCCTAATTCAACCTGACAAAACCATTGAAGCAACAGCAGCCATACAACTGTTCAGTTTGCTTGAAACAAACTAAACTTATGAATCGTAGGCTGAATAGTGGATTGTGCTGCAGGAGTGGTTTGAGAGTTTTTTATGTTCTTTGCTGTGCTTCTGGGTCTCAGTTGGAATCCACTGCAACTGCTCTAAATCCAAGCTGACTGCGGCTGCTGTCCACCATGAGGGAGAATCAAACTTTTCTGAGCCACCTTTGTAAGCCTACAGGATTGAAAACTCATATAACAAAAACAAGAACAAAAAAAGGTCTGAATAGGAGCAAGAAAACAACACAGAGATGCAGACAGCGAGCCAGAGTTCATGTATTTATGGTGGCACTATTTCTCACCAGATAATGAAGATGCACTGAGCAGTGCAGAAACAATTAACCCACTATAAAGCACTGTGGCTTCTGTCTGCTGTGACAAGCTCGGTGCTGCTGAGTGCAGGGCTTGTTAGCCGTTGTGTTGCTGCTGTACAGTACGTGATTGTAGCTGCAGCACACCTGAGGCAGAAAAACTGGGGCAAGAGGTGCAGACACACAAATGTATACTTAATTTCTTGTGAGAAACCAGACTCTCCCTACATGTGTGTGTCTGTAACAATTACTGTGACACTGATCTTAACAATCACTCAAAACGCAGTTGTATTTTTCTCTTGTTCCCCCGAAATGCAGTCCTCCTCAGTGCAGAAATATCGCCATACACGCTTGCAGGTGCACCAGGTTGTCATAGTTACGAGCTTTTCATCAGGTAGACGTTGGAGGCAAGCAGCCAGCAGGTAGTCTGCTCTCGCCAAAGTCGTCCCTGAGGAGGATCAATTAAAGGCAAACAGGGCAGCTACTGTACTGTCAGCAGCGAGAAACACTCCGGGGCTTCCCACGCCTCATGAGCAGTGAGCACAGATACGAGTCCCGTGGTGATAACAGCCAGGTTTCTGAAGTTTTCTTTCTCCAAGGGTGAAAAGGATGAAATGAATCTAGCTGTGATTACAGAATGTACTGTACTACGCTCCGGCATTCTTACTTACATATTTATATATTTTAACGCATCTGACAAACAGTGTTGTCTTTAACACTCAAGCAGCTTGTTCACAGTGCTTGTTCTTTTTCTGTAATGTAAGTACAACATTGTTTGCTGTACCTGCTGTGGTTATGCTATCCTGATGGAAAAATTACCGCCACAGCTAAACAATGTGCATGTGTGAATGGCTCTGTTTGGCTTTGTGCACAGAGGCTTTGTCATGTTGAGAAAAAGGTCTTGAAATACTTACATACATTACATACATACTTTTGGTCAGTATAGTGTATAACCACTATGCCAACTTTTATCGTGCAACAAAGCAGCATTCCAGACAAGGCTTTTTTTTTTGCATGGTTTTTGCCTTTCATGGTGCAGACAGCTGTATAAATAAAGAATTAGGTGGATGTGTCTGATCAGACAGGCACGTCTGGTGTGGACGGTGTTCTGGATTCCCATTTGCTGAAATGGCTTTACTGTAAAGCAGCTGCAATCAGATCACACACAAGTGTTTGACTTTGCTTGGAATAATGACCCGCTGCTAAAAAAAAAAAAAAAAAGGTCTAAATCTATATTAGTATAATTTTGAGCACAAAGCATTAGTTTGAAACATTACAAGGGAATGGACTTAATTACCACTGAGACAAAGTGAAGCAAAGGAGTAGATGGAGCTACCAGCTGTAGAAACTTCAGCCTTCGTGTGTTGTATTAATTAATCAAGAAAGCTAATATTGCATTAAAAAAACAACGCATTGTGCAGCCCTAATTATCCTCAGAGATGATATTGTGCATGGAGGAAATCAAATTTCACACTCAAACTAGTGAGACTTTGTTTTCCTGGGTATGGCATACATAAACATGCACTCCTTCCGTCCTCCCTTCCCCCACTGCCACACGGGACAGGAGGCAAGGAGGAACAGGCGAAGGCCATTTGCGGCATTTAATTAGCTGTCTGCAACACAGAAAAGGTCTGCTGTAGCTGATAAAGTGACTCCAGTCCACAGTATATAGGTTATACATATTAATAAGGGGGAAAAGAATCACAAATGGGCATTTGGCACCTGTTCGTAGGTGTCTCACATGTAGAGTGCTGTGGTACAACTGTGTTGCTGTAAGTCAGAGAACCACTGAGCACAATGTTTAATTCATGTGTTGACACAGTGTCTAGCTATAGTTAGAAGAGTGCGCCAGTGAAGTGGCTTTTTGGCTTCCACTGCACTGACTGGTGTTCAAGCACATGGGCTTCCTCCGTGCAGGGCTCGCAGTTATAGTTCAGTAATGAAACACTGACTTTTAGCCTGTCCCCACCTCCTACACACTTTTTCTGTCTCTACAGCACATCCAGGGAGTGCTCAGGATGTCAACTGACATGTGGTAAATGATGCAATGCCATCACCTCTGCTAAAAGTCATCCTGGCCAGATGGAGGGGTGTATTTTTCTCTTAGTGTGATTAAGGGAGCATTCTAACAAGGAAAACAGCGAGGAGATACCAGACAGACACTTTTAACAGATCAACCCGTTAGAAGGGTGAGTGAAACCTGTTGGAGGAATATGAAACAAAGTTACCATCAATGATAAAATAGAATTTAATCTAAGTAAAGTGTGTTGCCACTCACTCAAAGGGTTCACTGGGGTCATCCCCCTGCAGCTCAGGAGGGATGGGTATCCGTTTGTAGTACATTTCCCAGTCGAACGCGCCTCGCATGGCGTCCCCCGCCTGCGTGTCATAGCCAAAGTTGTCATGGTCGATCACGTCAATCATTGGACACACAATGGTCTTCTTGTTCTGGGCGATTCGGTCTGAGAGACACAGAGGGAGGCAGATGGTAGATGTTTGGTTCAGTTCACGAAAAGCTTTTCAATGAAGAACCACAGCAAACAAACAAGGTGTAAAAATGTGTCCTTCATCTACAGTGGTGAAGAAATAAGTGGGTGCCCAGGAAGAAAGACAGTTATTACGTGTGTGTTTGTTTGTCCACTGAGCTCTAAACGCATGTCGGATGCAGACCTACTGTCCCTGAAAAGGGTTGCCAGTGTATTAACTCATTGACAAAAGATCTGGAGGGGGATGAAGAGCGGAAACGGCCCCTGCTGTCCTCTTTACTGCTCACAGCCAAAACCATTTCCACTGCTGGGGTTTTATAATTTGATTTTTAATAAATAAGCTGATGTTTTGACCGCATAGTGGTCCTTCACTTTGGCTCTTACAAAGTGGCTTTTCAAGACCAGACTGCATCCTGTGCCCCCTCACCGGATATTAATTTTGAAGAGTATAGCTTAAAATCTATTTGAATTTTTTTTCTTTTTTTGCAGCAAGTCTACTCTGGTTTTCAAGCTCACCTTGAACATAAAGTATAAATGTTTTCAAGCTAACTTATGAGTGAAGATGCAGACTTGCAGTCTCTTTGATTAGATGACATTCAGCACAGTTCTGTAGCTGTGTGGTCCTTTTTAAAAGTGATATTTCCCTTTCCTTCTTTAAATCAGAAATATAAATATTTAGGGCTGCCCCCTAGTAGTCGGCCAAACATTAGTGGACCAGAAAGGTCATTAGTCGGCAAGATTTTATTGGTTGCTTAGTTGCAGAAAAAAAGACTGGAATTTACTTTGAAAGGACAGACACAGTAAGTGGCCATGCTCAGCAGTGAGACAGGAGTCTCATTATGAGCACAGACGACAGAAATCTTTCCCTTCTTCTGTAAATATTCAGTCTGATAAACATGGAAAAGTTGATCATGTTAGTGCAGGGCTACCCAGAGCTTTACATCTCTCCCACGGACGATAGGCCTACACACTTATAAACAGCTCCTGGACGAAGATCAGCTCTGCACTCAGGCGCAACCTGCCACCGTGTACTTGGTTAAAGACGTGACGTGTACGGCCCCTAATTTCCAGGGCTGGTACCTGCGGTTATTCCACAGGCTAGTTAATAACATGTCGGGCAGGAAATCCAAAGTGTGGGATCATTTTGAGAAGGTGAAGGACGAACCCAAGGTGATATGTAAACTCATCTTCATCAGTCGACTACAAACATGACGTATCATGTGAAACATGGAAGTAACTACATGCCCATTAGCCCACAGCGTCATTAACAGGCGGCTCGCTCAGTGTGTGACGTGCACTTGGAGATAAAATATAGGCCTATATTAATGAAGGTTCATTAGTACGGTTTTGTATTTCTCTGTAATGTAGCACAGTGTTAACAATGTTACTGATACTATTCTTTCTCACACCTTCGACTCAAACCACCAAAATATGTAATTTAATCATTACATTATTATCGTAAACATGCGGGTGACTAGTTGACTAATGGCCCTAAATGACAACTACTGGTCGACTAGGAAAAGTCTTAGTCGGGGGCAGCCCATGGTTGTTATTTGAATGCCACACATAATCTGAGCCTGCATGTAATATGAAGCTGTACTGATCATTTTGCCTCCTTACCCTCTCTCCATTATCAAAATTTTGAGTGTCAAAACATGTAACAAACACAATGACCGCCTGTTTTTGTTACACTGTGGCAGACACACACTCCATTCCCAAGAATTGTGTGTACAGCTTGACACAGAGGCAACATGGGTCATAAAGTTTGTTGTTAAAAGGGTTCCACATGGGACGGCGCCGTGCTGGGAAACGGAGCTGAACACGGGTCCTTAATGGAAAAAGGGTAATTGAGAAAGTGAGACTGTTGGTGAGCAACTCCATCAGCCAGGAGAGGAAGCGCTTAGTCTCACAGTAGGGGTGGTGTGTGAGTGTGTGTTTGTTTGTGTGTGTTCTCTTACTTCAATCTGTCAGTGGACCTTGACATTATTTTTAAAGACAGGACATAGTGTAAGATTTAAACTTTTCGGAAAGGCATGGACATTTTTGAAAATGCAAGACATTTTCATGAAAGAGGATATTTTAATATGAACATTTGCTGGAAAAGGGTGACATTTAAAGAAATACCTAGCAGCAGAAAACATGGCGGATGGCAACCATGATCTGAACCTTATCTGTATTCAGGAAATTCTGCTGTGACAATAGGTGGAAGTAGTTCTTCCCCACTGTTTGCATTAGTCAATGTGTGTGTAAGAGGCAGATGAAAAAGGAGACATTGCTGATGTTCGTGACTGCATCGTGAGTGCGTTCGACTTTTATTAGTCTCACTCACCGCACCTTTCTCAAGAAAAGAAAGGTCTGGCTGAGCCGACTCTCACTTTAAGATTGGAGGAAAAAACGCCCCGGCTTTTTTTATTTCTCTCAACCAATCACAGTCGTTCTTGCCGGTGCCACAGCAATGGTGCGCTTGAAAACTGCTACACAACCGGAGGTGGTATGGCGGGACTTAAGCAGGTGGCTCGTTCCGCCCAATGAGAGGCTGATCTATGCTGCAAACTTCTGCCCACTCAGGCTAAACTTTTATTGACTGAAACTAGGTATACTTTTAGTTATAGGTTATATTTGAGCTGGGTTTAAGAAAGGCTAAAGCTTTAGCATCAATTTGTTGCCTACAGCTAATGGATCTACCTGTAAGGTTGTGGGTAAAGACTTTGAGTCATTCTTTTACCTGCTGGTTTGAAACTGAAAAAGCCATGCTGAGAGTCAAGCTGTTTAAGGAATAAAACATATCAAATACTTTTAGTCCATTATGAATGAAGAGAACTGTGCATGTGTTTGATCCTCACCCAGCAGTGGGGGCAGCCAGTTGACGTTGGCCTCACAGTGGGAGTCCAGGAAGGTGATGACTTCTCCTTTAGCTGCAGCGGCTCCAAGCAGGCGAGTCCTAATCAGCCCCTCCCTCTTCTTGGTCCTCAGGATGCGAACCTTGGGCATCCGCATCATGTACTCCTCCAGCGCCACCTTTAGGTGCTCTGCAGGATGGGAGAGATACAGGAAGAGGGTGAGAACATTAGTCTCATGTTCATTGCTATCAAGTGCTATCAATTTTCTTCCCCCTCTCAGCCCAACACACAGACACTTCTTCCTCAGAAATTTCCTCGGTTTCCCAAGATTTATGAACAACATATCTGATGTGCAGTTTTTGACTCATGTTGTTGTTAATGGAGAAATCTGTCTCTACATGATGGACTTCAGTTTGTGTGATTGCCTAAGAGGACAAAGTGGTGGCTGTAGAAAGAAGAGTGTGATTCCAACAACAGGCATTAAAACCAGCAGCAAATGACGAAACTAAATCTGGATTAATAGTTTGTGACCATGTTATTTATGTGTTGTTTTTTGTGTTGACATTTTTACATAAAAAAACCCACAACTTATTATTAATTAATTAATTAAGCAGTGTGGACATATATAATCAGGAATGAAGTAAAGGAAACAAGGGACACACCGATATGTTAAAGAACTTGGGATGGACTTTCGAGTGTGTCTGTTTCACTGTATTTACAGCATACAGGTTGCAACGCTACAGTACCCTGAGATAGACTGGCAACCTGTCCAGGGCCTCTTGCCCAATGCATGCTGGCAGTTGGGATTGGCTCCAACCCTCTGCAACCCTGCACCAGATAAGCGGTTTAGAAAATGGATGGATGCTGACTGCAGAAGCAGTGAAGGACAGAATCAGGATGGGTAACTTTTCAAACTACAAAAGTTGTACAGGCCCCCCAATGCCTTTACATAACAAACATTACTCATAACTTTTCTTCCGTTTTCTCACTGTGGGATTGTCACATTTTTAATGCAGACATAACAGACAGAACGTTAAACCACACAGGCAATGAATCAGACTGACAAGCTGCAAGGAAGTGTTGCTTTATTGATACAGGACAAATGTCTTTGAATAAAAGAATGAATGATAGTTACATTGCATCAGTGAACAGTCTAAACAGCCCACAACTCTGTGCTGCTGACCTAGACGTGTATTGATTCATGACTAAGAGCCAAAACTGTACAAATTTTGCTCTAAGGAGAAATGAGGGAAGGAAAGGAAGAATAGGATATAGACAAACTTGAATCTCCTTTTTGAGGACTAAAATCCAGCTCATTATCCATTATGTTGCTACATAAATGAACTTTCTTCCTGAATTGTATTGTACATTATAACCTAAAGGTCTGTCAAAATCAACAATGTCACTTTGAACATTTAATGTCATAGGACAACCACAGGCACTTGACTACCACTGTGATCAGATCACATCGATCACTGGGATCAAGTCTCTTTGCAAAGTTTAGCCAGTTTTGCAAAGATTCTCTTTGTTACATGAGTTAGATGAAATCCATTCATGTTTTATTGCTCTTTATTCAACGATTTAAGTGGTATAATTCCTGGTAAAATGTCCTTCATCTCCATCTTTTGATGGATGATCACTAAAAACTTGGGCCATGTTTTTGAAGGGTAGTTTTTGTGCCAGATTTAGGCAGACCTTGGTAGAAGAGACATATTTCTTTGTGTGCAAATGAAAAGCTTTATATAAGAAGTTACTGTTTGACAAGAGTTGTCTTCACACAACAGTATATTGGGTATGTTTGTCGTGACAGCTGTAGGGTTGACCGTCTAAACTTGATATTCTAATGAAAATGGCACAAAGTCACGCTTTGACAATTAAAAAGGATTTTGCCGCCCATTCGGACGACATGATTTTTTTTTTTTTACACTAAAATTCAAATTTTTAGTATAACAGCGTGAGCCCTGAACGCTCTCAGCGGTTTGAATAGAAATCATTCCTGAAACTGTCAAAACATGAAACACTACTTTGACAGATTCTTTGCAAAAAGCCACAATACTGCCTATTGACGAGAGTGCAGAGACAATGAGAAGTTGAAAAGTGGACCTTTTAACTTCATCCATTGGAAATTTTATTTACTTTCATGCCAATTGCAGATCTAACTGAGCTGAAGTTGACAGAGTTAGAGAAACACAAAGCGCTCAGAAAGGCTACCCTACGAATATAAATACAGACGACCTTCAGCGGGAGGAAAAATAACAGTTAATTGTTTTCTTTTATGATATTCTAAGGGAGGGAGAGGAGGAAAAAACTTACAGGGTGAAGTGCAATGAAAAGGGGGGAGGCTTAAAAATTGATATTCTCCAAACTTCACAGAGGCATGCCTTTGTGTTTCCATTCTTCCTTCCCCCCAGTATCCTCACTCCCCCCTGTTTTTTCTTTCTCTTTTCTTTTTGGTTTCTTCTTTTTATACTGATCCATTATGAATAAAACTATATTTTTGTCACAGAGAAACATGAAGCACCTTTAGGGACGAGGAAGGATCCTCTCTACAAGGGCAACAGGGAGGATGTGACAGGAATCATTCAGTCTGACCTAAATATTTCTCTCTGTTCTAACTACTGCTCAGAAGTGCTGGTATGCAAGACTTTTTTCCTCATCTATGGACACTGTGCTTTTCTCTCAGTTGTTGATTTGTCTTCTTCTCCTCTCTGGATGAGCTGTGCCCCAGTGCCCTCTATTAGACTCTACTCTTTTGGGGGTACTTGACCTGTGTTGTGGCACTGGATATATGTTCAACACCTATTTTCCTTTCCCACCAATCTTTGCATCCGTCCTCAGTATAGCCACTTATTATGTGCAGGATGACAGGCGGTTAGAGCCTATTATCACAGGGCTGACACAGACTCCCATTCACACTCATATCAACACCAAAAGACAATTTTGACTCCTCAGCTAACCTAACCTGCATGTCTTTGGGTGGTGGAAGTAAAATGACTCTGCTGCAGTGGCCTCCAATGAGTTCAGTTCCATTACTGGGTATCATCATGAGAGTGAATGAGCTACACCGGGGTCCTTTATTTATTTATTTTTCAATCTATCCTCCTGACCCTGCGTCCTCATATTACGACATCTCATTTTGGGTTTACTTGACCTTATACTTCACCCTACTAAACTTAGACCTGCTGTTCTTGTTCGTGGACACTTTTTTTGTCCCATCTAGTAGCCCTGGTGGAGCACCAAGAAGACGACCAAACTTGACTATCTAGAGGAAGTAAAAGTTGTGACGAGGTTTCTGTCAGTGAACATGAGGAAGGATAATTTGCACAACACACTAATCCATGAAAAAACAAGATGGCAGCCATCTCTGCCAAGTCAGTCTGCGGCTAATCCCAATACAAAAGTCGACAAGGTCAAAAACCTGATCAAATTAAACGGTTGTAACTTGTTTATTTATGATTAATAATGTTTGTAGTTTGATATGAAATAGCCTACAAATGTGACTAATTTTGGTAACAGTAACAAGCTGAGACACTGTTAATTAAGGCGTATACATTTAAGAACATCGGGACAATGTTTCGTTTTTATGCTTCTTGGGTTTTACTGATTTCAAATAGCTTGGAGAAATTAAATATGCATGTAAAACTAAAGGGTCTCAGGAGGAATTGAAAAAATTCGTTTTTGAAATTTTGCACAGTGTAAGGTAAAAACCAAGCTGGGATAGACACAAATTTGGATCTGCTCCAAATTTTAATGGGTTCCATGTTGGACCATGTTATACCTCTCCACCAAGTTTAACACCATGCCAAATTTCAAAAACTTGTCACCAAGTGCACAATTTTTTCAATTTCCCTCTCAGCTAGCGATGAAACTTGTAAAACCATGTATATAATGTAAATACTATTAGTAAGGAAAGTATATTTTCATGTACTCGCAGAGCCATACTTTGTTTGCTTGAGGCTTTATATATAAGTTTATGTTTTTATGATAATCCAATCATATTGAGAGACAGGCCATTTTTACAGCTTTTGAATGATGCTTCATACAAAAAGGTGTTTAAAACTCTTTGGAACGAAAGAAATAAACTTTTACATTGTTTTAATGTTACAAGAGATATCATGGGAAATAAATTCTAAAATGATTACAGTGTATTTACTGACATTTATAGCACAGTTTTGTTCGAGGGACACAAAATGGCGCATTTTCGTATAATGACCCTATTAATTGATTAAGAAGCAGTATCTAAAGGAGCACATTAAGTCATATCTAAAGAAATGTGTGGATATTTATCACCACTGACTTTAAAGATGCACCACAAGCTCTACAAAAAGTGAGTAGCACCCATTCCAGCATTATTTGTGTGTATTTCTGTGTGTTCTAGTTCGACTGAGTTATGACTCTAAGAGAAAGCACTCTGGTCACTAAAATGACAAACAGATGTGAAGGAACTGCAAAGACACAAAATAAGTACGTAAAGGGGCAAATTAACCAAAGGAAAACACAAAACAAGCAAAAAATACACACAGTTGCCTCAAAGTGACACAAACAACTAGGAAGAGATACAAAACCACAAAGAGATGCATTACGACCACAAAGACATCTAATGCATGATTCTTTATGTCTGCTGTGTTTCTCTCTCAATCAGTTTGAATGCTTTACATCCAGTATATAATCAAACCGTTCACCGTGCTGCATGAGGATGCAGGTTTAGTGTAGGACGCTGAAACACGGCCTCAATACAGCAATCAGTTCTGCAAATAACTAACTCCACCTTCAACCTTCAAGCTTAGTGTTTGTGATGCTATTTAAAGCCATCACTCACTTTTTTTAAATCTCATACGCCTTCCTCAATATCACCTCATCAAAAAATGAATCCCAAATCTAATCCCTCCATAGTTCCATCCCTGATTTTCAAACTTATGTGCCGTCGTTGTTTTTCCAGATTCTCTCCTCTCTCCAGCGAAGGTCAGCCATCTTTATTTTCCATTGCTGTGTTTATTGTGTTGCACAGCAGCTGACCAACGCGCTGTAAAGTGTGACATTGCAACAAGGACGGAAGGGCTCCAAGAGGTCGGCGCCAAACTGTGTGGAAAAGGCGAGCTGTCCTCCCTGAATGCTCCTGCAATAAATCAACCCATTAAAAACTGACCATTACGAGCCTGACTTCAGCTCTTTATAAACGCTCACCCTACACAAAGTGACGCTTACATCATCCAGCTAATGACAGGAAGCGAGGCAAAATTAATCAACGAACATTCGCCCCGCGTGTGAAGAGAGCTTGTATGGGGAGAGGTGAGGGAGAAAGATCAGAGCATTTAATTATGATTGGTTAATTTTCACTGAATAAATTGGAATACTGCTCATACTGTTTACCGAAAGCAAGGAGGCAATTAATCACGCTAATGAGAGCGAGCTGATGTCGGCAAACACATTAGTCTTTATTAAAACGTGAAGTGGAGGAGATTGGAGGGCTGAGGCGTCGTGGATGTCGGGGTCAATTCACAGAATGCAGCAGAGGGATGAATCGCTCAACACACACACCAGGTTGGTGATAAAAAACCCAGACCATTTATTCAGCACATGCTAGACTCCTCCTGAACTCCCAGTATGCCATCCATCCCTTTCTGTTTTTTTTTTGTACCTCACTGTAGTCAGTCACTCACTCTTTTCTCTTGTGGATGGCGTTTGAGCTGCACGGCCTTCTTTCATCTGCTCACATGGGGCCGTACTCAAACATGAATTAGCAGTTAGCAGATGAAAAGCATGGCAGTTTGCCTCGGGCTCTTGTCAAAGTGCCTATGTGCATTTAAAATGTCACTGACAAAATGTACGTGTGTTTTTAGCTTATGCTTTTCTCACTTTGATGCATGTTCTGTGAACTGACATCACACCTTCTGACTGGAGTGTTTAAAGGAGTGGTTAGTCAATTAAGGTCTTTCACCACATCACAAGCACCTTAATAGCTAAATTTATCTCTTAGCATGTTACACTTGTGTGGAAGTAAGTCCTCATACCTAAATTACTGGAACATGCATTTTCTGATCTGCTGCCTTACTATATACTTCAATAAAAATCTTTCCTGGATGGTTTTGCAGTGATTAAATGTCAAGGCACTTCTTTTCCTTTAGTAGGTAAGTGCCTATACAAAAGAGGAAAAAATAGCTCCCCTTTTGTCTGTATGAGGAAAACATAACACAGGTCATTGCATTTGTTTTTTTTTTCTTTAGTCTCTTAAAAAAAATCTATTGAATGTGTTGCATATATAAAGTCAGTGTCAGCCTGTGACATAGGAGATATAGGCGAATGCTAATGGCGCTGTCATCCACACGGGGCACCATATGTAGGAGGAAAAAAATCAAAATGTATCTTTTAATTTTTTTATTATTTTTTTCTACTAATACTATTTTATTATTACTATTTTTTTTTTGCTATTACTAATACTATATTAAAGACCACGGCAGCATAACTACATAACAAAGCTTACTAATTAAGAGGCCGGAAACATGACGTTATCCGAAGTCACATGAACCCTGAAACACGCTGTACCGCGCGCTTTCTGGTGCCTACTCAACCATCACTACACCACTGAGAGGAGTGTGGAAAAAAAAATGAACAGCTCACAGAGGCGATGACATTGCGATGTGTTCAAGCTCTATTCAGTAAAAATTATATATTGCCTAGGTACCAAATGTGTCAGGACCGCCATTGCATAAATTGACATATCTTTGACAACAAGGATGAACAGGTGATAACAAAAGTCACTTCCTAGCGTTCAAGCAGTCAAGAGATCCTAAACATTCATAAGTAGTGTATCTTTGAATTTAAATTGCAGTGATCAACCAATTATATGGATCAAAAAGCTTGGGACCGTATCATTCAAATGCTGTTTAATAATTTGCTTAGTAATCAAGTAGCCTGCATACAATTTAACATGTAGAAAATTTCTTTTTTTTTTTTTTTTTTTGAAACTTTATTCCCATGATACTTTGCCTTGCGGTAACCAGTCTATTTCCAGCTGGCTACCTGAGGCTGGTGCTGCGTGCACATTGAAAACAGAAAGTCATTTTTCTTCAAAGAAAAACATAGTCTCCTCGAAGCTTATGGCTGCTAGTAATGCCCCCTTGAGCGGGCCCTTGGTGAGGGAAAATGCAGAAGAATTGGCAGTGAGCCTGGGAGACAAAGTTTTTTTTTTAAATCCAGAGAGGGAACATGTGTCTTTGGGAAACTGCACAGGGAGGCTGCTGAGGCTGACATTGTATAGCAAATGGTGGGGATATCACTTCATTATTTTATATTTATATAATAAATATACAAATGTCAATAAGAGTATAATATGCATAGAAATAAAGAAAATGGAAAAAAATAAGGGGCTATAATAATCATTTGCTTGTAGTTATTGATACTAACAGGAGAGACGTGATCACTAAGTGATTTCCATTGCATTTTGTTACATAACCTATTCCAACAGTTCACGAATGAATCATTCTTTACTGTTTTAACGTTTTCTGTAAACACTGGTGTAAAACAGGCCTGTGTTTTTGCATTATAATATATATATGTAAATATATTAAAAATGAAAGATTAGGCATTTCAGTATATGAAATGCTTCACACCTTATCAACAGTCAGAAGAGGTATGAGCTCTTTGGGATTACAAGTGGGCTTCCTGAATGACTCACAAACTCGTATACAATCATATAGGTGCCCACACACACACATTCGCGCCACAGATACCACCAGCAACATCCTCCCTAATGCTTTTTTTTTTTTCCAAATTTAATTAGCATTGAGACACAGTGGATCCAACATGCCATGCTGAGCTCTGTTTCCAGGGTGGTGGATTAATCCCAAGATGCTCTGGCACACCACCAAGGACTGGAGCTGCTCGTTTATTCCCTCGGCAAAATATTCCAATGCCCTTGTGAACTCCATCACACTCTGTCAATTTTCTTTCTGCCGCAGCTCAAATTTTCGCTTATATTGTTCAAAAAAGGGTTTTTGAAGGCGTGACTGAAGTTGTAGGTTTGTGTTTGATGCATTGTTCAGGACAGGAAATATGAGGAAGTGAGGGAGGTACGTGACAAACCATCAAGCTTCAGCATACTTGCATATAAATCTCAGTTTTAATGCTGTTCATTCCTTTACCACAGCAATACAGCTGATGTTGCATTAATGAGCCTGTCAGCCTCACGCTCTATCTTAACCACAAACAAGAACCTGAGATATGTAGCTCCCTCAGTTGAAGCAGCAACTCATTCCCAATCTGAAGCGGACCATTAATTGTGTACTCTGGCAGTTCTATATTGCAATTATGGCATATATGAAGGGACTGCCTTTAACTCTTTGTGTCAGATATAAATCGAACTTTATATTTGGCTGCAATGTGCAAAAGTTTGTGCTGAAGGTAACGGGTTTATAAAGCTATACAACCACATCATCTGCAAAAGCAGAGATGCAACCCTGAGGCACTCAAATTGGCACCCTTCAATTCTTGGTTGCTACTGTACAACAGATTCTGTTCATGAAAATCACAAACTGACAATTGTGACAAGGACCAGTGGTGTAGTCTGAATGATACAAAGGTATATGCCATATTACCCACTAAGAAAGCTCCATGATCTCTGTATACCTACCTAAAACGTGCAAGGATAAGTAACAACAAAGTTTTCTATGATAATTTTCTCGATATTTATTTTCACAAATACAGAGTAAAGAGATATAACAGCGAAGTGAAGCTCTGCCCTTGCCCCTGCCCTGCTGAGCTCCGTGCGTAGTGTGTGTTTGGTTGAGCAAAGGAGCGTGAAAGATGCTGTTAGCGATCGAAGCAGAAGGATAGCAGCAACGATGTCAAGTGGTTAATGTACAGTGTAGTTTTTACATCATCCATGAATAAACAATCACTTTATAAACTCTACTACACCACTAACAAGGACCAGCCTTGGCAGAGTCCAGTGTGTCTAACCAACTTTTTTTTCTGATAAAATTTACTAGGAAAAAGCAACCAGCTGAAATGACAGCTCAGAAATATGGTCTCTCTAAGTGACATCACTGTCACACTATGATCAGGGCAGTAACAGATTTAATTTAAGAAAGAATCAGAATACCCAGACAGTACTTGGACATCTAAATTTAGTGAGCTTAAACTCACCTGGTACTGTGAGATAATAAAAACCAGAATCACAACAGAGCTTTAAAAGCAGGCTTACAAAGCAGGTAAATTTAAGAATACTGTCCTTCAAGACCTCAGCAAATTATTTGCAGCTCTTTGTAAGACAAGGTTGCACAGGGAAAACAGAGGTGACAAAAGCTGTGTAAAAAAAAGCACTATGCTGTACAATATTCTTTAGAAAATTTGAGACTTCCATACCATTGGTACCTCACATAAAAACTTGGACATATTCTTCGATATAATAATGGAGCCTACAATGAGACTGGAAAAGACTCCTTAAAGGTCTAGTGTGCAGGATTTAGTGGCGTCTAGCAGCGAGGTTGCAGAACGGAAACCTCTCTCGTTTGCCAAGCGTACTGTGTCAATTTTTGGGCATCTTCTGGTGTCAGAGTGTGGTGTCAGACCCTTAGGTGACAAAGCATCAAGACTCGGGAAACCTCTGTTAGACTTCAGATGAAACGACCTCAAACAAAATGGCCTCAGATAAAAAGGTCTCAGATGAAACAGCCTCAGAAAACGCACAAGATGGAAAGGTCTCAAAAAACTCAGTCTCATAGAAAACGGCTTTTCTATTTATTGATCAATCAGCAGGGAATACATGACACATCATCAAGACACGACAGTACCAGAAGGGAAAACAATTACGTTATCAAGTTGCGACCTCAGCAATCCTGGTGTGCAAGATTAACTGGAGGCCAATCTGGAAATCCATCGGAAAAAAATACATAAAGAAATAAAAATGTTCTTCCTTTACCTCTGGAGGCACTGCCCGGTAGTTTTTCGACTAACGGAAGTGCAGGGGCCTCAGGGATCACTCACCCGCTTCATTTCACACTGCCCCCAGTGTTACACTCCAACCTGCAACTCGAACCAAATGGCGGTAAAAACGTTGCCGCTAATGCCCCTTTTTTCCTGTCATGATGGGTGGAAGTTGCGCTGGTGGATGCACAACACTTGTAAGTTGTGCTGTTGTCCATGTTTTTCACATTGACGAGACGGCGTTTTGGGTGGAGCGGTCACCATGGACGTGGAGCTTTCTGTTTCTGTAGGCACACATTTCCTGGGGACACCTGCACGTCTCGGCCCCTGTCTTGAGAGATTAACTGGTGGCTGAATCAACTGGTGATAGAGACAGATGTGTGGTAGACGTGGCCTTTGAGAACCCATACAAACATACCCAACAAACCAGGAAATAAACATTTTGATCGCTTTGCACCTCTATTACATTAATTTAACGCTGTTGTTTGAAATACGATGATGGAAATGGTTTGCTGGACATTGACTTTATTAATAAATCCAACTTTTGTCCAAAGTATGTTGAGCCAAGTAGATGTCAAGTCAAGACAAGAGCAAGGAGAGCAGGGTTACCTTTGACATTCAGTAAAAGCTTCACAATGATAAAACATTAATGCATCCAAAATGTGAGCGAGATGATGTTGTAGTCATACAGTATAATTCTATACAATACTGACGTTACAAAGGTTGAGGTTGTTTCATCTGAAGACCTGATGGTTTTCCTGAAGCCTGATGCTTTTTCATCTAATGCCTGACAGCAAATTCCTAGGGATGGGGATGTCCTAAAATGGACAACGTACAAGCGTGCAGAAGAACTACAGTAGTTAACACAAAACTGCGAAATGCATAGGGCCATATCTAGAGCCAGTGTTTGGTTTGTCCATTCTGGGCTACTGTAGAACAACATGGTGGACTCCGTGATTCTGTATGTAATTGTAAACTTATGAACTCATAACTAATGGAAATATACTTATGGGTATTATCTACCATTTCTGCTAATAGACACCTAAATTCTACACACTGGACCTTTAAATTGGTTTCGGTATTTCATGTGATCATAATTAAAACAAGACGGCTTTCCTCCAAATACGCCAAATATGTTGAAAGAACAGAAGGCTAGTCTTAGTGGGATGAAAAAGGGTCTCACTCAGGATGATTCTGATATTTTAAGTGAGAGACACAGGGAGACTAGAGGGAAGAAGGGAAATCAAAATAATAGGATGCCTTGATGCATGTCCAAATTAATGTGTGATGGTCTAAGCAGCTGGTGTTGATGGCAAAACAGAAAAAGTAGAATGGAACAATTTATCCTTTGAGTGGATGGTTTCTGAAGCGTTCATTCGAGCTTTGTTTGAAAGAACTTCTGCAGCACACCCCTACATATTCCACATTACACCAGCTACTGTACAGAAGAAGGTCGTGGTCAGCCCTGCATGTTTAAAGCTCTGTAAAGCTCCAGGCCCTGATGCTCTGTAGTGGCAAGAAGTCAGATTGTGTTCTTAACCTTAAAAAGGGTCATACTGAGCTCTTCTAATGTGCGCTGAACACACGGGTTGTGCCGCCTTCCTGGAAAAGGTCAAACATCTAAAAACCAAATAATGTTGCCCCCAAGATATCTCCAATTGTAGCTCCATCACATTGTTTTACTGATAGATTTTAGCTATGCTACGTTTGAGCACACATCGCACTCCAGAGTTCAGATGAGTAGAGATAATGAAATCCCCATTGTTTGCTGATTTTCTAAATATAAGCTCTTGCTAAAACTGCACCTCAAATAAATATGCATGAGCAAAAATTTGAACAAAGAACAAAAACAAGACAATGAGCTGTAACAGAAGAAATACTTTTTTAAGTTGACTCACTACTGTCCAGGGTGGTGGGTTGAACCCACAACCTGAGTGACTTTCACGCCTTTGTATGACTTTGTCCACTGAGAACTGTACATGCAGCAGTAATCAGAGTTCACTTAAAGGGAAAAATGGCTTCACTGTACCCATTAGCGTACTGTGTAAAATACATCGAAGTCCAGATCACGGATGAAAAGAGGTGAACTTGCTCAGTAGCTTTTAAGTGAAGCCTGAGAACATATTCTAGGTTTTAGCTTAATGCAGAAGCCAATAAATACATCGGCAAATCTACGGAAGACAACGTCCTTACACAGCTAACATGACTCATCTGGTCCTCTCCTCTTCAGAAAGACGTTTGAATCGATCAGCTCCCACTGATGGCTCAACATCTCTAAATGGGAACACTTAATTAGCTCCTTTTGTCCTCTGTCGTCTTTCTCCCTCTCAACCTCCCTCTTCATATCACTCTCTCCCTCGTCTCTCCGTCACACTTCACTGAGCACCATTACCTCATTATCTCCCTGCACCCGCAGTCACATACGCAAACAGATACACACACACACACACTGACATGAATGAATAAACATGCTGAACTTTGTTCGGTCTTTCTGCGTTGCTCCCTCTCTCTCCCGCCGCACTCGCCTCCGTCGCTGCCTGTCTCACAAATCGTCTCTCCTATCTCCCCATCACCGCTGCATCCTCTCCCCACCTCTCCATCATGCAGATGGTTAGGCTGCGCGTGTTGATAAGACTGTTCAAAGCAGCTCTACACTGCTGACAGCAGTTTTCTCAGGCAGCCAACGCAACTTAATCATTAATAAAACTGCCCTGAAATGAAATCAGTCCATTAAGCACCCATCAGAAACTGTGTTTACAGTGTGTACGTTTATTTATACACTAACTCCGAGCTGATGCCACAGTGTTTGCCTGCTAATGGGCATGGCCAAGGGATAGTGATCAACAGGTCTCTCGGTCAGTTACATCTGCTGTGAATATTCATGGTCCACAGAGGATGACTTTGATCAACCAACACCTCCAGAAGCCTGTAGTACAAGGCAGGATTTGAAGTTAGCGAGTTAACGTCAGGGTTTACCCAGAGTTTTCAGTACTACAAAGCTGGTGACTCTGGTTTTAAAACAGAGCTTCTAACAAGCAGAGAGATCTTTTACAACACGAAACACTCGATAATGATTTTAGCTGCATTTCAACATAAGCGAAGTTTATTGTATCCCTGGAGTGACAGCTGACAGTGTGGCTATATTTAAATTCTGATTCCATCACTGCAGCTCAAAATAACACCTGTGTAATGAGGATTGGAAATGCAAACGAGAGAATATATTTTTAATGAGGAAAATATTCCACTCACTGTTAATTGGCTCCTGTTTTTATAGATGCAACATTTCTGTCAGATAGACCTCATCAGTCATTAGGCTAATTACTTCTACACTTCTTACTTCAGTGGCATGAACAGTCTGGTGTTCGTGGTTTATGTGACATATTCAGAGTATTCATTTTACAACTAAATAGCAAAAAAACTCACTCCTACTTATTTTAATTAGCCTAAAATTATACCTACACTTATATAAACTCTTGGTGTACTTTTAATATTTGGAAATCATTTCAAGTGTTCCTACATTTGCCTGTTCTGTTGCAAAACTGTAGGCAATTGATTATATTATATTCCAATGAGTATGACTTATTGCTGTTCCACAAACAGAATATCCGCACAAGATATCACTATCACCATTTCATCTCATATAATATGAAGTAAACTACTTCACTCATGGTTCTGAGGATATTGCTCGTAATTAACAACTCTGCCTTCTTCACATGAACATGCCCATGGCTGAATGTTTAAACCCAGAGCTGACTGAACACACTGATAAGCAGCTTCATGATACTGGTTATTCAGAAAGTCAATGTGAGGGTTAGTGAAGCCAGATAATGAAAAAGATATCTTGGGTAAGTTGAACCAGCTTCAAGTAAATGAAAATGAAAATAATTCTGTTTTTCCTTGAGAAAATATTATGAGCAATGTACATGGAAGCTGTCATGGATATTTTTGGTCTCCAGAGGATGCATCCTAATGGTTTTGGTGCTTTCATTAGCTTTCCTCGAGGGCCACCATCAAGCCAAAGTTCAAATTGTACATACCATTTTTTAATATGTAATGGTCATCACCAAAGGATGACACGTATTAGCATTTCCTTGAGTTTTTCTAACGTGCTAAAAGTGATGCTACACATTAGATGAAACCTTCCATCTATTGCCAGGCCAGAACAAATCATGACTGAAAAAATATTCATCAAATATTGGTCAAATTGGAAGGAACCAAAGTGTGCAGAAATAATTTTGAAATGTGGAAATGTTTCTTTTTCCCTCACCAAAATTCTGCGCAAATTTTAAGCGTTATTTGGCCCGCTTTTTTTTTCCAACTTTTATTGGGTTTATACAATTATATTAAGACATTTACAAAGAGTTAAGTATAAATTTTTTCAACAGAAAAAGAAAGTGGTCACTGAAATTTGGCCCCCTTTTTTGACAAGATAGCATATCATTGTCACCAATGGATGCCTTAGATCCTCTAGTTTAATATCATATCTGTATCTTCAGTGTAGCTTTAAAACTGAGCAGTCATTTTCTTGTTCTCTCTGTACCCTGGCTTTTCTTTTATGATGCCCTGATTATTGGTGAGGCATTCGGACTTAGCTAATCACGCTGCTAATGTTAGCATCAGATGGCACATTGAAATATGTTGTAATTACAGAAAGACATTTATTAATCATGTCAATACACATAACTTGTATTTTCAGTGATGTAAGTCAGCAAGTAGGTTGTTGTACTAGATCCATTTTATTGGTCAACCATAGACCTTTTCATGGGCCTTGGCCTTGGGCTGACGGTGGGCCTGTCCATTGCCACCCTCAGAAATATTAATCCAGCAGGTTTTAGAAAATAATCTGACAATATTGTTTGACTTGAGAGTTGCTATGTGTAATGCTCAGTAGTTTGGAATCCAGAGAATGAAAAGAACAAAGCAGGGCCTTAACAAATGCAATAAATACAAAAACATGTAGAGAATCAATACTGAAAAGAATGTGCTTATAAAGGAGGATTTTTTAAAAAACTAAACCCACCTGGTCTCAACACAAGGAACCACATTTTGGAGCCTCTGAAAACTAAGATAAATACAGGCACTTGCAGGAAAATTGTCTGACAAACACATCTCAGCATTCAGACTCCATTAGTGCAATCTTGTTCTATGTTGTATTCACACTGTGCTGTAAAAGTAACTGCATGGCAGTAAAAAGCAAAATTACTGTCATGGCCACTCTGACAGCGAAACAGTATCGCTCTTTGATTTTCATTTTCAGTATTTCATTTTGAAAATAGCTCATGCTTTTTCCACTACTTTATTCTCCACATAAGAAATGAATAAGAGCAGTCACAAATGTCTCTGGATGTAATTCACAAGTAGCTGTGGTTGGCGGCACTGTGCAGCAGCACTGGCAGAGGTTACAGTTATTTTCCTTCTGAACACAATGAAAATCTGTTTGCCACCGAAATGTGAGACATATTTCTGCACAATTAGCAGTGGACCTTGTGGTCAGCTCTGTGGTGGCTCCAGGTTGGAGGCTGTGCTGGTGCCTGCTGGGAGCCATGCTGTCTGACCGCCAAACTGCCTCTATATCCGACTGGAAATACATCAAAAGTCACTCTGCATAAGAGCGGTGTATAGGCCACTCCTTATTTGAAATGAAGTATCGCAGCCATTTGCTCAAGTGATCCCATCAGGGAGCAGAAAATAGGAAAGTAATTGGGCGATCAATCTGCCAATGGCAGGTTTCCATCACAAAGTAGCTGATAGCACAGTGTGCCACCACGGTCCCGCTGAGTAAATCCAGGCTTTGTTCCTGGCTGTGATTACATGACACGAGTCTTTTTCATTCTGAATAAAAAAAGTCGATGTTATTGACAAATGTAATAAAATAACAGCAGAAAGTGTCCTGTTTACAGGGTTTGCAGTGGCCAAACATAAAGAGGAGTTTTCATCTAAATCCAATACTCCACCATGGTCAAAGAAGAACCTGGATTCAACATTTGGCACACTCATTGATTTTTTTTCTGCAGTGCTTTCCACTGAAGCAACTGTTTGATCGATGTACATCACTGCTGCAGTCAAGGTTAACCAAAAAATGGATGCCATGTTATATGAGAGAGAGCAGTAGAGCACCATGCAAAGTTTGTGTTCACTTAGCAGTGCTGGGCGATATGGAGACAATATTTTTGACTAACTACCTCAATATGAGGTTGATAAACAATCATCAGTAATACGGATATAATGACTAAGAGTGTAAAGGGAAATAAAAGAACAGCTGGAATAGAGTGATAAGTTCAGAAAATGACATCACTTTACAACACATTCCCACCCGAATTCATTCATTCATTGTTTCAAACAACTGGTGTTCATCCGTAGCCATCTTGCAATGTTTACTGACTGATTTCGGACTTCGTCGTCGCAGCGCTGTCGTCATCTGTTTAGCTCGCCTCTGGCCCACCTATATCAGATACACTGATGTGATTGGTGCAGCTCGGTTTCATGGGCATAGGTAATGAGCATCATTACTGATTGCCAGAGTGACTCGCTGAGCAAATTCAAATTGTGCTCTTGTGAGAACTCTGGATTTCCAGGGTAGGACTTTCCATGTCCACCTACAACATGCAAGGTACCCTGGCTGCGTTGGTTGTTGATGGTCTGAGACACCATGTCAGGTTCTCTTCTTTCAAGATACACTGCTGTTTTCACAGGATATTTAACGTTTACATGCACTACATTGGTACAACACTGCAAAGTGGCTTTTTTCTTCCTTCAACAACAAACGCACATGGTTGACTTAAGGCAACAAAAACACATGGTTAGGTTTAGGAAAACAGAAAAGGGTTTGGCTTTAGAATCTTATGGGATGCGAACACTGCTCTGTGTTAAACTATAACGGCAACCAGACGCGAATCACGCTGACGTTCAAGACTTTTCTTGTTGGCTTCTGACACTGCAACTCATTGCCCAAGTGCCGGATTTCGACGACTACAGAGTGAGACCGTGCTCCACTTTACTGTAATGCAGCCTTTAAAACCAGGAAAACAACACTTACAATATAACCACATCCAAAATTTAAATTTATCTTGTCTCATGTCATGATATCAATACAATACTGATATATTGCCCAGCCCTACTTGGTAGTTATGAAAGGGAAGGGCATATAAATGACAAAACATTGGGAGAGAATTACAGTCAAGTATCTTCAAAGAGAATGTCACTGTTTGAAACACTTCTGTATAAACAGCACTGGTGCGCGACTCATCCAGGCCTGAGACTAATTATGTGGAAGTGTCTTGTACGTATAATAACATCTCTAGAAGAAATGCACGCATTTGCGAAGCACTGAGCATACGATTGGATAAATGAGACTTGGATTACACTGCAGAAGTTGTGTGAGAGTTTGTAAACAGATGTTCTTTATGATTTTGCTATTGTTAAATGTTAAACGTTGCTGCTCAGTGGGTCTCAGCTTTGAATTGAGAAATGCAATATGTTTTTCAGACTGTGAGTTATTGCCACATAGTTTTAAAAGAAAAGTCATGACTGTATTAAACACAAAAACAAACCAACTTCTTGGCAACTCACTTCACCCCTTTGAAACCCCTCTGTGACATGGCCAAGGGGAATGAATGAACACCTCTCCCTGCATCATTAACTCCTGTCAGCTTGATGAACAAAGCTTTCAGCCCCAAACTGCTCTACTGGTGCTGTTTGTTTGCTGGTAGACTCAGGCAGTGGTGGTACTGGCCTATTCCCTGGTGTCAAGGTGTGAATATGTACAACGTTCCCTCGCAGCTATGGATGTAAACAATGTTTTGTTTTGTTTTAATTATCTTGATTTCATTAAAAAACATCACAGTCCCAAAGTGAGTGTTCATGCGGTGAGAAAATCCAGGATGTGATAGTGAGAAAGAAACAAATTAACATCGTAGATCATTTGCAGACATGCTTAATATGAAGGCTTTGTTTAACCAACATATAATTAACATTTTTAAACACAATGATGATCACAAAGCAAATTCTGGTAGCATTATGTTTCCTTTGCGGCGGACAGAAGCTGTAGTCACAACAGATGCAATGGACTCCAACAGCAGCCCACTGTGAAAAACCTTTGACAGGAGGTTGTGAGATTGCCTCTGCTGCAAAATTAATTTTTATTCTGTTTATTTATTTTCATTTTTTGTTGAGATGTTGCTATTACTGTTTTGGTACATTTTTCCCTTGAAAACAGGTCCCAGTTGGAATCCAATATAACCACTTGGTATCCAAGTGGACGACAGCAGCTGTCCACCATGAAGGAGCAAGCTACAAACATTTCAGAGCCCCATGTCAAGGCTTTTGATACTTAGACATTGATTCTTGGAGGAGTATTCCCACTGGATGAGCTATTCTAAGTCAACGGCAGTCAGGATTGGGAGTAGAGGTGAGGTCTGAAAATACGAGCACTGCAGTAACTGAACTGATTCTGGTGGATCCACGAGTCAGATTTAGGGAGCTTTGATGATCTGATCCCGAGAAAAGCTGGAAAATGATGGAACATGTGAGGCTCCAGCACGCAGGCGCACACACACACACACACACACACACACACACACACACACACACACTCTTACATACAGCGTCGCCTCTCCCCGCCTTCCATGCGCTATTTTCTGTTCCCTGATGTTGAGAGCAGAGAGGCAGCTTTCTCGTCTTTTCTGTTTCTGTATGTGACAAGTTACAGCTATTTTCCCTTTCCCCGTCTGGCCATAAATCCGTGAAATGACTTGGGCTCCACCAGCAGAATTCATTGCTCATGCTCATCCACCAATGCTATGCTGCCAGGCACACACCCAAGCGTTTACCCAGTGTGACCGTATTTTCACAGCAGCAGGGAAGCTTTGGGTATCAGTCTATTATTATAATCACATTAAGGTTGGGGTAGATGTTAACCATTTTACAGGGGTTAACAAACGCTACATATGCTATTTAATCTAAACTAGGGGTGGCTGATGATCATCAAGAAAAATAAGTGGAAGAAGGGCATCGGTCGCCTGATCAAATCTTGGAAGGGCATTCACAAAAGGTTCCTTTCATTTGATCGAGTCTGTTAGATTAGCAGTGTAATAAGCTCCAAGGGTACTGTAAAGACGATTTCATTGAAAAGAGATTGGAGTAAAATACTGGCAAGTCCAATGTGATTTATTCTTTAATGCTGGATTTTTTTTTTGGAGGGAATTACTGTGTGACAGATGGACAGATCCAGAGTAACAGCAGTATTGATTGAAGCCAGTGGTAAAGATTTTTCTCTGACTTTGAATAAAACAATCTGCATGAGGTCAGGTCTTCTTCCCAGTTTGCAAAGTGGATGAAAAAGAGGAAGTTGCTATTTGTGGTTTGGCAGCACAATGAGATTTAGACCATTTTGAAATAAACCAATATTAGTGGCCATCACGTCAAATCTGAGAACGTTTTATTCAAGAAAATATTTCACATATGGGGTTTAAATTTAGATATTTCACTATATTGTGGAGGGACGAAGAAACGAGGAGATATAAAAGAGCCGCTGTCAGCTCTGATAGCAACACTTGCTCACTGTCTGTAGCTCAGTGTCACGCTTGAGCTGCTGACTGTAAATCAGATCTGCCTGCAGGTCAGATGTGGGAACACAGTGAGGGTGAGAAAGGCAGAGCGAGGGATAAACAGAGAAGCAGAGACTGAATGATAGGGGTCACTCTACCCTGACATGATGAAAGGGCTTTAACTGAAACCTGTAATTAAACGAAATATTATGTGGAAGGTGTAAAAACCTGAGGATAAGGAGAGAGTGAAGGACTGAGTGGATTTTATAATTTACTCTCTAACAAGACTGAAGGGCCACGGTATGTAGGAGGGAGAGGGCAGATGCTTTAGTGACAAATCTGCAAATCTGCAGCAGGGTTTAAATTAAGAGAATAAAAAGAAAATGAAAATGCTCCGTCCTTAGTTTCCACTGTTATTTGACAGCAGGGGGGAATTGCATGCATATCTTCTTTTTAGTGGAAAACAGTTACGTTTAGTAATTTGAAAAGGCAAGAAAAGCACTATTCCAACTCTGATAGTACAAAATAAGCGTGATGGGACAATCTCCAGTCCTCATCTAACTAGAAATAGAGCATTTTTCTTTTAAGAATCCAATCACAGCCAAGGACATGAAATTGTATTGATACAAGGATTAAGGGTAGTAAAAAGATAATTAGGGAACTTGTTTTCCTGTGCATTCTGCTTGATTAGCAGAGTGAAAAAAAGAAGAAACGTGAGCAAACCAAACCTTGATTGAGAATCTTAATGTATTTCATTGCATGTTCTGAATTAAATGGAGTTGGTATATGAGAGAAAGGCAAAAAGTTAGATGCTTATATCTGATTTGCAGTTCCGGGGTGGCGATCAAAAGGGTTTATGGCAGATCTTAAACAGAGCCAACTGTTCTCATTCCCAGGTTGTCAAATACTGACCCTTTGTCACACACACGTTTAGCATCTGTATGAGACACACTAGGCTTTCAACTAACTCCATGTAAGCCCATGTGAAACCAAAAAGCTGACAGTAGATGGGTACCTAGAGTGTTAAGGTTTGAAGCGTATGGCCACTGCTGTATTTGACAAGTTAGGAGTGAGAACGTGTGGGTAGGGCATAGGTTTCATTCCAAACTATGGTCAGGATGAGAGTCAGCCCCTTCAAGTCTGAGGCCATCTCAGACTTGAAGACTCAGTATCTCTTGTCTTGTTCATGAGTGAGGGTAGAATGGAGCTTGAGATGGATCAATGTGTTGGAGCAGCATCTGCAATGATGCGGGCGCAGCACTGGATCATGGTGGTGAAGAGAGAGCCGGGCCAGAAGGTAAAGCTTTGAATTTACGGCTCCATCTACCTTCCAACCCTCAGCTATGGTCATGAGCCATGAGTAATGGCCGAAAGAATGAGGTCGCTGATACAAGCAGACGAAATGAGTTTCCTCAGTTATAAAGTGCAAAACTAAAATTGTACACAATTAGCAACCATCTGAAGTGTGGAGCACTACTGCTAACATCACCTCACTGGTTTCAAAACATCTCGCCAAAACACTGCAGTTAAAAATTAGCCTGCTGGCTAACACGGGAATGTTGATTAAAGTGTGTCATCCCTGTAAATAAGTGAATAAAACACCAGGCGAAATGAATGCACTTGAAATATATTAGTTTTAAGGAAAATTAGCAGTGTCGACACACAGGACTGCACTATTGCCTGGGGGAAACTGTGAAACTTGGAGAAACTGTGTCCTTGGTGGCTAAACCCCCTAAAAAAAAAGCCACAGGTGTGAACAGACAGATTGTGGTTTGATGAATGAAAGCACAAGAGGTTATTCTCACAGGCTGCTTTCCCACCATACCTCTGGGGCTCTCGTTGCTATGATATCTCTCTAAAATCACTGCTACCTGACAAAAAACATTTGTCATCTGCGGCTCACTGTTAAACAGGCGGCGTCTAAACATGGAGTTATTACATGTCTCCTAAGAGCCGCTTGGATGTTTGGTTTTAGTCTTTAGAAATCTGTAGGAGAATGTTGGCAGACTGCTGAGTGACTACACCAACGCTGTTTTAGTACATCATACTCTTTTCTGTTTTGAGCCAGCAATGTAAATATGTGCATTAAAGAATTCACCTGCTGTTGGTGAGCTTTCCTAAAAATATGTGGTCTTGTTGCCGCACTGTTAAAGCAGTTGGGGCAAAAAATTGACAAATTTGTTCAGATGCAGCGAGAAGGTCAGTGTGGGGAGGATGCAGTTTTGCAGAAATGATCCACATCTCTCCATGATCTGATAACTTTGGCCTCTGGTGCAAGACTGCGAAGATAAAAGATGAAAAGCTTTCCCGACAGCAGCATCAATATGGCTATGCAATATTGCCGACAACTTTCAGCATTAACATGAAGATGAAAACTTAAATCTTAGTTAGTCAGGTAAATTATTGGAAATTGGTTTGTTGATTTTGTTAGGTTATGTCAGTTATACCTTTTTTGCCCTTTGCCCACTCTGAAGTCTCTTGTCAGCTACATACATTTTGGAACATGCTGTAAATAAACGCATGATGTTAAACTGATCTGTCTCGTGGCTGCTTGGAAGATGGATAGATGAGCCTTTTTCATGTCGTATCTTGGCCACCCGTAGACAGGGCATAACAGCTGATTAACTGGATGCCATCACAACATATCTCTGAAGTTTAGATTTAAACCTTCAAAGATGTGAATGAAGGATGAGTGACATAATCGAGTTTGAAGAGAACAGCTGTTTCATTTTAGCTTGTTTAAACAGCATCAAAGCGCCACAGCAAGTTGATAAGGGATAGAGGGAGGCTGATATGGAAAACCGTGCTCACTCTCAGCAACACTGGAGGGATTCTTTAACAACCACATTAATAAAACTTGAGGTCACTTCTATAATTACAACATGTGTAAGATTACTCACCTTACAGGCAAACTTCACAATGCTAAAAAAAAAACCTGCCTCATCATGAGTTAATTTGCTCCAGGATAACTGTTACAAGCAGTTCTGGTGCATAATGAAGTTATAAATATAACAGGGCATTAGTATGACTGTGGGCTCTGTGGATGCTGTTAAGCAGAGCGAGGTAACTCAGCGTCAGCAGAACTGATTGGGAAGGTTTCTTCCCATCTGCGAGTGTGTATTATGAAAAGAGAAGTACCTTTGTCAGGGTGGGCCGGGACGTTAATGACTCGCATAGATTGATTCCGTTTTGTGAATGAGAATTAGATCACGAGCTGCTAAAGAACAATCATCTTTTATTTCAACTCTCAGTAAAGAGACGAAGCTAGAACAACATTAGCTGAGCTGTTAGCGAGTTTACTAGGTAGTGAAATACTAGATTATGACCTAGATCTGGAGATTCTTTCATTTCTGACACTTTTTTTTTTTTTTTTTAATTTTGTCTGATTACTCAAACGTAAAGCACATCAATTGAATTCTTTTACGCTGTTGGTGTATAGTGTATAGGCTAGTTGAACACTATGTCAATATGAGAGTTGAGGAATCACATACTGATATCCTTAACCTATTTTAAAGTTACTGTTACTAATTATACAGCTTCAATTTCACAGAGTACATTTATTGTAAGGAACAAAACATTTAGTGGGAACAAGCCCTCTCAAGTTTAGGATAAACTCGTGGTTACCCATAGAACCCATTTTCAATCAGATATCAAGGGACCCCTTTGAAATTCGCCATGCCATTTGTTCCCTCGCCAAAATTTAGCCTACGTTTGGAGCGTTATTCAGTCGCCTTCACACTAAGCTACGCTAAAATAGTTGGTGCAAATGGATATCTTAGGTCAGGGGTCGTCAAGGCTCTCGTCAAGTGCTTGAGTGTGTAGCCTATGTGTGTCCTTCCCCTGTTCAGCTGGTAATTTAAGGATCAATGCTGACCTGTGGTTCAGTCATGCCAAGAGAAAAAACTAATTTCAATAGACAGACTGGCTCCTCCTTTTAGAACGTGTCCACCCTGCCTGTTTTTTTTTTCAGCAAAGGACTGATTAGAGATAGTATGTGAGGACCCTTGTGGTGACTTCATGAGGATTTATAACATTTAGCTTGCAAGTATATGTCAGGAAAGGCCTGAGAGCCTAAAAACAACAACACAAAATAACAGAAATACAACAGTTCTTTTTATAAATTCACAAATATTGCTGTAAAAAGGTATTGAGATAAAAAAAAAAGACCACCAAATATCTACACTGTCTATCAATTATAGTTGATTAATTTGGTTTAAAAGAAATAGAATTCCAGAGAATAAGAAAGTCCACCATGGATGACTCCCCTTTATTTTGTAAGAGCTACTGTGTCTGTATAAATTAGAGCTGGAACAAAATAAAACATCTGTAAGGTTTTATTGACATTAAACTTGGCTATGTGTTGTGGATCTAATTCTCTCTCCCTGTGGGTATGTTGTTGTGTTTAAATGATTGTTTTAGTGGCTCCTGCTGTGCTGCCTTAAATGCACTGCACAACCCCACGGGTGTTTTTTATTTATTTATTTTTTTATGCTGCTCTGATTAAAAGTGGGTGAAACTATTCTGGGATGTATGTGAGGTCACCGGATTCCTTGAATTAATTCTGAATGACAAAGATGTAATTTGTATTGGAAGTGGTGCCAAAAGGCTGACAAGAAAGTCAGGAAGATGTCAATCAAACAGTCTGTGTGCACCCAAACACCTGAGATGAGGTCTAATCAGGCAGGATAAGTTAAATCACCTGTGCAGGTGCACCATAGCTGTGCAGGGCTTTTCAGTTTGTGCATGCACTCCTCTTTCCAGGTCACACAAGTCAACATGCTGTTAAATGTCGTTACAAACAGATTCCTTCTTTCAGGGATTTTTTTTGTTGTTGTTAAGAAATTAAGTGCATTGTCTAAGATCCATTTTGATTATTTATTAATTCAATTCAATTCAGTTCAATTTAAATCAATTTTTTAAAATCCTTTAATTTTTTTAATCTTTGCTGAAGCCTACACTCATTTAACTTTGCCAAAAAAAAAATCTTTCGGGGCTGAATACTAAGTACACAGTGAAACACACAGACACATTTTTCTCTTCTTTCCCACAATCTTACAGAAAGTTATTCCTCAGCTTGGTAAATTAATGTGTGAACCAGAAATTGAGCACCACACTGGAAGTCTGAACCACATTTTATAATCAATCACGTTTTCCTCTCCCCCACTGCAATGCACATGCTCCCTAATTTATTATGCAAGGGTTCAATGCTGAGCATTGATTTGTGGGATTCTGCACAGAAACTGTCCGGGATTATTCTCTCCGACATTGTAACACGAGCCGCTCAACCAGAGACCAGAACTGATTGAAGTTCACTTTGTCCTCGTGTCTCCAAAGCCTTAATTACAGCCCGACTCATTTCTTATCAAAGGACAGTGGCAGTGAGAGGGAGTGTTAGAGCAGACGGCCTGCAGAGGTTAAATCCCTTCCCCGCAGTTGTGTAATGTTTTCCCATCCATCCTGGCGACAGAGGGCCCAGACCCATCCATGGTTCCAGGCTATTTTCACACAACTGAGCTGTTCTTTGCCTCCCACCCACAGGGACGTGTGCAGGGAGAGGGAAGGGATGTTGTAGGAAAAGGTTTGCAGTTTTCTCTGCTTGATTTTTTATATAAAGCTTCATTCATCTTGATTAAAAGTGCTGAACAATTACTTGTAAGGTAAAAACTGATGTGTTCATGATGTGAACTATTGATTTCCTTCCTGTGGGTATTTGCCTTAGAAGGACCTGGAAAAAGGGAGCTGTGATCCCACTCCCTCAAAATAAATAAATAAATACCATATTTCTGTAGCACTACTTTCACCATTTTTTGTTATACTCCATGCAGCAGCAATGGGAGGGTTCGGTCTCTGAGCTCTGATGGGTGTTAACCTCTAAATGAGTCTGAGGCAGCAGAACATCTCATTACCGTGGAGACGAGAGGTAAACACATCCTTCAACGAGGGACCGTGACAGAGAGCACTAATTAACAAGGAATTAAACACTTTCTTAAGAGGGCTAGTGAAGGGAGAGTGAAAGAGAAAATAACACTCAGACAGGTGCACGCACACACACACACACACACACACACACACACACACACACACACACACACACACACATAACGCTATGCAACAATGAAGAGGAGATGATTACTGCAAAGAGCTGCTGAGGAGCCAGAGATACACACTGCAGTAGTGAAGTATTTTTCCTTTGTAAGATGTGGTTAAATTTTCATAATTCCAGCAGAAATTATGCAGTTGTCATTAAATGACCAATTACTGCAGTCCTCGGCTACCAAGAGACATTCTGCCGAACAAGTGCTACAGATGTCTTCACTCCCTCCAAGTAAACACAGACTTTTTTTTCCCTGAGCATTTATTTGCCAGAAAATATCTGACTGCACACTTGATGTACGTCTCACATCCATCCAGCTTGTTATTTTCTGCAGCTTGTGAGCGTCCAGGTCGACTCTTCATTCATTAAGATGTACAAATTGCTGCCACAGATGCGCTGCCACTTAAAAAGCTCAGAGAAATAAGCATTTTACATTCATTTTCCCAACCCAGGTTGTAACAGAAAGGTTTGAATCTGAATTTGAGCTTGTGTCTTCACACCGTGTAGCAAAAACACATCCGCCTCAATGGTAACAAATTTCAGGCGTTTCTTACACACTGTTTGTATGTATGACTATGAAAAGTTGTACGTCACAATTCATATATTGTATAATAATCCCGCTGCGAGGGTCCAAAGGACAGAGGGATGTTGTATGCTGTAAAGCCCCGTGAGGCAAATTGTGATTTGTGATATTAGGCGTATAAATAAAATTGATTGATTGAATTGATTGATATATAACTCATGTAATCGTGAGCCAGTAATATGTGTATAATTCATGTAATCAGGAAGGCTGTGATCATGTGACCATTGCATTGACAGAAGTAAAGAAGGAGGCAGTATAAAGACCACATGAGGAGGCAGGTTGGCGGTAACAGATGGGTCATACAACATAAGACTTTCCCCCAGGAGACTGGTGTTCGCAACCGTGTGAAACCAATGGTATGTCTTCTATGTAGTATACTATGTGCACTATGTACTCATTGGCGTAGTGCACAAATTTCAACAGGGTAGTGTTGTCTCAAACCAAACATAGCCGTTGTGCACTCACTGGAAATGAATACCGCAAATTAGCTACTTAGCAAACTAGTATTAGCATTTGCGTTATCATTCTTGGTACCAAATCATTACAGACTGCTAAATTAACCCAATAAACATACTGCTGGCTTATACCTGACAACAGTATAGTGGTGCTTAGTGCAAAAACACATGTATTTGTACAATGCAGTTGCACAGTCCTCGGCCGCCATTTCCAGTTTGAAAAGTGGTCCCTCCCCTTCCGCTACGTAGCCAAGATGGCGACCATTGAGGGCGAGAAGTGTCCATAGTTCCACACTCAGCTTCTTGACCGTTTTGAGTGCACCATCCTGGTACTTAGTGCACTGCATTTTTCCATACTTCTCAGAGTGAACGCACTTATGCACTCAAAATATTAAGTGTAAGTACAGAAGTACGCGATTTGAGAGACAGCACAAGTGAGTTATTTTAAGGTACATCGTCAGCATGTTTCTTTTCCTTAACCAGATCAAAGTAACTTTACAAAAAGTACCTGACCTCATTCTTTGGGCGCTAATTCCTTAGATATCATACAAACCTATGTATAGGGATACTTTGCGGATTTGTGTATTACTAAATGACTGTATGTGCTTATATATATACTATAAATAATATTTTATCACATCTTTATTATATCCATATACTTTCTTAGAGCAATACATGCCAACCTTCCCAGTCTGAGACGAAAAGTTTGTTGGGGTAGTTGGAACTGAGTAGGTATGAAACACACACATGCACTTTTAGTTGTAGTTGAGTAAATGGCAAATAAACAGCTCTTGAATCTTAATCAAATCCAAATATTGAGACAAATTTTGATTCTTTTGAAGACTCATTCAATGAACATGATTCATGAGGAGGATTTCACACCAAACGGTTTGCTAATTAGTGGCTATTGGTAAGACAGATGGTGGTTCGACAACTGCGCAGATAGCTGGCATTCATCTGAACCTATCAAGCCAGTACACAATGTAGCCTAAAGCACATACAATGTATGTATGTATGTATGTATATATATATATGTATATGTATGTATATATATATATATATATATATAATATATATATATATATATATATATATACATATATGTATATCAGAGTAGGACAAGCCACAGAGTGTCTTGTCTCTGCTTGGGTGAGAGAAGGATGGGCAGCTTCAAGGTACTTTAGGTCAGACATCATTTAGCACCAACACTGGGCTTTCACAGGAATGCTCACCCAACTTTTGGCACATTTCTCTGCTGCTTAGAGTTGATGGAAAATACTGGAATGATTCTACTTGTTCTGTTTCCTGGTTTGAGCTTTAGAGCTGAAATGTCTCACATAAAGTGCCATTCTCAGATGAAAGTGTGAGGTTTCTCCACAAAACCAGTCCACATGGTGCTTGTAGTCTTGCAAGGCTCACTATGCATTTCATTAAGACAGACTTCATCAACAGCTGACAGTATGTTTTATCACTGCGACTGACCCTTTCCTAAACCTGATCTCTGGTGGCAGACAGAGAGATCCAGCATGTCAAGTTATCATCTAAGAAATTCCCAGTAGTCCGCTGATTAGTCTGGTTTCCAGCAGCCTGGTTTAGTCTCTTCTTTGTGAATGTTCCCATGCTAATATCTCAGAACCAGAGCTTACATAATTTAGGTGGATTTGTGAGGCTGAGTGTGAGGAGGTCAGAGACAGACTGAGAATTTCTTAAAACCCTCTTGGACGAGGAGTTTTTCTTTCAGAAGTGTGTGAGGCTTCAAAGGAGGTTGGGAACCCTGAATTCTTCGCCCCCTGGCTGGGTAGTTATTGTGTCTTTGGTCTGATCAGTAACTTTACTTTTCTGCTATTTGGCTGGAAAACTCTTCCTCGCAATCCCTTGAAATTTTAACTCCCAGTCCCCAGATGGATGGAGAACATGCTCACCTGTCAGCACCATCAGGAATACAAATGAGTTCCTGCCTTCCCAGAAAACACTGACTAGACACTAAACAAACAAGCCACTGCTACACGAGGAGGCTTCTGTGACTCAGGTCCATTCAGTAAGATACTATTTTTCTTCAGTCAGTATGTTTACCTGCCTCTTGATGCTACAAGGTTTAGCATCGCATGGTGAATTTTATTTATCTTATTTAATATGCTGATGGAAACGTCACAAATCAGACACTGTTTTTCTGGCACAGTGTGTGAGTGTGTGTCCTCCGTACCTTTGTCGCTGAAGTCGTCGACCAGGATGACCTCTGCGATGAGCTGTGGAGGAGATCGGTTGAGCACGCTGTGGACCGTCCTCAGCAGCGACGACCAGCCCTCGTTATGGAACGGGATGATGATGCTGGTGTTGGGCAGCTTCTCTGCATACAGCTTCTGTTTGCAGCTGCAAACAGGCAAAAATAAGTATTACTCTTCGGGTGGTCATTTTTCAACTGTCCCTGTTTTTCTCCATCTACCTGCAGGTGTGGGAAGGTGGATACTGGGTGTGCCACAGCAACCCCTATTGACATATGATTTGCCCCAGTTAGTGAAGTGAAGGGATGCACTTACTTCTGACTAACAGCTGATGGAACCACTAATGTAAGTACATGTGAGCATTTTTACTGTAACCACTGTGTAAGCTCTTGTACAAAGTAATGCAGTAATGTATTTATACAGTGCAGCATCCCCTCAGCGAAAGTATGGTCCCGCACGCCTGCATCCACCTTACTGAGGGAAGGAACAAAGCATCTCATTCACATCCCTCATCCAGCAACCTTTGTTCTGGTTACACACTCGCCTCCTCAGCAGATCTCGGGTCACTGAGGTGACATGGATTTAGTGCTCAAATGTATGCGCCTGAGCAGGCTGAAGACAGCATTTCTACTCAGCTCACTGAAATCCACGTGCAATCTTCTCTGAAACCACTGTTCAATCCATTTTCTATCATTTGCTACACTGTGAAAATGGTATTTGCTCATCTCTCTGAGAGAGAGAGAGAGAGAGAGAGAGAGGAGAGAGAGAGAGAGAGAGAGAGAGAGAGAGAGAGAGAGAGAGAAGAAAACAAGGAGAAAACATTTTCAAAGAGTCCATTATATTTCATATATACAGTACTTATATATCAATATTTGGTTTTCACACCAAATTGTCTCCTGGTGTGTTGCAGAAAAATAATATAGAATGATGATCACATTCTTTAAGAAAACAATGTTGTTTTGTCAGTGAAGAGATATAGCTGGAGCTAAAAGTGAAGGGTGAGGTGTAAAATAATCTGTCAAAAGAAATCTCTCAGAGCAACATGTCTTGTTTGGTGCCCTGACAGTGACAAAAATAAAATAAAATAAAATAAATGAAAACAAAATGAAATAAATTTAAAAAAGAAAGAAAATAAAAATAAAATAAAATAAAATAGCTAAGTAATGGATATAACCTCATAAGCTCCCTGTTGGACTGTGATTATGATTCTCCTTCCAGAATTTACAAAACTAAGGCTTCAATTATGTGAAAAAATACGAGAAGAACCTGCTTCAAGTCTTCCATACCAAATGTCAAAATGCATTGTTTGGCACTGCCTTTAAAAACAACCCATATAAGTGTTTTCTGACTGTTGGAGCCTTTCAACACCACAACATATCACTAATTCATAGAAGTGTTTTCTGATCTGACACGACTATGGATAAGGTTTGGTTATGTTGCCTGATGACAGAAGAGCATGTTAACGTTTAGCACTTTTGTCCTTCCTACATGGACGTTAAGGTACCATAGCATCATCACACTACTTTTATCTTCACTCCTGACAGACAAGACCCATAAAAACAAAATTAATCATGATAAAACAAGAATTCCACAGGTTTTATTTGGACTCGTGAATGGAGCTCAGTGCAGCACAATCTGCAGTGAAGCCACTCACGTGTCCCTCCTGCATCAGAGACAGCTTCAGTATTATTATTTACAGCACATGCAGCTCATATCAGTTGCTGGAGCTGTGAACAAGAGCTCCGATGACAGGTAACAGCGACCACCTAGTACATGATCAACACAGCAGGCGGTGGGAACCTTTTGCTTAGGAGCTAATCATGGGAAGAGAGTTACGGCCCCCCAGCTGATGGAGCGAGAGGAAGTGTGTAGCGAACTGTGCCAGTCGATCAATGTCCGTGTTGAACATCAGCCCGCGTGTTATTCATTCCAATATTAATGCTAGGAGACATGCAGGAGGAGTGATAGGCAGGCGGTCGGCTGGTGACTCTTAACAAACCCTGTCCAATTCCACAGGGGATGGAGGTGTTCGTTTGTGTGTGTGTGTGTGTGTGTGTGTGTGTGTGTGTGTGTGTGTATGCGTGCCTGTGTGTGTGTGTGCTTCAATTAAATCTTGTCAGCGTGCAGAAATCGAATGTGTCAGTCGCAGGTCTGGAACTGTCTGCCTCTGAGGCACCGACAACATGCCAATCACCAAGAGGCAGACGCTGCCTACAGGGCACACTGGGTGAAGGAAGTTTAAGGGGGGGGGGGGGGGGGGGGGGGGGGGGGGGGCAGGTGTGTTCATTTGATTGGTCACAGGAGGGTGACAAGTGTCTGGCAGCCACTGGGGGCTACATCAGCCCTTAACACCATTTACATGCTAATAATTCAATTACAACCACTTTAAAGCAAGAGCAGATTATAGCAGTTGTCAAGTAAACACTTGATGAAGGTACAGATAATGGGTGATGACTTGATTTAGTTGAGACTCGTCTACCTGAAGGCTAGATATTAAAATATATTCAAGTCTTAACTTTGGCCTGGAACATTTCTCCAGACAGGTCTTGTATTGCTGCACACATGGATGAATTACTGAATGAGCCTACCAGCCAGAGGCCCGGGGGCCTTAACTGTCAGGGGCCCCTTTAGCTTTCATCTGCAACAACATTTCACTCAAATTAACACATACTGACCAAGAAAAGTCTCAAAATAAACCCAAGTAAACATTAAATGACGACAAAGACACACAAACAACTACAAAGAGATGCCGAACAGCTGCGGAAAGAAAGAAAACACTCACGATGGCTGTGAAAACGGGCAAAAGAACCACAAAGAAACACAAAGCAACTACACATAGACCAACAATGACTACAAAAAGCGGCAAAACAAGCACAAAGAGGCACAGAAGGACTACAAAGACAGGAAAGCAACTACAAAGAGACTCAGAATGACTACAAAGAAATGCAGAGCAACTATGAGAATGGGCAAAACAACCCACAAAAACACTACAAACAGACATAAAACCACAGAGAGATGTGTAACGACTACAAAAATACATAAAATGACAATAAAAAGAGGCTAAACAACTATAAAATCTGTGTTCTGTATCAGTTGAGGAGAGCTGGTGGGGCCGTCTGCATGTCTGTGCTCAGGGGCCCATTGTCTCATAATCTATCCAAGGCTACACACCTTTAATATTTACTTATTGTATAGAACTGATGTGGTCTCAGTTATGTAACAATAACATTAATAGCAGCTTTAATCAGGAAATATCAAAATGCTGTGTCATTGTTTTGATCAGCATTTATAGACCTGAAAGACTTGGATCTTGACTTGCAATCCTCTTATGGAGATTTGTCTTGGACATGCCTAAACTGAGCGAAAAGACATCAGACATGCTCTGACATCTGCATGCACGAGTGCTGAAAATGGGCATGAGTGGATTTAATAAGAAGCTTAAGCCACCTACCACGTCTGTCCTAAACCCAGGATTCACATTTTGCTCATGCACCTACATCAGTCAGCATTAGAACTAAAGCGCAGGCTTGTACAGAAACTAGCTATCCGAGGTTGATTTTAGGTGTTGCACTTTTTCTAAAGTACCTGTCCGCACAGACGAATCACTGCAAGAGACGTGTAAGGTCAGAGGAGGTCTGCTATTATAAACACTGATAAAAAACAAGAATCAGTCCTCCTGGGGAAACTGACAGGCAGGAAGCGTTCAAAGCTGTTTTCCACATGAAAGAAACACAAGGGTCAAAAGTCAGATGATAGTCCTCGTCAGGCAGAAGAAAACTGTAATTAAAGGCCTTCCACAATGCCATTCTGGGATTGAAAGGGAGCGCACAGTTCACAGGAGTTTGCAGAGGTCATGGCTTCTAAATTCTAAAACTTTTTTTTTTTTTTCACTATTTCCTGGTGCAGCAGAGCTCCAGCAGTAATCCTTGACAAATACTGCACAATACATGCTCTCCATGACCTGCTATTCCCGTGAGGATGAATACACAGGTGGATGTCAGGGACTTTAACAATACTGCCGCTTTTTTTTTGGACGCACTATATCAAGCAATCTTACACAACATATCTGTATCACAGCAAATCAGGTTTAGTCATACCCACGATTGTGATTATGATGGCATTAACTGCAGGGCTGTTTTTGGACTTGGTGTTCAAGAGATTCAAGACACTGTCAGTGCATGAGTACTCCTACTAAAAATATTCCTCATCTGTGCATTTCACTAACAAGCCAACGCATTTAACGTGCATGCATTTTTGATTGTTTCTGACTTTGTTTAAGCATGTTCATTAATTTACCCGGAGGCACAAATACACACACACACACCAACACAAACATACAGGACTCACTTTGCATGGCGGATGTCAGGCAGGGAGCGGTTGAGGGAGATCCGGTCACTTATGTAAATGTTGAAGCCGTTCTCCCTGTAGGCCTGGTCGACCCGGTCGGATTCTGTCAGAGGGAACGGCTTCCCCTGTTCACCGTTACCTGTATCAAACACACACACACACAGATCAGTAAAAAAACATACTCTCAAGTACCCATCTGTATGCATCCCACATACACGCATTACAAGTCAAACACAGCTTTGCATGAATGTTAATATTGCTCTGTGTCTGCTGTGATGTTTCAATATGCAACTGTCTGCTAACAACTATAGTCAACTTTTTAAGTTGACTATAATATCAGGCTCTAGTTGTGTAAATGAGTTGAAGATTTCTGTTTGTAAGAAACCAGATGAAACAGGATACTATATTATTAAATTCTGAGTGTCAGACACTTTATTTTCTGCATTCTGGTGATTTTAATGCACTACTATATAGTGGTAATGTCTTTATTTATGTAAAGGAAAACACAAAATTAAGGTGATATGGGAAAATTTAAAACATAAAAACAGGCACTACATCAGAGGTGGAATACCAAACCTAATTGAAAACACTGCTCATCAGGCATAATACAGGATCCTCCTGTAGCCTGTTGAGTTAATATAATGCACTGTCCCTTACTGAATCAACACAAGACACCATTTGTCCCGTATTTTCATGCACAGAGCTGTAAAGATGAGGATTATGTGAACCTGTTTGCTCAAATACTGGTGGAGACATTTCTGTCCTCCCAAAATACTGGCAGGGAAACTTGCCTACAGTCCATATGCAAACCTCCGCCCTTATAACCTTAGGCAATTATTCTCAAGATTGATTGACCTGCTGATTTTTTTTCCCGATTAAGCGTTGTTCAGTCTGGTCTATGAAATGTCAAAAAAATGTTGACTGTAAAAATTGCTTCCCTTATCAGAAGTTACAACACACTACTCTGTATATCACTTAGCTCATATATATAAGACACGTACATCAAAGCATTGCACCTAATCGCTCTCCAAAAACCCTCCCCACACAAACATTATGAAATCTGAGCTCATTTCAGAAGTGCATCAAATTACACTGTGCTGCATGTTTCATTAGCCACTCATCAATGCACTCCACACAAACACACAAAGACGCATGCATGGAGGCTGATCTATAGTCAGAGGAGAGCATCAAATTAAAGTGAGCTGCCTTGTTCCATTAGGCAGAAATGATCTGTCTACATTCCTGAAGGTAATAACTGTGGAAAATAACTCCTCACTTTAATGGCTCATTTCAGAGATAAACTCCTCTACTTAACATTGTGCTTCCCCCTGCATAATAAACTTGTTACATAGATCACCTAAATAATGCTTCCTAGTCCTCCCAGGCAAATCTGAACCCCGAGAAAACTTTTCAAAATTACTTCATAATATTCTTCTTTGAGATGCAGTTTATTAGTGATTTTCTTCAGAAAATTGATATTCATGTGTCTCACTTGTGCTTTTACCGAGCAATGCACATTACACACTTGTGTGCTTAGCTGGTGGCATGTGAAGTGCTCCAGGCAGGTTTGAACATTGAGACATATACACTTGGTCTCGCTTTCAGTGCCTCCTTCTCTCTCTCGGCAGCTAAGCCATTTAAACTCTCTCAACGTGACTCCCTCCTTGATGCTGGAATATTCAAACACAAGCTGTGTGCTAAAGTCATACTGCATATTTACTCGGCAGGTTTTGAGGATGACATGCGTGTTTACACTAGAAAAGTGAATAAAAACACTCAGTATACATGCTAATAAATGGTTGTTTTTGAACGGCCTGTGCACGGGCACTTGTCCTTCAATGACAATACACAAAGGAAATGGTAGAACATGTGATAAATTGTAGGTAGTATTGCGATGGCTCCAGAAAGACCTTGGAAAAGTATTAGTATTAAAGGATAACTGATATTTTTCAACCTGAGCCCTTTTTCCCCATGTGTATGTGTGCGTATGAATCATAGGTACAACTCGTTCTAAAATTCAGTATTGAGGGAGGCAGGTGCAGCCGGCAGCCGCGAAACAAGCTAAAACGGTAACGGGGGCAAATGTGTCCCGTATAAGTTTGCACGTAAAAAGTGCTTTTTTCGGCCACTGACGGTTCAGATCGCCAGTGTAAACAGTATACTAAGCATTTCCCTTATCCTTCACTTGCTCTGGGCTGTGACGTAATCTCACGAGAGCTTTGCTTGTTGCCGGAAGAAAACAGAGGAGCCGTGCTGAGCGCCGCTCCGAGTGGTGCTGGTCGTCTTGGTGTAAGGTTAAAAATTTTACTGCATCGATTGAAAACAATGGTTCGTGTTTGTGCTTATCCAAATCGCAAGAACAGGATGTCGCACAACACCCTGTACAGCTTTCATAGGTTGCCTTTGTCGGACGGCGAGATGCTGAAGTTGTGGCTAGTTGTGCTACAAATGGATGCTAACACTCCTGTCCAGACACTGCGCCTTGCAGACCGTCGGGTCTGCAGTGCTCACTTCTCCCAAGATGACTACTGCCAGCCGAAGAAGAGAAGACATCCAATCCCGAAACACCTCTTCCTCAAGAAAACGTCTGTCCCTCGAGTAGAGAGAGCTACAGACACAGTAAAGCAAAGCTCTTGCAAGATGACATCACACACAGCCCAGAGGTAAGGGAAACGTTTAGTATGCTATTTACAGAGATAGTACTGGAGATCTGAACCAGTCAGTGGGGGAAAAAAAGCACTTCTAATGCACAAACTTATACAGGATGCATTTGCCCCCATATCTACCTCGCAGCTGCCGGCTGCATCCGCCTCCTTCAATACTAAAACCAGTTTTAGAATGAGTTGTACCTATGAATCATACGCACACATACACATGGGGAAATAGGGCCCAGGTTGGAAAATACCAAAGTTATCCTTTAAATCTTTAGAAAGACATGTTGGTGTCTCTTTGAGAAGTTTCGCTGGCAGTCGCATTTCAAAGTCCCAGTTTGATTGACATCCAACGGCGCAGGCATTGTGTGGGAGGTGCAGCTGGTTCTGAAGCATTTTTCCCCCACTCTGTATTCCCGTTTCAAATGTTTCACTTAATGATAGCCTCAATGTTTTTCAACACAGAAACACAGGAGTCTGCTGGATTATTTGTGGTTCTGTCATTTCACGTTATGGTCGGCGTTGTTGCAGCTTTGTTTCTGAGACATCGTGTTTTATTTCCCTCAATTTTGGCGTGGCGAATGTCTCTAAATACAACACCCATTAGCCTCAGCATTGATATAAAGAAAGATCTGCACATCCCTGCTAGAATTATGAACAACACTTGATATCATAGCTGCTGAACTGAACCAGAAATGAGGGTAAATTCATTTAAGCTGCACACTGTGTTATTAGTGCTCTAATAACACGCTAATGTGTAACAGAATTTATCTCAACTTGCTCCTCTTCATGGCACTTAAAGTAAATAAACCCCAAACTATTGTGTTTTTCCTCAAATTCTACCTCTTAGAGTCTCAATCCACCTGATAGTCTCTCACAAATCCAGCTCATTTGTTACTTAAGTACCACCTAATACGAGAAAGCCTGTTAAATCTGTTACATTTGTAATAAAAAGGCAAAGGTATGTTTCCCACTCAAGGCCCGAGGGCGAATCAATGCTTATTGTAGAAGATTAACTGTGTTTAATTATGAACTCAGAACTGTACTCGCAGCATTGATTCACTTTGCTGCTGAGAGAGAAAAATCCACTTGGAAAGAATTAAGAGAAGCAAAAAAAAAAAGAGTTGAACTAGAGTGCTACAGTGTGTGTGTGTGTGTGTGTGTGTGTGTGTGTGTGTGTGTGTGTGTGGCCTTGTGCTGAAACAGAGCAGATGTTCTCAGCAAATATGCCCAAAACAAAACAGCAGCATCAGCACAGAGTCTGGACCTACCTGAGCGAGCAGCATCTCTCCTCATCGCTTCGTAGTCGTGCCAGTCTACCCGCCGCACGCCATCCAGTCCCACCTGAGCGACCTTCCTCATCTGGTTCAAACCCTGCAAGAGCACACAGAGAAAGTACAAACCATTCAGACTTCTGCCACGTCTTTTTCCAGATCACTCAGGAGCTCTTATATGAGAAATAAAAGCTTCCTCCAAAAGAGCAATGAGATCCACTCATGGAAACTTGATTAACTCAATTACTGTTGTCATGACAATAAAGGAAATTTTGCTTTCGTAAGAGTTCTCACCCTTTTCTTGAGATATGTCCTTGAAAACAGAAGTGTTTCCGTGAAATACAATTGCATTTCAAGCAGTGGTAAAAGAGGAAAAGGAAAAAGTCATGTCTGTCTTCAATATATAAAGCAGAAAAATATAAATTACATTTTTTTCATCTCAAATTTTGTGTCTTGGTGTGGCAAATCAACAAGCTGATTAAACAGCATGATTAGTACACAACTATACCTTGAGCTAATTACAGTAAAGGGTTACTCTAAAATGTGCTGGTTTATTGTGAGACAAGAAATGCTTTAGGCACTCTGAACTATGACTTCACATCATCACCAAGGCAACAGATTCACATCTTTTCGTTCATGGGATTCATTTGTGAAGAGAACACTTCTCCAACGTGCCTGACATCACTGAAGGTGAGCATTTATCTGTTCAACATGGATATGACAACAAACTGAAGACAAGTCAAGACCCTGCTGAGGAGACAACATTGGAGACATTGGACATTCCTGTCAAAGGCACACTCCCTCAAAACTTGTGGCTTTGTATTGTGTGATAAAACTGCACGTTTTAGAGTCACCTTTCATTGTGACCATCCCAAGGTACCTGTGTATTAATCATGTTATTTAATCAGCATCTTGATACTGTCTGCCACACCTGTCACGTGGATGGATTATCTTGGAAAAGGAGACGTGCTCAGTAACACAGATTTTACAAATTTGTGCACAAATCGAAAAACGAGTATTTTACGTGCATAGAAAAAGTCTAAGATCTCTTATTTTAACTTTAAAAGCAAGTTGGATATGTTGTAGTTATATTTGCGTTCAATATCAATATGATCCATAAGAATCCATATAATTTAGTTTCTATATAATTTTATAATTTATTTGAATTGCTGCAATGAAATACCTGAATACAAGATACGGCTCTTTTCTTTTTTTTTAACAAACACACAGAAGAAAGAAACAGTAGAGAAACAGACTTTATATCAGTTTCACTTTCCTCTTGGTTGTCAGCCAAAAAAAGTCTATTTTTTTTTATTACTTTTTTTTTTTTCTTTGGTCCAAAAGTGTTGTTGACAGCTGGGGGTATAGAAAAAGGAAAACAAAAACTCAGTTTTTTTATTTGTATGACACCCAGATTGGTATACAATTTCAATTCAATTTTATTGCCATTACACACACACGCACACACACACAGACACACACACATACACACACACGCACACACACACACAGACACACACACACACCCTAATCACCACAAGCTATTATTCTCTACAGCATTAAAATGCAAAAGCAGCCATTTATGAAATTCTCTCCGCTTTAGAAATGACTTTCAGTGACTCAAGATATTACGGGATCACAGCACAATGATAAATCAATTAGCTCCACGGGAGGATGCAATTAGTGAAATGTTTTTCATACAAAGACACGTCTGACTGCATGGAACACTATTAGCCAGGCTGTTAGCTGATACCACGGTACGGTCGAACAAATCACTGTGGGTGCAGTGGGAGTGTGTGTTCATGTGAGTGTGCCCACAGCAGCTGCCTCCAGTCTGCTTCATGCGTCAGAGTCAGCAAAGGTGGTCGATACTGTGTAAGACATGGATAAAACCTTGCATCAATATTCCATACTATAACTGAATTGAATACTGTACATACTAACTATATCAGTATATGTTTTTGTAGTTAATATAGAATAAATCAACACACGTTATCATTTTATACTCAGGGAATCACACTAAATGTGCTGTCAGATTTCAGTCAGATTGTGACTTTAGAACCTCATAGATAATCAAACTTTATACAGGGGGTAAAACGCATTTTCAAATATGAATTATTTAAATTTATTATTGATTTTCTAGGATCTTTCTGGACCTTCTGCAGTTTTTTTTGTTTCCAGCTGTGAGGATCCACTTCATTTGTGCATTGCATTGTTGGGGTGAAACTTAAAACTTAGAAATACTAAGAAATAACAAATTTTTCGCACTGTACTCAAAACACATTTACGGCCTGGACACATGCCGCTTTCTTTATCGCCTGGAAAATGAAGGTTGGCTTGTGCCTACTCTGTGCCAGCCTTCAAGGGCGCAGTGGCAGGCTGCGACTGATGTTGCTAAGCCACCATGACCAGCACTGTTTCATAGCTTATCTACGATTAGTTTGAGGCTAATCTTCTTCCAGGCATTGTTTTTTCAATTAGTATTAGTCCTAATTAGTTAACTTCTCCTTTATGTTTTTCATAGACTGATAGTTGTGGAGGAAAGGGAAGATATCTGCCTACTGTGATCAACTGTTCCTCGTCACAGCCATTGCGCTCCCTCCCCATAAAAAAAACAACAAACCTAGCGCTTGCGTGCAACAAAAAAAAAAAAAAACACTAGCGCTTGCATGTAACTATATACTTGCCAAACACAAGTATGATACTCTAATAAACTTTAATAAAACTGGACTCAGCAATGAGGAAACAAACTACAGTATACAAGCTAATGAGCACGTCATTCATATGTGTACAAACAAAATCTTAGCTGCAGTTGAATCTGAGAGGTAGTGAGTGGTTTGACTGACAGATTGGCTGGGTTTCAGGCACCAGAACAGGCATTTGCAACACAAACCTTTAATAATGCCACAGCTATTTAAGTATAATTAGTTGTGGGAAATCAGCATCTTGATTGTTCAGTAGCTCTTTTAAGAATAATTAGCATTTAATTATTCTGATTAATGGCGTTAGAGATGTGGTCAATTCTGAATGATTTGTATGAGGTTAATGAACAGAAGTAGGCACCAATACCACTATGAAACAAAGGATGGAGAGAATCACAGTGATTTCTTTAGGATCAATGTGGATCTGCAAGATAAAACACCAGAGTAGATTTCCACACAAGATTCAGGCAACAGAAGTGTCATCATTATCTGTTCCTGTTAAATTGGGTTAGTTTTTTCCTTAAGTGAAATGCTGGTATAATTGTCTTACAGTTTGGTCCCTCTCTTCTCTTTTCGCTTCATATTTCCTCTCAGTGTGTCACACCGAGACCTGACATGTTGCGAGAGTCCATCTGTGTGTGTTCTACTGAAAGGATGCAACTGTGCCAGCAGATGTAGGGGACTTTGCAGAGAACAAACAACGAGGGGACTGTGACTCCCAGAAAAGCTGTCTTAATCACTCAACACTAATGTGCAGGAAATGAAACTGGACACCACATTAACCCAGCATTCTAGTGGAACATCCATTTCTTCCCCTCCATTCATTTTCATTCAATTCATTTAAGTTCAGTTTGAATTTACTGTCATTCTGCATCATACTGGTGCGCAGCTAAAGGAGATACCACTTCTCTTCAGGCTACGGTGGAAACAAAACTAATGTCGATGAATTACAAGTACAGTGCAATAAATCCATGCAAAAGAAGTGCAGTATAAACACTGTTGTATCACAGTTTTAACAGTCTTGAGCACAGCTGCAGTGGTATTTCATATTCTTTTAAATAAGTTTTGGTGTCAGTTAAGTTCAAAAATCAAGCAGGGTAAAATCCACTGCAGAAGAGCCAAAGATTCATGTCTACACCCACAGCGAGGCCGACAGACAGGACTGTAATGCAGCCATAAGAAAAGACAAGTAAACTACACTTTTTGTTAGGTTTTTTTTGCTCAGCTGTCACTCATCAATTCTCCTTTATTGGTTTACTATAGAGGAAGATGCTTTGTGCAGCAAGGCAACTTGGTGGACAAGTCTAAAAAACTGCAGGAGATAAGAGTGTAAAATGAACTCAGTGACTAGCCTGCGTCTCTCACAGAGCTGTTAAAGCTGTTTCACACCAAGCATGGATTCCTGACGTAAATTGTTTCTGCTTCAGCTGAGGTATGTTAAAGATAGTGCAGCTGATATGCACTTGTAAATGTTACATGTTGGTTACAGAACAGGGCGAGCTACAACGGCTAACATTAGCATTACAATCAACTTTGGGGTCCGATTCGTTGGTAGTGTATTGGTTAACATTAGCTTCTGAGACCCTCTTTCTCTGGTTGTGTGTAGTGGACACAAGAAATATTTAAGGGAAAACTTTCTTTTTTGTTGACAGAAATGGAACAGGGAACATGTGGATAATTTGTAGTGGACACATTGTGCATAGTTGCAGTGTGGAAAATTTTAACGCAAATTTTAATGCAAATTTTGTGCATTTCCGACCTGCACTTCACAACACCTTCTCATTCCCAACTCATCAAATACTAACGCTTGGTCAGTGGCTCTACACATCAGACTATGTTCAGGGTCAATGCTGATCGTCACTTTTTAAGCATGACGGGCTTTGTCATAGTGTGCAGTGTTGTGCAGACTGTAATGTGGCACTGAATATGTTTGTAGACTAGTGGAAAAAGAACAAGACACATTGATGAATATGTTTGGGTATTTTCAAGGCAAGCCGAGGGTAACCAGTTGTCTCAGGTCAGTGGTTTGTGTTATATTGTCTTTTTGTTGACGTGAAATCGAGTCCAGCTTGACGCAAATTTGTGTTTATCATATTATCTTTACTTTCTTTTTTTAATGTTGCTGGTATGTAGTGCTCACTTACAGAAGCATATTCGCTGGTAGATGTGGGCTGCGACTTTAAAATCAATTGTAGTATGTTGTGTATGTTTGTGAATTTGTGACGAATCTGCTGACGGAGGCGCAGCACATCTGCAGCTGTTTGGCAAGGAAACCAGTTAAATTGGAAACCAGGACATAACACCGGCGCTATGAATGCCGTCACAGTACACGGCATTTCACAGGAGGGAACTGATGATTTTTGGGGACATAACGATCAGATGTCATTGAGAAGTAACCAAAAGGGCCTAAACTACGCATTGGAGGGATATAATCATCATTTCATTGTTGAGAAGGTCGATGAAAAGCTTAAATTACAAGCCAAAATTTACAGGTCACAGTGTTACGCTTGTGAAGCGCATCTGGTTGCCGTCACCATCAAAGACAACAAGTTAAAGTGCCACTGAAGTTAAGGTTTTTGGCTCAGAACATGAGAAAAGGATAACAGCCTTTTTACCAGCTTTACCAAGAGTGTCTCTGTGTTAGTTTGCTGCTACAGTATTTACACTGAATCATTCAGCATAACGTTTGCCAACCTTTGTTATCTCTGCCATTACAGATAAGTTAATGAAGTTAAGCTCCAGAAGTTAACTTTAGCTTAACTAGAGCCCTTTGGACAACAGCTAACAATGATGTACCATCACCAAAGTACAAAACTAGAACAAAATAGGCTAATGAACTCCCAGCAAACAAGGTGACATGATGAACAAGGCAGCTTTCTTGCCAGCACCAGCTGTTAACCATGAAGCAGCTGAAGAGCCTTTTCTTTTTCAAAGCAAAGCAACACGGAAGATGAATTTGAGACTCATCACATGGACCTATGACATGGGCCCCTGTATGCCAGTGTTGTATCCATGTTAACATCAGTAATATGGTTTTCACTTTGTACAAGCCAGCTTGCTTTAATGATGTCTGTCCCCTAGTCGCCAATCATTTATTGCAGCTTTAGCATCTTACTACAATAACAGAAACACCTTTTCACCATATCTGGGCAGCATTTGTCTCAGACTGGGAGGAAGGTTGCAGAGCAAGGTCCTAATAAATATACTAATTACACCATTACCATCATAACCAAGAATTTCATTCTGGACAAAAATAAATGAGGCAGTCAATACATTTTTCAAAAGATACACACGAACTTTTCAGCAGAACCAACCATCACCCCCCCTCCGTCTCACAGCGCCTCACCCGCTGCTACCTCACTAAACAAACCCCCAGGGTTGCCTGACCCTTTCTCATCCACCCCAACACTTGAAAAAGATCCAATTCAACTGGCGAGGCAGGTGGCGTAGGATTTTCAAAGAAAGGAGTGAATTTACACACTGGGTCTGTATTGTGTAGTATCAGCCACATCACCAACACCCACCTCATAAAAGCTGGTGTAAGTGCTGCTCCCATTGTATAATAACAGGAAAGATACACAACAGTAAACACAGTAATCTTTATTCTGTGCTTTGTGCTGCTTCCTCTGCCTCCCTGCTGCGCGCTCTGCTGCTACTTTCCTAATGGCCATCATCACAGGGACGAGGCTTCACGCTGCCACAAACAAATTTCTGCTCCGGGGCACTTTTCTACTTCATCAATATTCAAGGTGCAGCATAAACTGGCTAATAGGGCATGACAGGAGCTACACCAGAAACCATGCAGCCCATGTTTTATCTCCATCAAATATTCAATCATTAATTACAAAGCGCTGTGTCAGATGGGTGACAGGCTGGAATGGAAATTCATACTTTATCGAGCAAAACATTCAGCTTACAGCACAGAGAGGAGGAAGAGAGCGAGAGTGTGGCCAATTTCACCTGCATGAGTGATCACTAATTAACTTTCATGTAGCCTTTTAATGGTCTATTCATCTATTCACCTAATGTTTGCTGCTTACAAAGTATCTGTCCCTAGGTGGGGATAAACATTATGAGTTCCACTTTGAAGTGTTTTATGGATTTGTGTTTGTTTGTGTGTGTGTGTGTGTGTGTGTGTGTGTGTGTTAAAAAGAAAAAAAGTAACATATATTGTCCAAACACAAACAAAGAAACCGAGTTTGACTTTTTCAGCACCAAAAAACAGAGTCAGCATTAAAGGGCCCTCTTTTCACAAAGCAATTGACTATTGGCTAAAACCATCCCCTAACAACTGTCCAATCAAAGCTTAGCAACTGTAACTAGGCTCAAGGGATCTGTCAAGCTTTGGATTTCACCCCATGCTTGAACCATGTGCTCAGTGATACTTGGTTTCTAACGATTTTTTTTTTGTTAGTTTTTTTGTCACACAGCTATGCAGCCAGCTAAACACACTTCCAAAAATACTGACGACAGCATTTGGCCTTTGAAGTTTATTCTGGTAGCAATTGTGGAACTGTTGTAAGGCCAAAGTTGTTGTTAAAAAATGACTTGGTAAGGTCACAAGAAAACTGGATTCACAAAAGCACAGATTAGCTGTCAAAATAGTCCACCAACACATATTTAACCTCCCAAGAGCCAAGCTTTTGTTTAGTGTGCATTTTTAATCTCTCCCAGCTATTTAGGATCAGTAGGACCTGATAAGTATAAAAAATGTAACACTGTCAACGATAATTAAGCCCCAATGTCCTCAAACGATACATCATGGAAGGTCCAATAGTTATGTTTCCATCCAAAAGTGATTTGAATCATTGGGAAATGTGCATTAAAAGAAATACAAATCCTGTGTGTTTCCATTAAATGTACAGACTTTGGTGAAAACTACGAACTCACGCGAGTTTTCTGCAGAACCGGAAACAAAACAAGTCTCGCATTCTTCTTCTTCTACGTTTTCTGGTGGTTGGCAACCAGCTTGTAAATGCATTACTGCCTTCCCGACCCGGAGTGTGGATATCACCATGGAGAGAGGTGCGCTACGTTAGACTTGATTCCAACATAACTGTTTCCATCCCCTGTTTTGCGAATCAACATTTTATCGAATCAACCAAAACCCGGCTAAAGCGAACGTATTTTAGTTTGTGCGAATCAGGGGATTTTAATTCAAATTTTAGCATTTCCATCATAATTCTCCAATGCGATACTTCTAGATGCGCATCTACACAGGCTGATGGAAACATGGCTTATGTCTTCAAACGAGTACTTCTTCATTCTTAATAAAATGTGATCAGGTTTCGTCCACTTTTGTGTTGGGATTGGCTGCAAACTGACTTGGCAGAGATATTGTGCTCTTACTGCCACTAGCTAGCGCAAGAAAGTGTCCAAGAACAAGGACAACAGGTCTAAGTTAAGTAGAATGAAATATAAAGTCAAGTAAACCCAGAATGTGATGTCCTCATATGAGGACACTGGGTCTCAGGAGGTTAAAATGTTGAAATGGCATCGCTTTAGCTTCAGACAGCTCGTGCAGTGACTGCAATAACAGTTACTAGGTGGAAATGAGAGGCTTGCTTTAGTTTGCCTTGGTGTATAATGAAAGACCCACTGTGTTAAAACTTATTAAGAATTTTGAGTGATAAATCTGCCACCATTTCAATATGAATATGCCATTTCAGACTGAAAGCTTGATAGGCGTCACAGGCATTAGTAACTAAGCTGGGTAGGGCTAAATAAACATTCAGTTGCACTTCAGGAACACGAAGATCTGCCCTGTTCTCTACTCTGTGCAGCGCTGCACTGTTTGATTCTATTTTAACCTTTATAGTTCCTGTTACTCCTTATTCTTGACATATCTCCTAACTATTTTGTGCCATCTCCCGCTGGTTTCTGAAAAATGTCTTACACGTCGCACCTGACCAGACTTGAAAAGGTCTTCAACACCTCAAAAAAAACAATGACAGCTGCGCCACAATGAATGGAAATGCCATGCTAACCTCTGAGGCATCACCTTTACTGCAAAGAGTTACCTCATCATGCTTTGTGGCAGTGGCTTTTATTCTTCAGTGGATGTGTTATTGCACAAAGGAGGACCTTTTCTCCTGAGAAATAAGTGACAGCAAAATCAGAACAAAATGCCAGTGACCTCTAAGGTCTCACTTGTACCTTCTAAACTTTCTTTTGAAGAATACTGGAAAACTTTGCAGAGGAAAAAACTAAGAGGTTAGAAAGCCTAGTTTTTAGCACGTGGTGTTTTTAGGACTATTCTGAATAAATCCCACGGGGCTATTGTTTGTTTTGCTCTCTGTATATTATTTATCATACCACTATGCATTTCAGATTGCTGTGCTGTATTACTGCATTGGGAAGCATTCCCAAAGGTACAACCAAACTTCCTAGTAAGAGCTTTATATGAATATTTAAACTCATGCTGAGAATGTTTCATGGCGGAAATTAGCATTACATCACAACACTGTACACATTTGTATTTACATTTGTGAAAGAGCAGATTCTCAGTAGATGTTGGTGTTTACAGTACGAGCTACTGCTGGCTCTATCTCCAGAGAGTTGTCTAAAAAAAATGTAAGCATTGGCCTCCTCGAAACTGCTTAACTTGACACAAAACTGTCTTGTATTAATAATGCCTGTGATGGGTTCAATTCCCAGTAGGACAAAATGCAAAATGTATGTAGTGTATGTATTTTCCATCCATACTATTGAGATGGGAAAGTTGGTGAGAGTGTAAAATATAAACAGTTTCAGATCGATCTATATTAAATTTGGTAACCACATCCATTATCGCCAAGGCTACATTCTGAAATGACTTTGGTGATCTTGTGATTTTTAATGTAGCACCACCAACAGGTCAAAACATCCACTTGATCGACACATCAGCAAATTTTAGCACATTTCACCAAGAATCGTCTTACTCCGAAGTCGACGAAATTCAGCGCTTGGACAGTGACTTGCAGGGTCAGAAACCAACAGAAAAAGGCATCCTTTAACACTGGCATGATATGCTTTATAGTTTAATGGGACAGAAATATCGTCCTGATGCACCGAATAGACTTTGTGCAGCCAATTAATTGTTGCATTACCAACAATTATTAGGCAAAAAAAACCAGTAATTTTTGATGTCTTTATTTATTTATGACTTTATTATCTAACCTTCATGATAGCAGCTGATGTCTGCTGATGTCTCATATCTAGCACCCACTTTTGAACAGACAATGCTTGTTTTCAGCTGCTTTCAGGTCTGTTGTGCTGAACAAAGACAAGCAGTGAACAAGGAGAGATAGAGGACTTCTATTGGACTGCCTTTGTTTGGCGTAGGGGGAACAGCTGATATTACCAGCAGAGCAGTAAGTCTGATAAGAGCCGAGCTGCCCATTCATTCTCTCAGGACAAATCAGACCACCTTGGGTCAATACTTCCCTTTTCTGTTTCCTTTCCCCCTGCTGAGAGTCGACAGTAGTTCGTAGTGAGAAGAGGAAGCTTTTTCTGTTTTTTTTTTCTTCTCCTTCCTGTTCTGTCAGATCACAGACGGATCTGTCTCGACCCCCAGAGACACAATTACCTGTCTTTCCTATTTCACCTCACCCCCTGCTCCTCCTCCTCCACCTTCAACCACTTCACAGGCAAGTCAATCTGTGCTGGAGGCTCACAAATCCCCCCGTTACCTCTTCTGAGAACATGAAACTTCTGCATGCACTAACTGACCCGCTCCTGCTTTAGTTCAGTGAGAGGCCAGACCAGAGAGAGATGAGTAAGTCCTTTGACTGTTCATTCACAAGTCGTAACACTGGCTAAAAATGCTGCAGCGGACACAGAGCAACAATATCATCCCGCTTGAATCATGAGAGACACCATTAAAAATTCGATACGATGTTTCAAAACATTCAGCTCTATTTTGATGCGCATGCAAATGCCTATAGGCGTCCGCTCTCTCTACTGTGTGACTCAGACATGAGCCCGAGGCAACGGACCTCCAGGCGGCGGCCCCTGCAGTGAGGCACTCCAAACCCCCTCAAAGAAAAGCTCAGCAAGGCCACTGCACAGTCCATTATCTCCCAAAAGGAGTCATTATCCAGAGTCCCGCTGAGAGGGAGAGAGCAGGAAGAGGACCAGAGAGAGGCCAGGACTCATGGAGTCCTCCGCCTCCTGCAGTCTCAGACTTTCTGCTCAGATATTGATGGATTGTGATGTGAACGCTGGTCTTACAAAACGTTGACCACCTGCTGTTTCCCACGGCCGCAAGAGATAGATCCAGATGAAGATTCTCTCCTTTTTGATTTTAGCTATTAATATATCAAAGTAAAGATCAAGTATTCGATAAAGACAGGAACACAAGAACATTGTGGGATTCTGCCAACGGGTGTGTTTTGACACAGTGTTTTTTGTTGTTGCTTCCAAAACCTTATGAAAAGCCTGAAGACACAAGAATGGAGGCTACCATGGCAGCAGATTGCTGCCCATATGGGTGTAATGATGTGTCCACATATGTTTGACCACATAACGGACTTTTGCTCTCACTCTGCCGCACATATCTGTGTGTACACACGCACATAGTAAACAAACAGCGGCAAAAAGGGAAACGGAAATCACTCTGGGACGTACACACTGAGGTCTCTGACACACCAAGCTGACAGTCGGCCATCGGTCAATGTCAGGCTGTCGGTGAGTGTCTGTCGTCCCAGCTTGTGCTGTGTGTCCCACACCAATTGGCATTAGTCAGCCCTGGTTTGCTTTTTAGCATGTTGATTCGACATCAGAGACAATGGAGTCTGCTGGTGAATAAATTTACTGATTGGCAGTTCAGCTGAGTGCACAAGCAGAGAAACAGAAGTGAGGATGTATTACCTCTCATGCAGGTAGTCCGTGTTCTAGTGCGACTATTTGGCCGAGACACAGGCGACGCAAGGCAACACAACAGTCAGCGTTTGTCGCCAGTAGTTCTTTGATGCTGGTGTTGGTGTCTGGGCCTTAAGAGAACAGATAAACAGCCAGTTGTATTTGATCACAAACAAAGAGAAAGAACCTCACTAACACACTGAAGAGGGTAAACTGTGCAACTGTACACAAACACCTCCAGCTAAAAGCAATCCTGCTATCACCTACCAACAGCTGACTGCAGAGAGTCTCCCAAACAGCTTAAAGGATATTAATAAAAACGGTTGGCGGATACAGCTGGCAAACATGCATATATCTGAATTTAAACTACATTTAAACTCTAAGTGCACACAATAAGGCTGACCTGACTTATCAAACCCAATGCTGCAGGAGTTTTTTTTAAACAGTTTATGTGAAAAGTTTTCATTGGAACTACTTTCTACCAAAGGAGCAGTCCCTATGGAAACTGCTGAGAGCGATGTCTGTGGATTATGTATTACTGTGAAGGGTTTTTAAAATGTCATTTTCCAATACTTTAGGAGGACACACGAAATTCCATTCCCCTCCATTGTACTTGGGTGACTGTCGCTGTTTCATAGATACATATCTCAAAACCTTGGCACATTAAACTGAAAATATCTGTGTGGCCAGACACCGCTCAGAGTAAGTTAGAAAACGTGGGTTTTTTTATAATGTGGGTGAACGGACCCTTAGGCAGGGTGAAAAAAAGCCTTTTAAGCACCCTTGCACAGGATTTTGACTTGCCAACAAAGGAACACACAAAAACACATCATGAGCTCTAAGCATGGTGTGATGGACCCGCTGGGGGGTTCAGTGGTAATTTACAGCTGTGTTGGTTCTGCTGGGATCACCGCCTCTACTGGCTCCAGTCCAAACCCATCTGAGCTGTTCAAATAAGCTCCTTATTATCATGTCTGAGGGAGAGGAGAGCTGGGGAAACAGCACAGAAATACCAGCTCTCCCAGCTTGTCCCGTCCCAACTTGAAGTGAAGGCGAGGTAACAGTTTAGGGAAAGGTAAGAGAACACTGAAATGAGGTCACTATACTAGTAATTTCTTTTCACATGGTTGTGTGAAATTACAATAGTAGCATGACATTTTACTGTCTAAAGAAAGAGGTTGAGTCACAAAGCAAGCAACTTTACAAGTAAAACGGAGGTTCAGGGTCTGGACACCACACTCAGTGCCGCTCTACAGACTGTCTGCGGATGTCTACGAGCCACCCCGACAAACCAGCTGCCTGTCCTCGCTGGTATCACTCCAGCAGAGGTCAGATGATACCAGGTCCAACAGGAGAGAACACATGACACTGATTTTAAAATCCCTTCACTGGCTCCCAGTCCGTGTTAGAGTGGATTTTAAAATTTTAATAATTACTTTCAAAGCTCGTATGGGGCTAGCCCCTATAATAATAAATAATAATACATTTTATTTATTTAGCACTTTTACAGCTTTCAAAGATGCTTTACATTAAAACAAAGAAAAGAAGTACACACATATAGCTCCTGAATATATAGCTGACCTCCTGACCTCATACGACTTGCTTTCAACTAATTTGAATGATCTATTTGCTTTTATTTTCTCTCATTTTGTGTTTTATTTTATTATTTTTATTTATTTTATTTCACTAATTGCCTAGCCTACTTATTGTCTTTTAATTAAGCACTTTGTATCTTGTTTTTGAAAAGCGCTTTATAAATAAATAAAGATATTATATATGGATGGACAACACATCTCTTTTTCCTACCAATGTACAAAAATGAAGCCAAAACACCCCAGAAATGGATGCTGCCACCTCGCACTGGTGACATCATTCGGAGCCAGAGTCTGTGCAGAAGTGATCTCCGCAGTATTGAGTTCCTCCCCATACATGCATCCAACAAATCGCGAGCAGCGCCATTGATTGCAAGCACACCAGCTGGATACACGACAAAATACGCAGTGGTGATTGTCATTAGAGGCAGTGCCTTGTTTTAGGGATGAAAGCTACCACAAACTGTATCTATTCATCAGTGTCATGTTTGAAGAGCTACAAACAGGCAGTAGCAGCGGCAGCCCTGCGGTCCTCTCTCCCCCTCTGTGTGAATCTCTCAGTCAGCACAACTCAAGACCACAGATGAGTGACTTGTCTCTGCTTGTTGCTTCTGAGCTTTGCTCCGTTCAACGTGAGGCTACTAAACGGACAGATGTGACTAATACTAACTCACCTAACCCTCCCCCACCCAGCGTCACTCCACATTCCCCACCTGAAGCACTCTGCTCAGCTGAGTGTTGTGCTGAGGTGAGGAGGCAGAGACATGTCGTTCCTTCGCTCCACCACACTGATCAATGCTTTGTATGGTTAAGAGGCGCAAATAAATCGGCTCCACACAAAGAGCTGCCAGTGTGCTGCTGAAAGCATTTAGCCACACTGCTGTGTACACTGTAGGGCAAGTCACCTCAAGGCCAGTTTATTTTCAAATAGGAGTGAGCAAAGCCAGCTTTTTGCTTCTTTACTTTGTGTGTCGTTGAGCAGCAAAATCTGGAAAAATCAAACATTTAAAATCTTTTGATAAAATGGAAACTTGGCTCACATACAGAATACATACAGTGCTACTGCTGCTCAGCTTTGTTTAGGCTCAAACATTTAAAGATTTCACGCTTCTGGCCACAACTTAATCACAGATAGTTTGTGTTCAACATGCTCTACAACAAGCGCTTTTCTTCCAGCTAATGTTTCTTCCTCCTGTCCTCGCTTCTTTGTCCTCCAGCCCGACTCACAAATCAACTGAGGTCCGATATCACTGAGGATGAATCAACTCCTTGAAAGCTTCTTGCAGGAGATGAGGAACAAATGAGAGAGGACGCTTCAGGGGAGTCATTACATTTTTGATTGTTTGAAGGGGCATTGGCATCTGGTAATAGAACAAACAAAGTGAATCTGTTTAGTGATTGGTCTGATTTAATGGGACCGCAAAGGAAATACCGCCAACTGTTCCAAAAGACTGAATAGATCTATAATCAGTACTGGAACTTCATTCTTTCTACACATTATAAGACCATAGAGATGGTGTGCCTTGGGATTATTTGCAGTCTCCTCAAAATGATGCTGGACTGAACAAGCGTAGTGACATTTAACAAAACAAAATGTCTAAACAAACCGACAGGTGATCTTGGTCTGGACGCATGTTCTGGGCTAAGAGTAAACTAATGTCCAGCGCACGTTATCTCTTTGGATTTGGCGATCCATTTATTCTCAATACAATAAACACATGCTCACCATAACCAATATTCAATGATTATTCCATTCAGTTTGCCAATACTTCATGCTTTCAAGACACGCTTGCATGACATGGTCAAAAACTGTTTGCCTGATTCCCGAGCCCTGTCTCACTTTCGAAGTTGTCAAAAATCCAGCGCTCAGCGTCAGAAACCAACTAAAAAGTCATCCTTTAACGTCGGCATGATACGCGGCCAGTTGCCATTATAGTTTAACGGTGCCCAGCGGCATCAGGGGGAAACACAGCGGGACAAGAATGAAAGCTAAGGCGACGAAAGCCCGACTGGGGTGGGCGACTGTTCACATCCTGTAAGATTCTACAGCCAAACCTTGTTCTTCTTTCCTTAACCTAACGACTTGTTTTGTTGCCTAAATCAAACCATGTGTGTTTGTTGTTGAAGGAAGAAAAAAAAACATCAATTCACGGCCAAATTTTCTGTGAAAACGGAAGCATATATATATAAGAAGACAATGCTTTAACAGGCAGAACTTGACACAATGACACTCTCATATTCCTGTCTGAGTTAAGACCTGAGAAAGAGACGCGACTGAGGGAGTAAGGAGCGAAGTTAGGAGAACACCGATTTTCAGCATACAGAGAAAAAATATAGCAGTAGTTACCTCCCTGTGTGAGCCAGTGTGCCCTTGAATGGGTGGTCTCCAAATAAAATGTAGGTAGTATTGAAATGGCATTGTAAAACTTCATCAGCAGCCTCCAAAAAGTGTGTTATTCTGGATAATCCACAGAACACATTTCTATAGCCAGTACTTCCAATGAAATCTGTTGCAACTGCACTTTCAATCTCCACAGAGCAGCTTCATGTCAGGCGGTCATGCTCTGTCCAACCTCTGCTGCTGCTGCTACGATGCCCGACACCAAAAATATATCTCTTCAGTATAAGACCCAAAAGGACAGCTGCAGTCAAACAATTGTTGCTTCCTTTAATATATTTCCCAATACTTTACTTTTGGTTGAGCTTTAGCGCTATTGGGACATTATAATGATGGAGAAACTGAACATAATGAGCATATTGACAATAGTGGAGAAGTGGACAAAGCTGCACGAGTGATCTGAGAGGATTCAATGGATGCTTGGGTAATTTTTGACACTTGTTTGGCATGGCTGCGTGTCACTGTTGGAATCCACTCCACAGGCTGTGAATCCAAGCTGACCACTGCTCTGCAGTCCTCCTTGAACGAGCCGAAAACTTTGTGAAAGTAAACTGCAAATTCCCCGAGTGAAACTGCCCCGGGGCAAACAGCAAAAACACTAGTTGTGAAAAAAGTCTCCTCCTCCTCTCTGTGTAAACACATCTTTAAAAAAACAATATGTGTGAATGCTGTTCATTTATATTCTATTTTATCTAAGACATCAATGAGACGGAGTAGGAATGAGACTGCAGCTCATTCTGTTTCTGTTTAATCGGCTGTGATCTTATTCTGATGGTTTAAGCGCTGTGTCGTCTACAAGTGAAGCAGACAGAAACCAACAAGGGGGGGAAGGAAATATCCGCTACAAATGTCTCTAACAAGACTTATGTGGGAAAAGGCTGGATGGGATAAGGGTATTGATTTTTATGTACTTCAGTGAAGCCATAACAGCCCACAGGGAGCACTCAAACACACCACACAAACACACATATTGTTCCTTCCTTCTTCCTCATTTATCCTTTGTTTCATTTGTCTTTTGCTATTAAAAGTTTGCAAGAAAAAAAAAAGACAGAGGAGGAATGCTTGCGGCCAGTCTCTGGCAGTTTTATTAGAGCCTAGAATAAGACAAATGTTAGCGCTGCCTGATGTGAGTCTGGCAGACTGGCCAGTGTGTTGCCCTGCTTTGTGCCAAACGCATGCTGGAAGAGTGAAACTCAGTGACCACATGACACTAAAATAACGGCACATTAATGGCACATGGGAGTTAAAGCAGTTGCCTGCCTCACAACAACAGCCGCTCAAATATATACGACTTCATAACTTATCAAAATGCCTGAAAAGACAAACATATTTTGATGCCTCACATGAGCCAAACCCAGTGTGACTGTGTTGTACTCACCAGCCCTCTGTAACAAGTCCTGTGTAAACCAATTACTGAACAACCCTCTGAACTGAATGACATTGTTTTCATTTGTTATTTGTAATTTCCCTTCAGTGTGGTATAGATTTTTTAGATCTAATGCCTTTAGTGGCAGGATGGCACTTAACAGTGTGCCTCGTATTCATCCATTCACACACACACACACACACACACACACACACACACACCACAAAGGCGACAGTGAGCCACCATGCAAGGTGCTGGCTCGACCATCGGGAGCAATTTGTGTTTCATTATCTGGCCCCAAGGACACTTTAAACATGTGGAGAAGAGGAGCCGGAGATCGAACAGCCAACCATGCAATTAGAGGACGACCCGCTCTGCCTCCCCCCGAATGACTTCTTTGTTTGGCTTCCTTTATCTGCAGACCTTGCTGCTTTAAAACTCAGCCAGAGCAGTAGCACAACTTCAAACACCTGCCTTGACACACAACATGTTTGATAACCTACCAGGAAGATCATATGTCATCCATTATATGTCTAAAACCCACTGACAGAACCAAATCAGGTTCGCTTCCTTTTTACAACTTTATAAACCCGGTCTAGAGGTGCCATTTAAACAGAATGAATATAAATATATTCTCTCACTCTATCAGGGTATGTAGCATGAGACACTGTTCCAATACCACTCAGAAATGAAGATATGTAATTAGCCTTTATGATGTTGAGTTCATGAGGGAAATTAGAGGCAATCTCTGCTAAATGTCCTCTACGGATGATATCAAATGAAATTTGTTCCACATCACAGAGCGTCTGAGAGTTTACACCAGCAATACAATAAATCTCAACTGTATATATAACACTGTACCACAGCGGCATAACTGAGGACTGTCACACTGGAAAACTGAATTAAAACCAACTGAAATTGCTGATTTTCACTGTGATGTTTCCACGAATCCTTCGCTGAAGAAAAAAGGCAGAGCAACAAACCTGTTTCATAAAAGATTGAGGTATGATTCACGATTCTGTGGCTGTTGCTCTAATCCTTGATATTTCATAAGTGATCAGTTAATCCTCACTTTCATCACTTTGGCAAATAACCTCTGGGAAGCTTGGTTGTTCCCCATGGCAACGGCTACAGACTGCATGGTGAAGGGCAGAGACATCAATTAAAACGTGATCACTGAATGAAATCATCTGCAGCTGCTTCTAAACGAACATCAGACATGTTATTGCTGAATGCAGGACATGTAACACAATGGTCTGGAGCTGAGATTAACAGCAACCAAAGCTAATGACTTTACAAGAGATGGAAACCGAACCTATCCTCTGCGTCTACAGCTGTTGGAAACCTCGCAATCACTGCTCTAGTTGAGTCCAGAGACACACTCTGAGCTAAATAAACCAATGAAACCTGTGTCCGTGGTTTGGACACGCTCCGGCTTGAACCACCGTCTCGCCTGCTGCCTGGAGCCTCTGCGCTCTCCAGGGTGCTGAACCGGAGCAGCGCTGGGAGTGAAGCGCTCTCCACGGTCCTGACTCTGCACCCTGATACTTTCTTTGATTCTCTCCATGCTCCCGATTCCTGTTATGATCACTGACACTTCCGAAGTCACCTACGTGCCGTGTGTTCTTCATGTCAGATTATCGAGTCCTACGCAGAGCAGACTTCCTTAAATTGAGTAGAAACCGAGGAGACACGAACAAATCCATTTATTCTAAGACTCCCTGAACATGCCGGGATTACAGTTTGAGGAGCAACACACGAGGAGTGTTATAACCATCATTCCCTGACCTGTATGCGGAGGATGCCGCCCGGTCCGTCCACTGTGCCGGGCGAGTTGTCGAAGACTCGGTCCCTGTACAAAGACCACAGCCCGACGTTGGGGAGGAAAAGAAGAGCCGCTATGAGCAGCCCGGCGAACTGCAGCAGCCTCTTCTCCTTCCGCCTCATCTCTCCGGGAGAAAGCGTGTGAAGCAGCGGCGGTGGAAACTAGCGAGTCCTGGCTGCCTGCTCTTCCAGCTGGAGACAACTTTCACTCTGGCTGACTGAGGGGACGGATCTGCTTTCAAGCTACTTGAAATACCCCGACGGACGCCACGTCCCGTCGTGACTTTCACAATAAAACACCTCAGACTAATACGTTGCCTTGACGATCCTCAGTGATAAATAAATAAATAAATAAATAAAATAAAATAAGATAGATTTTTTTAGAATAAAGTAAAATAAAATGAAACAGAATAAAACAAATACGTTTATTCTTCCTCTATATACAGCGTCTGTTATAGTAAAACAAATGCTACATTTAGTCAAGAGATGCAAAAATATTCCCCCAAACATTAATTTATTTATTTTCCTTGCAATTACAATCTCATATAAAAGTTTCACATTCTGAAATTAAATGAATCTCAGTAACTGAGTTTGGTATTGCCTGCACGCACAGCAAATAATCCCAGTGTTTTCACAGTTCACTAGTGTGTATCAGCGTAATAAGAAGCAGGCAAGACAAGTCCAATAAAACATAAAAGAAAAGATGAAAAAGAAAGTAAATCAACATAATGGCTCTAAATATCAGATCAAAAGAGGCAGGAAAATGCATCCCCCCTGCAGTATATGTACACTCAGTGTGCACAGCTACACTTTCTGGCACACGACTAAACTTCACCGTTGAAATTATGTGTTGTTGTTCAACATTCGAACAACATCATTACAACATTTTAATTCTGATGGTTGTAAAAAATTCTCCTAAATCAACATTGAAATCTCAGAAATATCTGTTTCAGTGTTGAAAAAAATATTGAAACAATGTTTGTTTATGAAACAACACTGAAAAATCAAAGTTGATTCAGCTTTTAAAATCCAACCATGGTGTATAACAAACATTCAAATGCTGGGTTATAAATAGACCTAGTCATATGTATGTTAAAAGTTACATTATCTACTCACACTCATCCTCAATCACTAATCTAAATTTAATATAAAATTTTAAACAAATCAAAGTATGTCCAGAGATAGACAGATATCATACAGTATGGTAATGAAATAACATCAGTTTGTGATCATGTCTAAGACAAAAACTGTCTATTTATATCCAAAGCTGAGGCAAGGTGCTGCAAAATTGGAGCTTAGCTGGTGCCAGAACAATCTACCAAATTATACAGTGCGAACACACTCCTGTACACTGTGTGTAATTAGTCTGTGGGAAGTCTTTCTACCGTGCAATTTGAAAGCACCCATACAGTTAGTTCAGGTTCTGCACAACTCCCAGTTATTAGCAACTTTGGCTCTGAGACTGATTTTCTTTCCTGATTTGAATATATTTTACTGTTTATTTAGTCATCACATATCTCTATAGGTTTTATATTTCTTTACTAAACCCCTTGTGTCACTGTAATATCTTCAGGTACTTTGATATTGTCCTGCACACACACTTTCTGTCCCCTCTCTCTTGCAAATGGCTGAATTGATGCTTTTGTTTTGAAGGGTAACTTACCCTGACTTCCTGTGGTTTTCTGAGTCTCTCCTTGAAGCTTGATGCAGTTTATCATTCTGAAAGAAGACTTGGAGGGATAATCAGTGGATCACACGTTTGATACATTTAGTTCTCCAGATGCAATTCTTCCTCAGACTGAAAATATAAACTCTCTTTTGTCCTGCTGCGGCAGCAAAACTACAAACACGCTGAGTTACCTGTTAGGTGGAGACAGGAAAAATGAAAATATGAACGACATTGTGGGTCTGATGACAAGCTGTACTTTCTGCTTGGACATCTGATCTTCTTAATACCTTTGGGATTATCACTGATGACTTTTATCCAGACATCTCAAATCAATCAGCAATTACAAGAATGTAATGTACTGTAAGTTTTACTTGTGTAAATCTGGAGCTCTTCATGACAGTTAACTAAATGTAAATTATGATGTGACTCATAAAAAATGCAAATGACTCTTTAAAGAGAAACTAAAACAAACCAGTAGTGGCAGCTCTAATGTGTCACTGTGTTGCTGCTGCTTTCCAGTATGTGTCACTGTCCTCATCCTACAGACTCACTGCATTCAGTCCTTCATTATATGTCTTTCTCAGAAGCCAAAGTGCATCTGAACACTTTCTCAGATAACACTAGATGCATCCATGTGGTTAAGTTTCTCTCAGCCCTCCTCCACCACCTCCCGATTTTCCTCTCTTAAGCAATTTTTCTTAAGGCTACACTTGCAGACAGAGACAGTGAATACAATTACCGCATTATAAAGTGCATTGTCACTGCACTCCTCACTTCTTAATTAACACCAGCCATGCTTGACTTTAGACTCTGAATCAGAGCTTCCGCCCGATATTATTCCAGCTGGAAACTGTGCAGGCAGAGCAGGTGACAGCTCAACAGAGAGAATAGTCTTCCACCAAATTCCCACATGCATCCTGCGGTGCCCCTGAGTAGCAAAATTCATTCCTGATCACGAAGGAGATATCATATCACAGTCACAGTGGGCCCCTGCCCCTCTCAGTACATCCATGACACCTGGGCGAGATGACTGCCAAGTAGCAGACAGCAGCACACACTGTTTGTGATCAACAAATGACAAAAGCGGATGATTTCGACATCCTGTTGGGACATTCCCAGCTGTGTTTGTGGTGACAAAAGCAGGTAGTTTGTAACTACACACTGGGACATCTCCAGCCATGTTAGTGGTGACTAAACTGGCTATTTTCTACCAACACATTGGGACCATCTCCAGCCATGTTTGTGGCGACAAAACTAGGCATTTTTAACAACATTTCTGTACATTTCTAGCTGTGTTTCTGGCAACAAAAAAAAAGGCATTTTAAATGACACGCTGGGACTTCTCCAGCCTATCTGTGGCAACAAAACAGGATATCTTTAATGACATGTCAGGACATTTCCAGCTTGTGTTTGTAGCGACAAAACCAGGTATTTTTTAACATGTTGGGACATTTCCAGCCATGTTTGTAGCAACAAAAACAGGTAGTTCAAACAGTTGCCGAGACAAGTGGCTAAAAGTGGCAACAAAACAGAAGATGTTTTTCATTAACACATTGGGACTTTTCCAGTCTATCTGTGATGATAAAACTGGGTATTTTTCTGACGACATGTTGGGAAAACTCCAGCCGTGTTTGTGGCAACAAAAGCGGGTATTTTTTAGAGACATTTGCAGTCACGTTTGTGGTATCAGAACTGGGTATTTTTTAATGACATGTCAGAACATTTTTAGTTAGTGTTGGTGGTGACAAAATCAGGTAGTTTGTAACTACAAACTGGGACATTTCCAGCCAGGTTTGTGGTGACAAAACTGGGTGTTTTTTAACAACATGTTGGGACATTTGCAGCCATGTTTGTGGCGACAAAAGCGGGTATTTTTAATGACATTTCTGTACATTTCCAGCTTGTGTTTGTGGCAACAAAACCAGGTATTTTTTAACATGTTGGGACATTTCCAGCCATGTTTGTAGTGACAAAAACAGGTATTTTTTTTAATAGTTTTTGAGACACTTCCAGCTATGTTTGTGGCAACAAAACAGAGGATGTTTTTCATTGACACACTAGAACATTTCCAGTCTATCTGTGGCAAAAAACCTGGATATTTTCAACGTCTTGTCAGGACATTTCCAGCTTGTGTTTGTGGCAGCAAAAGCGGGTATTTTTTAAAGACACATCAGCACATTTGCAACCATGTTTGTGACATCAAACCTGGGTATATTTTAATGACATGTCAGGACATTTCTAGCTTGTATTTGTGGCAATAAGTCCAGATATTTTTTAACGACATGTTGGGACATTTCCAGTCATGTTTGTGTTGAATAGAACATTTTTAATGATACATCAGGACCCTACCATTTTTCTTTTTTTTAATGACACATTGGGTCATTTCAAGCCTATTGTGGTAACAAAACCAGATAGTTTTTAATGACCTGTCGGGACATCTCCAGCTGTTTCTGTGGTGACAAAAGCGGGTATTATTTAAACACACATTGGGACATTTTCAGTCGTGTTTGTGGCATCAAAACTAGGTATCTTTTAAAGAACTGTCAGGTCATTTCCAGCCTATCTGTGGCACAAAATCTGGTAACGACATGTCAGGACATCTCCAGCTGTGTTTGTGACAACAAAACTGGGTATTTTTTAATGACACACTGTTAACCTAACCACACGTTAAACCACAGCTTTGTCACATTGTTAAATTGAAAATTAAACAGTGAAGAAATGTAGTTTCATGTCTATATTTCTAATGTTCTTTTAAATACTCTGGAGGAAAACTTTCTGTTTATTTGACCTGTAGGAGACGATTTTACAGCTCAGTTCATTGCCACAGAAAGCTTCAGTGATTGCTTATCAGGGAAGTCACGGCACGGCCCTTTCTGAATGAGCTCTGCTAATGGCTTTCAACACAGAGGAGTCAATCAGTGATCTGCCATCAGAGGACATTAATACTGGCATTTCCTCTGCTTTGATGCTCTGCGAATTACCTGGATTCCCCCCCACCCAACCTCTTTCAAATCCACACTGAGCCTGTGACACGAGCAGGAGGAGTTATAAAGCGTAAATCCCCACCACATTCAGAGGTTGTGGGGTTCATCCATAATTCATGCGGGAAGACGCTGAACAGATTGAATTGTCACAACTGGTACAGATGGAGAGAACGAGAGAGGAATGAGCTGCTCTCTCTCTCTCTCTGAGTGTCCAGAGCAGGAATAGAAACAGCAGGATTAGCAGGGCGAAAGACTCCAACACATCCTAGGTTCAAGTCCACTCTGTTAAACAATTTGGCTAATCTTCAGTTAACCCGCACTCATTCTTTCTACTCTGGATATGCATGCTTGTCAAATACAAGGGTTAGAAGAGATTAGGGAGATGCTCGACTGGTTTAGAAATGGGGATTTGTTCATCGTGTGTGTCAGAGGTTACAAGGAAAGAGGCAAAGCGGCTGCCACTTGAAACAATAATGAATCACAGGGCAGTATGAGGTCAAGAGCAGGAGGTCAACATTTCCTCTGTGCTATCAGTGACAGTCAGACTGTGAGGCAAAGTGAGTGAGAATTACTTCCACAAAGTTTCACTTGTGTCAACTGAAAAAGCTATAATGGACTGAGCAAGCAGAACTGAGTAATGCTTCGGTCATGATGACTACACAGTTAAGTGTTTGGCACTCACCTGGCTGAGAGGCTGAAGGACCATCACACATGAATACAAACTACACACGCAGGGCAAACAGAGTGTAAAAGAAGACTTAAGGTGTACGTGTTGACATAGAGTGATTCTCCTCAGTGCGAAGATCTGTGCATCCTTGACAGAAGCTTGCAGGCGCTTCTGATGAGTATGTAATTCAAGTACTCTGTTCCCACTGGGCAGTTATTTCTTACGCTGCCGTTACAAATTAGATCAATAACGGCGCAAGGTGTTTCCACACTTTTTCTTTTTTTTCATTCATTTTCCATAGCCGCTTATCCTGTCAGGAAGAGTCAATTAAGAGTCATTAATTAAGGCCAAACCTGCATGTCTGTGGACTGTGGGAGGAAGCCGGAGTACGCAATTTGAGTTGTGTTGGGTGGCACCAGCATGTGTTCAAGGATCAATACACAATTAGTGTCATCCTGTTACATCTCTATTTGAGTCTGGATGTGTGACTTGGGGTGTTGATGTCTAAAGGGATTTATCACAAATGAAACAGGAAGACAATACTTTTCATGCTCAGGCTTTGAGTTTCTTTCTCACCCTGCCATTCACTCCTTGCACACGCTCACTCACTGTCTCTAGGTGTCAGCAGTGGGGTTTCCATCCAAATGTACTGAAATTTTTGAGCGAATTTTGTGAAAATGCACAAAAGAAAATGTGAATTTATGCCCGTTTCCATTCGTTTCGTTTTGCAATTACTGGGAGTCAACGCGAAGAGCAGTAGGTGGCGCTTCGAGCGAAAGAGTGCGCCATGAGATGATGTCATAAGCAAGAAATTGCATTTTCCTTTTATCGATACGCTGACAAATCCACCCCCTCCAAGTGTAAAAACTTCTTTGCGAATTTTCGGCTTTTTTTGGAAATTCTGGCGTTTCCATACAAGTTTTTTTCCCGCAATTTTTGAAAATGTGAATAAAAATAGGTGGATGGAAACCCCACTATCTGCTGTTCAGATGCCCCTCGATCACAAAATATCTCCCTCTGGTGTCCAAGCATCAATGACCTCTGTTAAATTTTAATCAGCACAGATTGTCTGTTAATCTGTACACTCATATTTTGTATATATTATCATCCTAACTTCAGTCTTCTGTCACTACTAAATGAAATATAAAATATTACAAAAAAGTAAGTACTGCAGCTGTCTCTAAATTTAGAAAAGTGTGTCTTGCGTCTTTGTTGTGCTCATTGTAGCCATTATTTTCCATTTTTTGTGGTCCATACATCCTACAGCATTTCAATACCTTTATAATCTTATAAGATTACATTGATTTTAGCACTTGTGTATGGTCTTGTCTCAGGAATACAAAGATGTTTTGCACTGGGGCTAATTACTGGAATGTCTATATATACACCTTAGTGTTCTTTCATTCTGTTTGCCCTGCGTGATTGAAGGTCTGAGACTGAAAGCTGGCATGTAATTAGAGAGTGAAGAAGCTCCTTTTTGTATTAGCGTGACTACAAACACTGAGAGGTGTTTACTGGCAGCGAAAATATAAAACACAAAAATAATTTTAGATGCTGTTTACATCATCAGGACAAGCACATAAACACATTTTTTCTGCAATAGCTGCGTGTGTGAGATCATTGTAACACCTTATTAACAGAATATTGCCCTTAACCTGTGCCGCGTACATACTATTTCTGCTCCCGCTTAACGTGACAATGTATTTTTAATTGAGCTGAACTGTGATTAGCTGAGCATTACTGCTGGCACTGTTTTCCTGGAGACAAAACAGATAAATGTGGGCAATTATTTCCGCCCCAGCAGCTTCAGCCAGACTATCTCACCTTCATGTAAGTGAGAAACTGAAATTCTCCCTGTGGAGAATTAAGGTAGATTCTTTCCGCCTCTTAGCATAAAATGAATAATGTAATATAAACTATGTGTGGGGATTTGACGAGGGTGTTGATCAATACCAGGACTTAAAAAGTGATTCTGCGGGTGATGAGTCATCTGCTCCTCTACCTCACTGTTCAGCTTGCAAAGCCTGTCCCATTTCACGCTGTCCAGAAGAAATCTATGAGTTAGGGCTGCATCTAATGAAATGAGGACCGCAAAGACTTGGAAAGAGGATGGACCATACACACACACACAGAAGGCAAAACACCATTCACACAGAGGGGAGAGAGACAGGAGGATGCAGATCCACATCCAGGATGGAAAATGAATTTGTAACTCGTATGAAAAACAATAAATTAAGTCATTTTTTTCCAAAAAAAGTGACAAATATTCCCCAGATTTGTGAAGACATGATAGGAAACAGATTGACTTTGGATTCTGGACTGTCGGTTGGACAAAACAAGACATTACTTTGGGCTTTAGGAAATTGTGATGAACATTTTTTCACTATTTTAGCAATTAATCAAAAACTTCTGTCAAACAGTCAGTGGAAATGACGACTGCAGCCTTAAAGCAGCAATAGTATTCATTAGGCATTCTTGCTGGATGTCCTCAGCTACAGTAATCAACACAGTAAGTTAAGTGTGACTCTCTGACGTCAGTATGATCAGTGGCATGGCAATTTCTGGCCACCCCACTAACTGACCCTGGCAAAAATAATGAGTCGCCAACATAACTGTGTTTGAGAGGCTGCTGTGACATGCGCATCTTTTAGCTAGAGCGAAGATAGTTGTATCTAAGGAAAGTACACACCTGAAGACATCCACTGGTACCATAATTTCTTATCTTCAGACAAAAAAGTGTAGGAGATGTTTCTTTTTACCTGCTTGGCAGTTTCGACTGTGACTCCAGTCTTACTCAGAAGCGTCATCTGACGTGTTGCGGACGTGTCATTTATCAGCCGGCCGGACAGATTCTGATAGGTCTGTTGGGCTGGCCACGCCCCCCGCCGTTGGTAGAATCATGCAAGAAGACATACACCGGAGAAACAGGAAGATCTTTCGATTCAAGGAAAAAAGAACATTGAAAAGAATGCGAGAAAGAGACAGCGGGGCGATTCACAAGGACACAACAAGACAAAGCAGAACAGGGAAACTTAAAATCAGCCATCACGAATCACTGCAGGAGAAGGACAAGGGCAAAATAATCACATATGAATAATAACTTTAAATAAATTTAAACGTTGGATAAAAGAGGCACCATCAACCGGGACGAGGGGACGCACACCCTCTATCACACCTGGGTTTCCTTCCTCCAGAGACCATCCAACGGCGGGGGGCGTGGCCGGTGATAAACGATACACGGAGTCACAGTCAAAACTGTCAAGCAGGTAAAAAGAAACATCTCCTACACTTTTTTGTCTGAAGGTAAGAAAATATTGAACAATTCTAAAAAGAAGACAAATGAACCTAATCAATCCATTGGTACCAGTCGTGTGCTTGGAACAGAGCTACACGATGAGGCAAAGTTAAGCTAAATTTTGTCTTTGAACAGAAAATCCCACACGCTGCTCTTGCTCTGCTTCACAAATTATCAGCAACACTAATGTTTTGGTCCACTGGACCTTCGGTGAGAGTGCTCAAGTAAAAAACTGACATGGTTATTTTTAAAGGATCCCTTGAACTCTCACCTCAAGATACCTGAATAAAAACTGGTTCTATAGTGATTAAGAGTTTCCCTGACACGAGAGGGCTTGTTCCCAGAACATGTTTTGCTCCTTACAATCAATGTACTCCTTTAAATTAAAGCTGTCCTATATTTGTCTTTGTAAGGGAAATGAAAACCTGCCTATTTAAAGAACAATGAATCACCTAACCTGGATGTAACAAACAGGACAACAGGACTGCTGTGAAACTCAAAATCAGATAAATAGTCAGATGAACAGTAAAATGAGAAACCAATGTATATCAGTATGCATTTCCTGAGCGGCCATGTTGACGTAGCTTTCAAGTAACCTATACTTTACTATAACAACATTATATAGTATGTGGTTTCAGTGTGCCATCCCAAGATTTTCAGTTGCTCCATCTGTCCACACCCATGAAAATGTAAGAGGGCTACACTTTGTATAACAAGTGATTTAAGTATAAATCTAAAACATTTGAGATTTCTGGCCAATTAAACCTTATTTTCAAATCCTATGTAAGACGGCAAAGTTAGAAAATGTATAAGAGTCAAGCCAAGAACAGTACATTAATAATGTATACATACCATGCACCTGAAAAATGACATGCGTGGTTTTATATATAAAGGACTTAATATGCAACAGCACCTGCTGAGTCAGCAGGATGTGCTACAGGTTAATGTTTGCTTGAAGCCGGGGATTTGTGTACGTCTTCTAGCACACACTGCTATGTTTTAATGAATGCTGTGTTACTGTTGGTGGTAAGCACATTCAAGGGAGGAAAAAAAAGTGCTTTTCATCACTAATATAGGCTATATGGCTGGAGAAAAACAGCCCATAATCAAACTCCTGTGCTGCCGTTGCTTTCTTTCTGTCGGTGATAAAGAGGCTGGAAGAACAGTACATGCGCAATTTATGTGCAAAAGTGGCCTTTCTTAATGCCATGAAAGGTCGAGAAGTGGTAATTCAGCAGAGAAATTAGAGTCGCACATGCAAAAACTGAATGAAATAACATCAGGCGTGATTGGTATGCTGGAGAGTTGAACTGAAGCAGAATTGTTTTATGGTTCCACTTTACCGTTCTCATCTGATGCTTTCTGTATAATTGCTCAGCTTTTCTGGCTAAATCTGTAACGGAGCAATCTGTCATGTGGCACAGGATAGTTTTGGAAGGAGATGTATCCCAAAGAGGAAGCTATAAAAACTTTACATGCTATAAACAGAGTACTTAGTGTGAAACTGGCTTCATACCTATTTCGGTTGTTTGTTGAAAGTCAGCCAAAAATTACGCTTTTCAAGAGCAGCCCCGGGTATTATGTGCCATATATATCTGGAATCAACTAGACAAGGGAACAAACTAATCTACAGGCTTTTAATATGGATCATACGGTTTAGACAAACAGACATTTACTGTCATTGCACTACAACAAAACTGGGTGACGATTCTTACTGCTGCAAAAGAGCAAAGAAATTAATAAATTCTGCATTTACAGTGGATAAATTAAAGGTCCAGCATGTAGGATTTAGTGGCATAGCAGAGAGGTTGCAGCAGAGGTGGGAGTAAAGCCCTATTTGGACGGGATTAGTTTTACACAGGTTCGTGGGGTAAAGTAATAATTACCAGAGATTTTAGTCCCGTCCGAATGTGCCATGTCAGTAATCATTACCGCACGATATCAGTAAAGATTACCGCGACTTTTACCTTCTGTAAAATACTAATCCCGTGTGAATAGACCAGCAGTAAATATGTGAGTAGATATTTCATCATATCCTGTTTACAAGTGTTTTTTTGTGGATTTTCAAGCATGGAGGCTCTTGAAGAAACACTCAGTTTTGCACTTCAAGTCTGTGTGAAACCTCAGGTACTGTGGGCCTACGACTAACACGATTCAATTGTGTTCGAGTGTGGTCGCACAGGAAGCAACGTCATACGCACATGACGACAGGAGGGGACGGCGGTGCGTGAATGGATTTACCCCTCCCACTTGTGGTAGTTTTACTGATATTTCTTATCCCGTGCGAATTGGCCATTAATATTACTGATGTCTCAAGTCATAATTTTCCAGTCAAGTCAAGTCCTAGCTATACATCAAGCATGTCAAGTCAAGTCATTACTTAGGGCAAGCAAGTCACAAGTCATATGCGTCATCATATTTTAAAAACAAAACATAACATCTCATTATCTAGAAAAACACAAATATTTAATAAAAAAAAGTCAAGTCCCTTCAAGTTATCTGACTCAAGTCAAAGTCAAGTCTCATGTCATGAATACCAAGTCAAAGTCAAGGCAAGTCTTTCTTTAGCTTTAGTCAAGCAAGTCCTCAAATTTGCGTCTCGAGTCGGACTCAAGTCAAGTCGCGACTCGAGTCCCCCACCTCTGGGTTGCAGATTGCAACCAAAACAAACTCCCCCATCTGCCAAGCATGTAGGAGAACTATGATGGTCGACACAAATACGAAATTGGCCCTATCTGGAACCAGTGTTTGGTTTGTCCATTCTGGGTTACGGTAGAACAACACGGCGGACTCTGTGGAAGGGGACCCACTCCTTATGTAGATATAAACCTCTCATTCTGACGTAACAAAAATGATTTTTATTTTCAGGTGAATATAAACTGAAAAAAAACATAGCTATGAATATTACATACCATTATACCAGGACATTATAACTTAATATGAGACACAAGTGGTATCAGAGTAGAAAGATCACTCCTTTTCTTTGAGGGTTGTCAGTTAGCATTGTGGGAAGTGTAGGAAATCACCAGACGAGGCAGGCTGAGGGAAGACAAAACAATGCCAATGACAACACTGTATCACGTAATGACTCCTGGATCGCACCAAATGTCAGAGATTAAAATCACATTTGTCACTTGAATCATTTATGATTCATTTATGTATTCATGTTCCCAACTAAAAGTCTTGCAGCTTTACTTTATTACAAAAACCTCATCACTCCATTTTGTGCTGTGTGCCGGCCAAATCAAACATTTTCCATGCAAGAGTCCTTCTGTGTTGACAATAATGCAGTCTGCTCTCTTTGTGTATAAATTAATTATGGGACATCAGTATTCCCTTAGACTCGTGGTGTATCTGGCAGAGAGAGAATGATTAGGCTGTTACATTCCCAGAGCTGTTCCTGGACCAGTGCCCTCTGTAAATCTGTCTCTCGCTGGTCCCTCAGTACTTTCTACATCCCTTACATTGCATTAAGTCTGTATTTGTTTATTTACTCTGACAGCTTTGGTCGTAGTTTTGCTACCTTCCTTAGAAATATCGCAGCCACCGCCATGCGGTTACATCTTCCCCAAAGTAATTTCTGTCATTGCCTAGAAGCCTGTCTCGGGCAAAATCCCAGTTGTGGGACAATAGATGGGCCCCATCATCCCACTTTACTGTCTGCTGTGCCCATTTTCAGACCTCTGCTGCCTCTTGTTGGTTTTTGTTGCTCTCTGATGTATCAGTTCTGGCCCCCAAGAAGGTTGTAATGTGCCTCTTTTTCTTACAGGGATGTGAAACTGTCGACCTCAGGTTTTTTGGGAGGTTTGTTGTTTGCTTGCTTGAATGTGCATTTCAGAAGTAAACTTTTGCTTTATTTTGTTCTTTCCTCTGTGCATTGAAGGTTCAGCCGGTCTCACAGATGCATGTTCTAACGCACGACATGCAGAACAATCCATAATTATGCCAGTTTTCTTTTGAGGATAGACCTGTATAAGTTTGATGTGCGTCACTGTGGTTCCTGACAGGTGTGGCACATCAAGATGCTGATGAACAGCATGATTACTCCACAGGTGTGTCTTGGGATGGTCACAATAAAAGGTCACTCTAAAATGTCCAGATGGTAAATGGACTGCACTTATGTAACGCTCCTCTAGTCATGTCACATGCACCCATTCACACACACAGTCACCCACTGGTGGCCCGAGGCTAGCAACATGGTGCCACCTGCTACTCAGTAACCAGTGACACGCTCTCACACACCAACTGGAGCAGCCATCAGGAGCAATTTAGGGTTCAGTATCTCACCCAAGGGTACAACGACATGCAGACTGAATGAGCCAGGGATCGAAATGCTGACCTTCCAGTTAGTGGACGACCCGCTCTACCTCTGAGCCACAGCGGCCCTGTTGTCCATTTACTCTTTAAAATGTCCAGAGCTGTTGCTCATGGGTTAAACGTTCATTTCGCTAACATATGCCATCTGAGAATTTGGCAGTACATCCAGCCAGCCTCACAATCACAGACCATTTGTGACAACACCAGCTAATACAACTATCGGTTTGCACAACTGAAGAATTTTTATGCAAACAATCAGAAACCGTCTCAGAAAAGCTCATCTGCAGGCTTGTCGTCTTCAGCAATGTCTTGATCTGACTCCAGTTTGTCACTGGAACCAAGTTGAGTGGAAAAATGCTCACCTTCAGTGGTATCAGGGACTTTGGAGAAGTGTTCTTCTCACAGATGAATCCTGTGTGGCACAAAAGGCTTATCTGTAGCCTTCAAAGTTCAGAGTGCCTAATGAATGTCTTTTTTTACCCAAGATAAAACTGCACGCCAGTCATCACGCCACAGAGCGAACTCATGAACCACTGGACCGTGACCAGAATCACTCCCCTGCAGGCTCACAGCGGCTAAATCATCTGCAAACTTTTCAAAATGTCTGTCAGAATGAGACCTTCTATAGTCGTCCATGTACAGAAGATGATTGGACACAGCCCTGTGGTGGAAGATTTCTGCAAATCAGACACGACGCCGTTCACCCCGACACTCTGGGATCTATTTACCAGAAAATTCAAACGCTACCCAATAATGCCGGGGTTCATGCTAAAATTTGACAGTAATTTCTCAACTGAAATGTGAGGCTGGATTGTGCTGAAGGCAGAGAACTCTGAAAACACCAGACGAGCTTGTGCACTTCGAGGCCTGCGAGGTGTGTAAGAATGAGGTTAGTTAGAGTGAGAGCAACATCATCCACCCCTCTTTTGTTCCTGTATGCAAATTGCAGATGATCTAATACATTCATCAGCTCTTTTAATGAGCATTTTTGTGGTGCTGTATTTATTTATTCATTTATTTTCTTATTTCATATGTTTCTTATTATCTCAAGATATCCAGTATTTTTCTCTTTATCTCAGGATAATGACTGTTGGTCATACAGTAGCTTTGTTATTGATATTATGTTTAAGTTTGCTCACTATGTTTGTTCATTTTTTGGGATGATGGGCATAAAATCTTTAAATATCAGGGCTGTACCTGACAAATCAGATTTGGCTGGGGAATACAAATATTCAGTTATTCTTGTTTCATTTCATTTCTTTACATTTCCTTAGAGTACATGTAGAGTTATGAAGTTTGAAGAGGGTTTAGCGGGTCACACTGAACGACAGCTGGTCTTTCAAACAGGGGAAGCTCACTTTAAGTTTACATCATGAAATTAGTCATATTGTAGCGAGGCATGTAAGTTCTTATTTTCATGTAAATTCAATAGTGCATATTTGACCATTTCTTCTATGAAATTTTAGGGGAAGTTCAGCCTCCCTTGTTGTCTCAAAGCAAACGCCCTTGATTCACGTAATATAGTAAACAAGGTAATTACGCTTATGACATTTTTTTTTTTTTGCCAACACTAGATATCAAACAAAAGCCAAAGGCTGTATTATATGAATTTGCTGTGAGCTTAAATTCCACATTATCTCATAGCTTTGCGGTGCTCTGCCTGTAGCCTTGACTCCTAGAGGTGGCTGCATCTTCTCGGCAGCTGCCTGTACTGAAGTGCAGTGTAACACTGAAAAGTGCTCACTTTATTCCCTATGACATCACAAAGATGAGTTTTAGCACTTCAGTTTTTGGATTTGAGAGAGAGTTGTTCATGTTTACTTATATTTTTGGACTGTCTAAGACCATAAAAATAACACATATAAATTTTGAATTTTGAAATCGTAGCTGATTAAATACGATAGTCATTAATTGAATTCCCAGCTGGTTCTCATTCCCAGAGTCCCCTTAAGCATCTTCATAAGACCAGACTTTAAATTAACACCAGTGTAAACTCATGCATGGCAATACTACACTGAGAGCAACTGATGTATTATAAAAGATGATAGTCGGCATAGTAGTAGTGGGAGGAAGGGGAAGTGACTGGGTCAGAAAACAACCGAGCTCCCACCCAGGTGAATTTACCTCCAGCCATCCATCTCCATTATCAAAGTTATAACCAGGAAAAAATAAAAATAAAAATACAGCATTTCCTATCCTGCAACCAAATTGAACTTTGTCTGTTTGTCTCTCTCTCTCTCTCTCTCTCTCTCTCTCTCTCTCTCTCTCTCTCTGCCACTGTTTGTCCATCCGTCTCCTCTGTTTGTCTCCTCCTCATGCTTCATCAACCACTCTGAGCAGTGATCATTCACAGGCAGCCAAATATATTCATTCCCCTGCAATCCAAACACCATCAACATCGCCATCCCATCCACTTTTCCTCTCATTTCCTAACTTATTTTCTTTCCACTGCTGCCTTGATACCTTCATCAGCCTCTTACAAACAGTGGCCTTAATGAGTTAGGCAGATGGAGCTGCCATTGTATCTGCTCGAGGACAGCGAATTTCCCGAGATGGGGAGATGAAAACAGGAATAATAGTTCTTATCAAGGTGACTTTCAAATATGATGAAAGCCTAATATATGGGACCAAATAAGTGGTTTGCACATTTTATCCAAATCACTAGAGACCGTGCCAGCCTTTTTATTTTGCCTACAATTTTCCAAAGCATACATTTGTATATAAATTGTCCATGTGCTCCCCTTAGTAACTGTTGCTATGCCTGTCGAGCTTGAATTTCTGCACGGCACAATAGTGCAGTGTGTTCATGCAGTGTGTCGAAACACTGAGTAAACATCACGTTAAACCATAGCCAGTGAGTTGTAGTAAGTTTGAACATTTGAACATATTGTTAACATGCAGATAAAAACTGTAAACTGAAACAATGAAAAAATATTCAGGGTTAGTACTGGCCAACTACAGCACAGTAGGACGTGACAAGGTGAAAAGGTGTGAACATTAATAACACATCTGTGTTATTCACGCAGAGAAAACCTACGCTGACACAGGGAGAACACGTAAACTCCCCACCCCGGGATTTGATCCTTCCACCCCAGGAACTCTCTTGCTATAAGGCGAAACAAGTTTATTAAACTGTAGGGTACATATCATATTCTCATTTTCAAAAAAAAAAAAGGGTGCCAACCAATATTCGGAAGAAGAAATTCAAAATGCCTGTCTGGCAGTTGATTTCAGACAGATGTACAAAAAGAGACTTTTAATTTCTGCCTTGTGACCATTCATTTTGGCAGCTCTCATGAAAACAGTCTCCATCAGATTTAATTAGCTAGCTAGCTTATTAAGCTGAGGATTGGTTCATGTGCTTGTTGAAAACACTGTCACACTCGAACTTCTAAGTCTTTCCAGCTGAATTGTTCTACAATGAGAAACCTGAGAAAGTGTCAGTTGTCATGGCTACATACATGATGTTGTATCCTCACCTGTTGATTACCTGTAATATACATTATAGTTTGGAGCAGGTTTTTCTAGGGTATGATAAGGGCATTTATTTAGCTAGTTAGCTTACACACTTACACACAGGAGAGACAGAGGTTACATATATTACTATATAATGAGGAAAACTCTGTCTGTGTCTCTGTTCCACGTTTTTCTCCTCATCCTAGGAAGTTTGAGCGATCTGCATGAAACTGGGTGAACATAATCTAGGGACCAATATCTAAAGTTCCCTCTTGGCAAAAGTTGGAAAACTTACTAAAACTGAGCTTCTATAAGGCAATGAATATTGTGGAGGGCGTGGCTCATCACATAAAGGTGTATAACATCTCAAGGGTTTCACCCATCACCACGCAACTTTGTAGGCATATGACCACACATAATCTGAGGGGACCCCTCCATTATTGACCCCATCAAACAAAATGGGGGCGCTAGAGAGCTCATTTCTTATCTAGGCCTAACCGCCGTATGGATTTTTGCTAAACTTGGTAGATATGTAGAACAGGACGCCTCAAGGTGACTGGAGAAATTTAACTCTAATTGGCAACTGGGTGGCGCTATAACAACAGAAAAATGCTTAACAATGGCTAAAATGTGACCGATCGCTGTGGCTCCCCCTGTGGACCAATGTTTGTTTTTGTTTTTCTGGGGTATGCTGAACATAATTGTAGAAACTGTCAGTGCGTCATTCTGTCATTCCACACTTTCTACTCACTGACGTGGTCAATCTATGTGAAACTGCACATAGGCATTGAGGATTGGCATAGGTAGAACGTGACAAAGCTACCAGTGGGTATGGACTAGTATGCATTATGGTTAATATTTTCAAACAGTAGTGCACGTTTTCCTCTCAAACAGACCTTTAGAAGGAGGACTACCTGATGTATTTTTATGCCTAGTCAAGAGGCGAAGCCAGGAAACAAGAGTGTGCCCAGTTCTAAAGTTTGAATGCAAGAGACGGAGCAGACTGAGAATAAAAAGATGAAGAATAAGATCATACAGCTACGCTTCAGTGCCTTCATGCTCCAGCCTTCCAACAAGTGCCTTGTCTTTGTAATTGAAAAGACATACTAGATATTTCAAGTCAAAGAGAATGGGGTGTTATCAGCTTGAGCTTCCATCTATTATTCATTAAAGTCAAATAATGCAGGACCTCATCAAACACTCAGGATGCTCATGGGGTGGAATACTGGGACAGCAGCTACGTTTTCATCCAGATATCAAGCAAATTCTTAGCCATCTTTAGAAAAGTTGTAAAACAGGAACTGAACGTGAATGTTAATTAAATGTGTTTCTGTGAGCTTATCTGAATGCTGTTGCTGCTTTACTTGCAGGCATTAATCAAGATAACACGAATGAATGCATCCATATGATACACGCAGGCTGCCTCACTCATTACAGAGATGTGGTTATATTTGAAAACTTGGCAGCTTCTTACAGAAAAAAAACATTTCAGAATGCCAAAAGTTGCTTTTAAAATGCTGTGCAGTAAATTGAAGCCTTGAGTCTTTTTGTTTGTGTGTGTGTGTTTGTGTTTGTGTTTATCTTTGCTTCGGATGCTGATCACACATTTTGGTTCAGAATCAACAGTTTGATGTCTCTGAGATTAATCTCAATGTCAGTGTATTTGAGTGTGCTTTGTCTTCATACTTCTTCTTTTATACCAAGGCTTTTCCTCTATTGGCCGTTTCAGTTCGGCTCCAGAAGCAAGTCAATCCCCATGGAAACCCACTTCAAAATGCTCAACTTTACGGAGACAAACATGTTTAGAGCCTGGTACAAAATAGTTTTGGTCTCTAAAACCAATTTCAACATTCATGAAGACTGTACAGGGAGCGATTTTTTTTATATATAACTCACCCGTTCACATATTATTAAGGCTTAAAATTACTACTACTACTACTACTTTGAGTGACAGGCTGTGTGGTGATTGTGTCACTCCTCCACAGCACCATCCTCTCACCCAAATATGGTCACTTCTGGCTCCAAAAAAACAAGATGATGATGTTTAAAATGCTAGAATTGAGGCTTGAGAATGGGTATCCAAAAACTAAAGGGTGATGTCACAGTAGCTACATCCATTATTTTCTATTTTCTGTGGTCATATGCAGTGCTTTTCCCTCAATCCTATGTGACAACTGGTGAGCCAAGTCAGACTGGACCCAAACGCATGACTCTAAAGGCAGTTTGGGTAAAATAACAGTCTTTACTGGTCAAAAGTTAGGTTTGGTACACAGAAGGACATCAGTGCAGGCAAACAGAGACGAACTGGCACTGAGAGAAAACAAGACACACACTAAACACTCAGGTGAGGGGAAGGATAACGAGACACAGGTGAGGCTAATCAGGGCAGGACAGACAATCACACACAGGTGAAGTCATCAAAAGGGAGGCGCAGGCGAAGGAAGTGATCTGAAACAAGATGAGTTTCATAGTAAAACAGGAATCATGAATGAATGAAATAAAAAGCATAACCTAAGAAACCTGACCATTATATTTTTATACTATTAAATTACCACAGCATATACTTTTAGTAACAAAGAGAATGCAGTTCAGGTAATGGCTTTCTAATGAAGAAATGTAACTAAATTAAGAATCTGCCAAGTCACAAATGCTGTGTCTCAAATCGCATACTTCTGAATTTACACTTAATATTTTGAGTGCATCAGTGCGTTCACTCTGAGAAGTATGGAAAAATGCAGTGCACTATGAGTACCAGGATGGTGCACTCAAAACGGTCAAGAAGTTGAGTGTGGAATTATGGACATTTCTCACCCTCAACGGTCGCCATCTTGGCTACGTAGCGGAAGGGGAGGGACCACTTTTCAAACTGGAAATGGTGGCTGAGGACTGTGCGACCGTGAACGTCGCTGTATTGTAGTAGTGTGCACATGTGTTTTTTGCACAAAGCACCACTACACTATAAACCAGCAGTATGTTTACTGGGTTAATTTAGCAGCCTGTAATGATTTGGTACCAAGAATGATAAGCAGATGTCTACTTTTGGTCCCTATGGGGCAGGCTCATGTTCTCACTCCTAACTCATTAGTTACAGCTGATTGGTCAGTGGCCCTTCTCTAAGTTTTGGATGTGTCAGTTTCCTGCTTGTCAAATGCATACAGTGTCAATGTTACACATCGGATATACGAGCAGCAGTCCTCTGGGTGAAAGTCCTGTGTTTGTTTGACGCATCCATTCACCCCAGCCTCCTCTGTATGTGGATTTTTTGCTCTTTATTCCATGTCAGGTGCTCTGAGCCTCTAACATTGCTGCGGATGGGTTCACATACAGATACAGATGCTACCTTGTGCGTCAGTATCACATGCAGAGGAGTGGTGTCCTGGGAACGGGTTGGAAACTGTCATGAGTAAACTGATCGTCAAGTGTAAAATAGACTGAGTGCCCCGTTTTTTCATATAGGCTGTATATGGTAGCTTAACTCACAGGGACTTGGGTTGGGAACCAGAGGGTCACCGGCTTAAGTCCCAATCCATACTAAATGTTGAGTGTGGACTGGTAACTCTGACATTTCTTCCATTAATGCATGTATAGGTCCTGTTTGTGCATGTGTTTGTATTTCGGGCCTGTGTGTACATGACGACAAAATGAAAAGAATTTAATTTCACCTTGGGGATATTAATAAAGTATAACTCCTTCTTCTTCTTCTTTTTCTTCTTCAGTTTCAGTATGAAGTGGTTAATAAACTCAAAATTATCTTTACACTTATGAATGGCACCTTCTAGGCCTGTACTTTGCTTCAGTGACAGATCTCGAAGGTTCAGAGCTGCTGTTGAATGGAAGAACATCATTAAACCTTTAATCATTCCCACCTGTGGCTGCCGGGAGGAGGGGAAGCAGGGGAACCCACTGTTAATAAAAAAGGTCAAATCGACTTTTTCTCCAGCAGTGAGTCTGCTATGTAATGTAATGTAATAAAGATAATACAAGGGCGCCCGTACTTGTACTGCTGCTCATAAAGTTTGACTTAATGTCACACTTTAAACAAGATCTCCAAGTTCCCAACTTCATTTTAAACCCCTAAGTGATTCTGATTTACATTGGAGGTGTTTGTTGTGAGGCTGTGTTTGCTCTCCAGCTGTCAACAGTTTTGACAAAACGACTGGGACACCGGGCAACGAGAGCTTTTAAATGACAGGCAGTTGTGCACATGATGCGAGCCCTCTGTGGGCGGATGAAACTGACAGTGAGCTCACAGGCTCAGAGAGAAGGAGATTAGATGACATTTTTAGACAGTAAAATAAATATGAGCTTCAGCTGTGACTCCTGCAGCTACACTTGAGCTGTTTGAATCAGTGCTGCTATTTCTTAGATATTAAAACATTTAGATCAGACAAACTCACAAACTGATTTACTCAGTAACGTTGGTGTAATGCATTAAAACTAATAACAGGACTACAGTATGCCAATTTTAATTGGTTGGCCATTCAATTCCTCACATGTATTTATTCACTTTGGTCAAATGTGATGCCATTTCCAGTTTTAAGATTTCCCTCTTTCTCCTGATTGAGGCTGTGAATGACTCTCACGGTATCTGCCGTTGTGCAGCGTCGTTTGCATTTAACAGCCTCAGATCCTCGTCTGCATGAAACCACATTAAGCAGAGATATGAGCCACTCAGCCACAGGGAGATACGGTCAAAAATGAATTCATAAATGAGAGATTTTCACCCATTCCGTCTTTTTCTTTATGCCCTCTCCCTTGCGATTTTTCCTTCATGCAAGCTGAGCAAAGCGATCGTTTCCATATTGATTGGCAGCGAAAGATATACAGTTTGCTCTTTTAACTTCTTATTCCAGTGACTTTCATGTGCGAGCGGAGAATAGGCCGAAATTATGGTTTATGCATCTCATTCTGCAAACACAAGAATCCTTTCAGCTTTCAGAGATATCAGTGAACACATCCGTCTGTATTTGTAATGTTCTGTATTTCCCTCTGATATAAATGTTTGTAATGGTGAAGTGTGTATGCATATATTTTTAAGTTTCTGTCTCAATATTAGTGTTAATTAATAAAACACAGTGATAATGAATACCATTAATAAAAAAGACGCACAAATGGTCCAGTCAATCAAAATGTCATCTTTTTACCACATTAAAGCTTCCATCTAACAGTTTGTTATTCGAATATGTCACATGACTGACGTACGTGCGTGACGACCATATGTAAATTACGAAACGCTACAGTAAAACAATATTGACTATTAATGTAGTTTCAAACTTGAAATGAACTGTGTTTCACTGGATGAAAGTCTGGTCTTGTCCGATTCACCCACCTCCCCTCCTTCCCACTCGACATGGACTTTCTTGCTCTTTACACTGCATCAGTTGCTCTCAGCATCAAGTAATGCCATGGATGGGTTTGCATTGGAGTTACTTGAGAGCCCAACAACTTTATATCGAATGCTGTGTTTACAACTTGTTCCGCTGCCCCCAAGTCGGCAAAAAAGAAAATCAATTAATGCATCTTGAAACAAGCTTACGCCGCTGTTTTTCCCCCAAGATTTTTTTTTTCCTTTAATAACGTATACCTCTGCAGCTGGACACGCTCTTATTATCACCTTTAAGCATAAATCCAGAAGAGTGTTGCAATCCTCATGTTACAGTGCACTTACCTCAGACACACACACACTCGGCATTCATTACACATTAGATAAGGAACCCACTGCTGTATCAATAGATTTGGCTCAGGCCAGTCAGCAGTCAACATATTGATAATACAGTAGATTATTGGACCTGATTAATGAGCTATCCTTACACAGTGTGTCTTTGGTCCTAACTCACCACATACATTACACAGATTAGTGATGCCAGTTTGGCCTCTAGCTGAGCTCTATTGACGGTCTACAATGGACCTTCCACTGTCAGCCCACACCGTGTCAATGCATCTGACCGAGAGCGGGCAGAAATCAAGTAATTGATAATACATTAGACTGCTGGATGATTCAGCTTCTGCCCCATCCATTACACAAAAGCAGTCGTTGTGACAAGACCGGACCGGGCGAGGTTCATGGGTAGATTGATTATAAATACGAGCCAACGCCTTGGAGGAAATATTCATGTCCGCCTCCTGGTATGAACAAGGAGGGTGTGGCAGTAACAGCTCGGCTTTGATGTCTCTTACCTGCTGTCATGAAGCGTCAGGTTCACAATCATACAAAAAAGTTAATTATAATAAGTAAAGTAAATAAAATAAAATTGTCTGCTCAAGAGCAGGTGGGATTTTCTATTCAATTCTATATACTTTTTTCTCAGTTTCCTGGAGCCTCCGCTGGTTGCCTGGCAACTGCTCCCAGCCAAGAAATAGTCCTGCACACAAGTCCCAATAAAACAGCAAGTTTTCATTTCTGTCCACTTCAGTTAAAGATTAAAGAATCAAGATATGTCATGTCAATGAGTGTGGACTGGGCTTATATAAGGCAGGTTTTGGAATTAGGTGATTCTGAGCATCATAAGCAACAGTCTTATGGTGAAGACAGCCTCAAAATGATATGGCCAAATGATGTGTCCCTTGTAGGGTTTCCAGCAAACTGTGCAGAGCTGACAAATAATTCAACGCCTATCCGAGACAAAAAGAGCACTGCATCAGTTTAGAAGAACATTGTGGAGCTGTACAAAATGACAGAGGGGGCGACCGTAGAAGGCACTTGGTTTTCAAAAGCTATACACTTCAACAAAATGCAAACCTTTGTGGAAGGGGAGAGCGATTGAGTGAGATTCTGCACTGACTGTGCATGAAATTAGGATTCTGTGGTCAAAATGTGCAACTCTATCCCTTGTGCTCTCTCATATTGGCTTACATCTTGATTACTGTTGGATTTATTTGTGCTCTCTTCACACACTTTTTCTTTAATAATGAATTTAGCAAAATTTGTCACCAGACTGTGTTGATACCACAGTCTGCTATGTTGTTTTCTTATTTGTTTTGTGTCTGATACCGCAGGTGTTTGGGCCAGTTTTCTGAAAATATGTGTGTGCACTAATGCTCGTATTTGCTCTGTACACACTTGTGTTTTTGTTCCACTGCATGTTAGTCTCCATGTACACTTTATATTGCATGTGTGTGTTTGTCACACAATGTGTAATCTGGCTGGGCTCTGCAGGAGTCCAGGTGCTGATGCAGTCTGCACCATCTCTGTGTGCATGTGTGTGTTTTCCTGGTGTGTGTTATGTGTAACCTGGCCGGGTTCTGTACTGTGATAAAGGGCCAGCTGCCACCGCAGCTCTCTGCCATATGGAGCCAGACCAAGGCTGCTCCTGGACAGAGAGATTAGAGAATAAATGACTGATAACCGGGAGCCAGAGAGGCTCTGAGAGCAGAGAGACGAATCACAACCTACAGCCACTAAAGAGAGGAATAAGTAAAAGTGGAGAGGTAATTGACAGACAGCGATTGGGTCTGTGTTGCATCAGCAAAACTGCATTGTGAGTATATAATTATGCATTGATATGGAGGCTGTAAATAACAAGCTTCTCTCTGGAGTCCTGGATTTATGCAAATGTTTATTTGATACATTAAAAACTGCAACATGTCAAAGCAACGTTGTCTAATTAATTTTGATACCATAATACACTGGCTGTAAAAAAAAACACACACACACACACGCAGAGGAAATGGGTTCATTTTGAGTGTTCATGGATCCCCACATGTAGACTGTGCAGGTAAACAGTGAATTTGAAGCTGTTTAAAATGGCTGAGGTAAAGGATTTATTGAGACAAATGCAGCCAGTGACTGTAACCATCTACAGTTAAGCAAAAGAAACCTTTGATGTTACAGTGTGACTGATGCAGAAGCTAGTGTTAAAGCTTTGCAAATACGTTCATGTGCTGACAAACTGCATGGCCTTTCATGGTGGGTCATCAAGGCTGTTCAAGCTACTGACACCATTAAGGTCAATAAAGACACGTTTTACACAAGTCAAGGACATGTGCAAATGATTGTGCATGAAGAATGAATGTGGGAATTCTGCTTCTCAACCTGCAGCTACAGCGGAAATGCTGGCAAATGCTACTGATGAAGCATTAACCAATTCAGCATCTTTATATCATCCATAAATGCAGCGCATTTAAGCCCAGTTTCCACTTAACACATCCAGTATGGAACCTTTGGAACCAAAAGTAACCCTCAGACATGGTACCTAGACTCTTTGGTTTCCACCGCAAACAGTGCTCTTTCATGAGGGCAGGGCTGTTGTCACTCACTGCTCCCTCCAGCACTCACTGTATTTCCTCATTACCGGTGCCACAGATGGAAGTCTGCACCTCGTTTATCGTCCACAGGATGGGGTTACATGCTGACATTTTCTAAACAAAATAAAACAGGCTGCAGTGAGAGTCTCTCTTGATGAGACATTTAAAATAAGCAGGTTTGTGCACATTCAGTCCTTCTCAGGTAAGCTCAGGGGTTTAGTGTTTTTTTTTTTGTCTCTGAGTGAGGATTGGGATTTAGGCAGTTCACATTTTCCGGTCAAAATTGATATATATAAACGCTTGAAGATCCGCTCATTACTAAAAGTGTCTGTCATGTAAAAACTAAAGTGATGCTAAAGTTGTGAGTGAATTTAAGGTGTGCTGATGGATTCACGTTGTCAACATAATAAGTAACATTACAAGCTAACGTTCCACCTTAAAGGTTGCCGGCAGTCGACCCAGTGAATGAAGTTATTTTTTTCTCAGACTACAGCTGCTGCGAGACGCAGCAAAACATCCTTTCATTTTATCGTTACAGTCCACTGATAGAACTCATCACGGTATGAACAGTGGCTACATGAGCCTCAAAACCAGACACAACTCAGCCCTGAGCAGAGTGACTGCCCGCTATTGACCGATCAACAGACTGCAGTGTTCACAGCTCCGCCTTTTAGTACGAGATCAGTGTGCTAGGTACCCCAACAGAGGGGGGACCAAAAATGTGGACAGTACGGAACAGTTCCAGTGGTACAACCCATGACTTTTCACAGTGGAAACAGAAAAAGAGCATACCGAACTGAACTGTACCAAACCGTACTGTCTTGTGTGACACATGCAAAACAAACCCATTATACTCGTAATAAGAACTCTGTCACTTTATAAATGTTCGTATAGTACATATGACACATTTAAAGTAACTCATTCATGCTTTACGAAATGTACAATTTCAACATTTTCTTCAAGCGACTGAAGTTGACATGGAAATACATGCTGTGAAAATCAATTTCTGCTCTATCAAATTTATTTCTATGGATGTACTCGCACCCATACTATGGGTCTCTGGGACAACAAAGATGAAGAATATCATTTTTTTTTTTTTTTACAAGTTTCAGCTTTAAATCTTAATTCTTATTTAGCTCGTTGCATTGGCGAATCCAGCAGCCTATCCTCTTCCATGCTTCCACCCTGCAATATATATACACCTATATACAGGAGTCATTAGTGTCCTATTAATGGGAGCATGGTGACACTTGTTGCTATGGCGGCTCTCTGTGGTAAAGTATATCTTGACATTAGTTGTACTGTACAAGTTATGTGGTGATTATTGTGTACAGGCTATATTTGAATAGCAAAAAACAAAAACAAAACATTAGTCACAAAGGTGCCTGTGTGTTTATTTCTACTTATGCTGTGATTATTATAGGAGGAGGTTCTACCCATTTTATTTAAATGGTCACTCCTTCACTGAAAGTTTCAGCCTGTTTATATGATTTTGAATATCCTAAATGGTTTTTGCAGTCTGCAATTGCAAAAACAAGATCCTGGGAATAATGATCCATTAAAATAGATAAATAAATACAGCAGAGTTCTTGAACATGTGTGTGGCTGTGTCATTATTTCCAACATTTCCCTAAGCCTGTCATTATTTTAGTAGTTCCTCTTTTCGTCATATGAGGACACTTGTAGATAAAAGTAAACACATTATGACAACACTTATCTGTCTTAAGTGTTTGCTAATTTTGAACGCAGCTGAAAGGGAATAAACCTGGACCCAAGCTGTGTCTTAGCAACAGTGTTTCAAGTCATTTTTATGAAGTCCATACAGTATGATTAAACAAGCACACTGTAAGAGAAAAACTAATCTTTCCCAGCTCGGTAGTCACCAAATCAACTTTATGGCATCTTAAAGAAGGCCAGTCTTTTCCAATCGCCCCTGAGGGCTCAGCTGCAGCTCTGCAGACTCGCAGTAAAAATGCAGGACTGTGGCATGGCAAAGGCTAGATCTGTCCAGCGATTTATTATTCACGACATTTTTGGAGCCAGGGTACTGGACTGTAAATGTTACAAGCTGGTGGGTTCTGTTTTTCGAGTTTTATGTTTACATTGGCCTTCAAGCTACAGATTCACACGGCAGTCAACAAGTGCTTGGCTGAGGCTTGGCGGTTTAGAGCCAAGCAAGAGATTTGTTTGTCTGAGACCAAAAAAAAAAGCAACATTATTCTTGTTTTATTGTTTCATTTTGCAATATAGTGGGGGCAGCACATTACGCCAGAAAGCATTACTTTAATTGGACCATCATAGAGAGATGTATGAGTGGGTGTGTATGTCTCTTGGTCATTGCTATAATGGAATGAACACATCTTTTCAGAGTCAACAGATCGCAGGATTTAAGTGGCTGCTATATTCTGGCTCATATTAGCTACAATGTAAAAAGGTTCATTTAACTGATTGACACAAAAGCGATGTTCTGCTGAGCATTCAGTGTCCTCAGATTTCCTCCTGAGCTTTGCCTATGATTGGTGGATCCGCAGTAACATGCCAGTATAATGTGATACTTATTGGTTTGTGGACATTGGGGTGGATCTGACTGAAAAGCCGAGGACACGCAGACGGCCTGTCACTCACTTTTTTAAATAGAGATACTGAGTGTTTTAGACAGAGAGTGGTTGCAGGTATATTCAGGGAGACAGTGATGTTTTTTGAACATTAAAGCATGTATAAATGTTCGAGCAGAAACACAAAATACCAGTATGAGCCGAAATAACGGGGGACCATTAATGGCTCTAAGTAACCTTAATCGAACCTAATCGAAAACGTCTTCCATCTTCCGTTTTATTTGTATGGTTTAAGGAGCTGTTGTGTTTTCGTTTATTAAAGCCTCTGTGTGTACAAAGTTCACGTTATGACAATTTTGAGATTATTCTCAAATCGCAAATTTATTTTGTCTATAAATAAAGAAAATTCCCAGCGCATATTGGAGCAGACTAATACCCCAATTCAGACTAACACATTAGCACTTTTTACACTGCCTGTTCAAGATGGTAATATCACGACATTATGCCACCTCACCATTCTGTATAAAAGACGCACTTGCTGCAGTGGGGGGACAAAGTTGTCTTGCATTGAAGTCGTCAGCCTGCAGCATGGACCCATGGTTGGGGCGGGTGTGATGTTTTGACGACGTGGGTAACAACATGCCACCCACTGTGTCAGATTGAAGCAGCAGTTGGTGGCAATGAAGAAAAACAGTGTCTTTAAATTGGGTAAACAACGAGGTCCGAGAGCTCCTTACCCTCTAACAGCAGCTGCCATGTAACAGAAACAGTAAACCAAACGCATGTTATGCCCTTGTCATGCCCTGTTGATGCATATGTTATATGTCACACTAGAGGCCAATGCTGTTGTGTTAAGCGTCATATCCGTCACACCTCTGTTGCGTCCAGGGTGTCAGGGTAGTGTCTAAATCACACATTGGAGCAGCGTGATGCCACAGTTCTTTGGTTCTAGGTGTGACACTGCTTCTATATTACCTTTTTATTTGTAGCATATTGGATGCTTTGACCTTTTCAGGCCTCAGATCTCAGAAAAACAGTCTCAGGTAGGGCCACACTCTCTGGCCGAACTGCTGTCAGTTTATAGATCTGCAACCTGTGACAAGGTGTCATGAGAAGACATCGTTTCTCATTTAAGAGTCACAAGCCAAAAAGTTTGGGAACCAAGGACCCTTTGCATTAAATTTGCAACATGCAAGCTGCAGTGTGGAGCAGGATATTATTTTCATTTAAAATATTTTCCATATCAAAACTACTGCCATACTTGCAACCCATGCACGAGCAGTGAAGTCATAAGACAAGCAAATGTATCAAATGTGTTTTTTGTAAAATGTAACACTATCATTGGCACTCTGGGTATAAAAAGTGTTTGCAATTTGCATTTGTAAAGCAGGCTCCAGTGCCTTAAGTGCTTCACATCGTACATTTTTTACAGCCTTGAGACCATTTTATCTGAGCTGTGATGCAAAACTTCGGCTAAAAACTGTTTTCTTCCTGTCAGCAATAGTTGTCATTAGCAGAGAAAAATATACAGTGGACTGATTTAGATATTTTCTGTTAAAAATAAACAATGGATTCAATTCAGCCACCAAGCAGATTTAGGTCCTTGGGAAAAGCACTCAATTCATTTTAACATTACAGCACATTATTATGGACCCACAGGGTGACCTTAATTCCGCAGTCATTCCCATTTGCAATTCAGAGATAAAGCTCCATGCCTCTTCACAGAGAAGATACACAATGACCTTCATTACTCAGCAAAACCTAGTTAGAAACTACAAAATAACCTTCCCTCTACAGTAAAACCCATCAGAGCTCGGCTGATAGAGCTCAGTTCTTTTAAAACGACACAAGGCTCACTTCTGGACCGACGGTGCAACCTTCACTTCACATTCAAACTCTGCAGCCCTGCAGAGAGAAATCTGCTACTTTAAAAAAAAGAACGACGAACCAGTCCAAACGAAACAGAATGAAAGTCATTCCCTCGTGGGGTGTAACCTCTCTCCAAAATGTCGTGCATGCATCTTTCATGCCGTGTTACACTCAACAGTATGTGGCAGAGATTAGGTCCGCTGCTTCTATACAAAGACTGCAGGTGGTGAATATGTATGAGTATATGCCAGAGTGAGCATGTGTGTGCGTCAATTTGTGTCCGTCAGAACCAGGAATTAATTTATTAAAAGGGCATTTTGCCCCCTTGTTCTGACTTTAAGGAGCATTTATTGAATAATTTAATGGAACTTTTTATTGAGCATTTGAAAATAAGTGCAAAGATTTTATTTAGATTAAAAAAAAAAAAAATCACACACTGTTTTTCCTGATGCAGAGGTTACTTTGACGACAGTGTTTTCCTGCTGGTTTTATACAGCAACATTTTCTACTGTTTGAGAATTTCTGACGGGCCATTTTCAAAGTATGCCTACTGGTACACCATAAGGTCACCCAACAACGTTAAACATTTCCCAGTTAGTAAAAGTCATGTAATTATGGGATTTTAATAAAAGAAAGGAGATTTACTTTTTTTTCCAAAGAGATATTCTTGTCTCAATTCCGATGGGAAGGTGAAGAAGGGGCCATTTTAGTAGGCCAGGTCTATTTTGGGTTATGGGAAATGGTGAGAACAATGTTTCTCCAATTTTTCATCTGACTAACAGATGGAGAGGGGGGACGTGGGGGCAGAGAGAGGGAAAGAGAAAGAGGAGGATTGGGGGTGGAAAGAATAGAAATAGAGGGCACTGGAGCTCATCCAGCATGTATCATACTCAATCGCAAAGGGTCGGTTACAGAGTGGGAGGGAAGGGGGCCTTGGGTTCACTGACGTGAGTGTGTCAGCGCAGCGTGGATGTGCATCCACTGATGAGAAAATACAATGAACAGAGCCGACAGGGGAAAGAGTTATAGAACATCCTCAATGTGTTTCCTCCTCTTCCCAAATGTGTATATATGACTCTTTTAAAGGTAGAATAAGGTTTGGATGAGAGGCAAGAGAAGCTGCTGTGGAAGTACAGTGTGACCTTCACTGTCACCTTCAAGTCTGCATACAAATAATTGAGTTGCATTCAGGGAGGAGAGGCGTCAGGATGACAGAGAGTCCCAGTGAGAAAAGATGTCTTAGAAGTCCCCATCATCATGTGTGGAGACAGTCTGCAGCAGAGTTTTGTGGAGAAACAACTCAGTCGCCTTTTTTCAAGTCAAACATTTGGGGAAAGTCAGGAGGCGTTGAGGCGTTGATGTCTCAGGGTGTAGCCGCTCGTAATGAGCATGAAACACCAGAATATTTTTCAGTGATAAACAGTGAGGGAATTATCCTAATTTCGGCAACTCTACATTTCTATGCGTCCACACCGGCCATCGCTGTGGCCAGAGGTGTTATGTGTTTGGGTTTTCCGTCTGTCCACATGTCAAGAAAACCTTGAAGGAATCCCTTCAAATGTGGCACAAATGTCAAATTTAGAGACTGAACAATTGACTGCTTAGATTTTGGTGGTCAATAGTCAAAGGTCAAGGTCACTGTGACCTTGTGTCTGTCTTACTCTCACGACCGTCTCAATCTCATGAAGGCCTGGAGGAAATTTCCTCAATTTTGGCACAGAAAAAAATATATGTTTTTGGCTATAACTCAAGAATTGATAAAAAAAATGATGAATTGATGTCGCCTAATATCCAAGAGGTCAAAGGTCAGCCTCAATATGATACCTCAGTGTTCTGCAGAAACACTTTTCCGGCCATTATTCAACACTGTAACGCAGACAGGGAGGCATTTGGTGCAATATTGTATTGGTGGCATTAATCTTGGCTACCTGTCTTTAGCATAGCTTCTTTGCAGCACGTTCATATTTAAAGCATTGTCAACTGACTGCTATATGAGTCTGGAAAAATATGCATGTGAACTGTAACTGCAACTGGTTTATTTATTGGTTTATTCTCAACGAGAGAAGCTTCAACAAGAGCAGAAATCCAGCCACAAACATAGTCCAGAAGTGCTAAATGGATGGTTCCTTCCGAGCTATAAATATTTCAAAGCAATGATGTATTACACGAGATGGTTTGTGTGCATGAGAGATAGCTCATACTCTTGTTTTCTTTGATTCAAGCGTACAATATACATTTTGTTCGCTTTCATTTTAAGATTTGTGTGAACACATTAATCGCACATTAATGTATATACAATGATGTATTAAAACTGTACGCGATGTGCACAAAGGTTGGAATTCAGTGAGAAAAAGATGTAGAGGGATGAAGGAGAGAGTAAGAAGGGCGGGGAAGAGGAGGGAAGTTAGAAAAACAACAAAAAAGTGAGAGGAAAGGAAGATCTTTAAAAGTAAAAGTGGATAGTGGGCCTGTGAGAGACACCTGCTCAGCTGCAGCACAGAGCATTTCATTTTGATGCTTTTGATTCCTGTTTACTTCATTGTTAAGGTTACATCTTGTCTAACTATATGCACATGTGCGTCAGTCATGTTCCATTTTTAGCTGCTGTTTTTGATTAATTCAACTCTTGTCTTCACAACCAGAGAGAGAATCAGAGGATAATGAAACGCTTCGGGACTGTGTTTGCAGCCAGTGTGGTGTTATGTTTCTGATGGATGTCGGATGCTGTTACAGATACAATCTGTCAATTATTCGTGTGCCGTTAAGCAGCAGAGAGTTCAACAGGTTTGATACCAGTTCTCTGTACGGTTATTATTTTTCCGCCTGCAGAGCTAATTCTGCCCCGCACTGCCTTCAGTCAATCAAAAATTTTGCACTGATGAAGGCCTGGATGAGGCCTGCTGATCTGCTCCAATAATGCACTTTGTTTAACAGTACATGTAGTACATGTAGCACATGCAGCATATACATATACTTTATGTCAACCAGTCAAATTAACAGGAAAATATGGTCTTTACATCATTAAAAAAACATATTTTGACTATAAGGATCTTTGTTTTCACCCCTTTCGTATGTTATTAGCGTATTAAATGGTCGTTATCAGTTGTTGTCACTACCATTATAATGAATCAAACCGGGCATTGTCTAGTGTCAAAATGTATATTAAAGGCTCAGCCCTTTCCATGCCAGTCCCCCGTGAGCTAGCTTCTGTTTATGAAGGGTCTGGTGGCGGAGAGGGCCCAGATAGGCTTTCACAGCTTTTTAGCTTCCACCCTGCAGCTGGTTACTTATCAAGTGACCTTGTTTTACAAGAAGTGCCATTGCCACTGCGCATTAACAGAATGGATGGACAAGACGCTGAGACTGGGCTATTGTGTCCAGTTCTGTCGCAACCCTCCTCTATTCACAGGCATCAAGGAGGTGAATCTATCCGCCCAGGAGGAGACAGATTACCTCTCAGCAGAGATCCAGGACCTGTTACGGAAACAGGCTGTGTCTGTCGTCCCCACTCACGACAGACAGAAGGGGTTTCACTCTGTGCACTTCTGTACAACCCATCACCATTGAAATGTGTATGTTTATCCACATGACAGAGAAAATCTAGCACCTTATGTTTCTCTCATCTACACAATCATTACACCTCCACCTGCTCAAACATGTTACATGACATGTTTTAAGAGGTGGAGTAAAATCCTATAAAGGTGTTCAAAAGTAACGTCTGTTCTCATACTGTGTTCCTTAATGTTTTTATTGCTTCTTACTTCTATTACTTTTCACAATTTATATAATCTGAATGAATACTGTTTTTCGGAACGACACTAAGTGGTTCCCTGAGTCCCAAACAAGTGTTTCGGCTAATGGGACCCTCCAGTGGTTAAAGCAGTATTTAAATTACCCACTTAAAGCTACAATTGGTAACTTTTATTCAAAACAAAACTTTCTTTTTATTCATATATGCTGAAATCATCTCTACATTCACACACACAAAATGAGACAGATAAGAGCTGAGGTGCCTCGAACACAGCTGTCAATCATGTCAATCACTTTTAGTGTACTGTTTAGGTGCAAAATGGGAAAACACGAAATAAAAGTATTGAGATTCCTATTTCATCTGCACTGCCTGGTTTGGCAGTTTGACTCCAGTTCACAGAGCCATTGACATGACTGACAGCTGTGTTAGAGACTCCTCGGCTCTGATTGGTTGTTTCTAACCACCCAGCAAATATGACACAAAGTTATTTCCACACTATAAAAGAAAGCAAGAATCATTCATTCAAAATTTAAGTAAAAGAAACAAAGTCTTAGCAACAAAGTTGTGTGACCCCTGTCACTGTCATGTTATTCAGTTATTGGATCATTATTGTTGAGTAACGTAAGCAAACTGTCGCTGGTTAAGCTAATTTTAACTGCTTCATGTTGTATGGAAGTGTCTCTTATTGTTGTCCATACTATTGGGTAGTGAACAATGCATCATATTTATGAACTGGTCACATGTTTTGTGTGTAAACGCATAATCTGAAACATCGAAGAACCATACTGTACATACAACTACAATAAAAACACTATCAGCAGCAACATGGTAACCACCAAAGACTTGATGAACAACAATCAATAGTAAAAATACCAGGTCTGTAGGGTGCAATGAGTAAAAGAGTGCGAGTGCTAGACTGTGCAAAGTGCTACAAAAAGAGGTGGACTACAGGTTATGGTTAATGGCTGCAATCAAAGAGCCTTGAGCTCTGGAGCTCCTGAGCCACGTAACCTTGATCCCCACCCACATGGGAGAAGGTAGGACTCCTAGTGCAAGTAGTAGGACAGGCTGGCCAAGATGAAGTTAGTTTTTTTCACCAGGTGTTTGTAGCACAGTGCGGCCAGACTGAAATGGGACACCCCTCTAATCTTAGAGCAGGTGCTCACCACTCCATGTAGCTTTGTTCACTGCTCACCTTTAGATTCTGTGTGTCCCTGGAGTGGATAACACCGCGGGAGTTTCAGTCTCCTGTCTCACTGCACTGTATGCTGGATTATTTTTTAGTCAGTGGGGGTCTGATAAACAACCCTATAATCTTTTTCAACAGCAGTGTGAGCAGCTGTGTCTCAGCTGGTTAACGTGCCTTGCTTTGTATGTTTAATGAAATTATTCTCATCATGTGGAAACAATCAAGTGGACACACGTTTACTGTTGTTACTGTAGATAATGTAACAGTATAGCTTATGTGTTTTAATAATGCATCACATATCTTTCAATGGGAGACCTATGTAGAGAACATGAGTTGAAAATAAAGTGAGAAAATTCAGGTTGTTTTGAATATTTCCCAACTTTCTAAGTTAGCAATTTATTTGAAAGACTTTAATGTCATCACAGGGAAAAAAACAATTAAAAGGCAGCTGCCGCCACAGTTGAATTCAGCAATAGTGTCACATAAGTCAGTATAATTAGTTAGCTAGTTAAATATTCTATTGGCATTGATTGACAGGTGAAGCTTTTCCTCTCCTAAAAAAAGTACAGTTTACAGTTTTCCAGTATTTTTCTTGTCTTTGAGGAAGTTTTGAGTTCTCATGAATTGAGCTAAATCAAGTTCCACGAAAAGAACAAGTTCCTCTGCATAATGAAAACCCAGAGACGACCTGAGACTCTCTGGGGTTTAAGTCTGGCACAGAGATGCTAATTGGCCCCTGTCTATCTCTTTCTCTCTCCCCCATTAGTGTGTGTGGGATGATAAAGTGCACCATCACAACGGATTTGGGGGAAGCCAGAGCTTGTGATGAAGCTGCTTTCAGTGAGACAGACAGACGGACAGACAGTTCTTGAGGGGGAGGGAAAGTGAAAAGAGCAGAAGTGAAAATTGGCAGAGATGTGAGCGGTGATTGTAGTGGAGTGTGACTCTGACTGTATGTCTGAGTGCAGGTGCGAGAAATGGGACTTCATATGTGGCTTTTGTCAGTGAGCGGAAGTTTTTCTAAAGCAGCAGAGGTACATTATGGGAACACACTGAAAGTTAAACTGATGCTGCCTATGTACTGGACATTTCTCAGAATTCTTTTTAATTGAACATGAAGCACATACTCATTTTAATATCACTAGCTATCACTATCTTAGCCATAAGCTTACTTCAGAACTCAACACATCTACCACATGACATCCCTGTTTACATACCTTTCCATGGGCATTTTTTTTTATTTGTTTGGGGCTATTATTCATGGTGTGGGCTGCAACCATTAGTTACAAATATGGGAATCTGGATGGATTTGGATAACTGAACAGGCCTACCAGGTTCAGGTTCAACGTGTCAGGTTGGCTCCTGGCCTTCGCCTGCAATATGTCAGTAATGGACACAGATACTGACCTGGAAGAGACTGAGAATGGAATACAAAATACAAAATGTCCATGCTGCATAGAGACACAAAGAGACTCACAAACAATACATAAAGGGGCAAATCAACTACAGAGAGACTTAACATAACTTCAAAGAGATGCAAAATGACTACAAGAACACACAAAATCACAGAGAGGTGTGTTGCAACTATGGAGACGCAAAACAACAACAAAAAGAGGCTTAACAACTATAAAATCTTGCTCCTATGTAGGGGAGGTGGTGAGGACCTCTGCATGTCCGTGCCAAGCAGCAACCTCCAAGGTTGAAAAGTGAAGCCAATGAGTAAGTGACAAAAGCTGCAGTTCATCAAATGACCACTTGAGGCTGATTCCAAAACAAGGTAAATCCCCATAGTCCATGTTAAAATGTCCAACTTCACAGCCAAAGTAAAAAGTTACGCATATTGTCTCTATCAACCAATCAGGATGCAACTGCAAAATTTTAAATCTGCTCTCACCACTGCTGCTGTCAGCCACCAGTTTAGGCAGAATCCTCACGCCCTCCTCCACCCGGTTCACCTCCAGATATCGTATCCAGCGTCCAGGACAAGCTCAACAAAGGCTCATCCCTCATCTTCACCACCTCTACCACCACCAGCGTCTATAGACCCCAGGGCGATTCCCTATTCATCACCCTCCTTAGACTTTCCGCATTTTTATTCATACATTCACATGGTACTACTGTAAATATTGAGTCTCTCCTGACTTAATTAAATACAGTTTATGGTCTGTTCCAAGGGTCTCATAATATGTCCATAAATTAAAGTCTTAATGTCACAGCATACAATGATATTTTAGACAACTGTGTTCTTCCAACTTTGAGATAAAAGTTTTCAAATGTGATCCTTTCCTGTTTCAGTGTAATAATGCTCTCTTGCACTAAGCAGACCCATAAAGAAATAGTTTTCTTAGTTTGGTGTGGAGGAACTTTACTGGCCTGAACAGCGCTCTGAACTAAATCCCATCCAACACCCTCAGGAGGAACTGGAATGCCAACTGTGATTCAGGCCTTACTGGCCAACGCCAGTATTGGACCTAACTATTGCTCTCGTGGCTAAATGGGAGCAGATTCCTGCAGTCAGGTTCCAAAATGGAGTGAAAAGCCTGAAGCCAGAAGAGTGGTTTTTGTAGCAGCAGATTAGTTGCAAAATCCTTGGATTCCTACCTAACAGCCACCATGTACAGAGTTGACGGGCCCATATTGCATGGCGACATGGACAATTTGGTAATACATTCATGACCAAATGCAGGCAGGATATATGTCTCTGTGTACTTTGTACTCTCCAGTAAAGGCAAACTTCCACACATATACTCTTTAATCGTGCATGTGCAGGTTAAGTGAGGGCTTCTTTGTTCCAGTAGCGTTCAGCTGCACACATTAGTTTTTTATTTATTTATTTTGTTTTAATTCAGTCCGTGGAGTGCTGCAGTGAGCCTGTAACCTGGTTTGAGTCATTGCTGCAGTTCACTAGGTTAAAGCATATCTGCACGTTTGTCAGTGATTGATGTTAGAAAGTGCAACGCGTCCCCAGGCAACTGACAGCTTTGTTTTAACAACGCGTTGCGAGGCAAATCCAATCAATTTCCACGCCTCCCTAAACAACAGGCACAGTGAAAACAGCTGCTGTCTGCTCAACACGTCACGTGACCACATGTTGACTTAACTTTCCTTCATCTTTTACACACTGCAATCAAAGAGGTTTCATGGAGTCTAATGAAACACAGATGGCAAATAATATAGATGAAAAAGCAACAAAATTAGCTTCTGTCTCACAAGTTATTGATTCTATATAATTCAAAACGGGGACCATTTGTCATCGGAAAGGGCTTTAATTTCAGCAAATTCTGCACATGTGAGAAACGATCCTGTTGATTCAGGCCGCATATTTCCTGTGAGTTATTACATTAGCCATGCGTAAATAAATTGTGTAAACAGTTTCCTCAGCCGTGCAGACCCGAAAGTCCATTTGTTTTCTAGAGCAAACCTTCGTCTTCGCCATAATGACATTTCCAGTGCGTCCTCCTCTTCCTCTCTCACTCATCTTACCTCTGCTATCTCCCTTGCAGTTATCTCGCTCATCATATGTTTACCTCTGCTGCTTGTTGTTGCTCTGCAGACTGTGATTTACAGCTCCTTCTTGTCTCCTTTCCCCACAGAGCATCCAAAGGCCATAATCTGTAACACTGCTGCCACATGGAAACTGCATGAAAATGATTTTTTTATAAGGAAGTTTGATACACATTTTATCACTGATTTTTAGAGTCAAAACAATGCATTATGTATCTGGTATTTAAAGACTGCAGACTGTAGTTTCCAATTAAAGCTGAAGTAGGTAGTGTCATTTCAGCCTTATTGGCCAAAAAAAAAGAAGCATTGACGACGACTGCAGAAGCTGCAAAGCAACAAAAACAGGAAGACGGACTTATCAAAAAGAGAATCAAAAGATAGTTTGACAATAAACAAAATAAAACATGTCAATATTGGCCATGCATTACAAAGATGGAGAGAAAATGTTGCTCATAGTTTATGCCTCTGCTAACAGGCACCAAAGGCTCACGGTTGAAGCTTCATATTCATTTTTATGTAGCTAACATTAGACCACCTCACCAGCAGCCAGCAGCAGCCCCAGAAATGGACCCCCAGTCCGCAGCTGCAAGCAGCCAAATCCAGCCAGCGCAAACTCCAGCTCCAGAGGAATGAATGGCTCCAACTCCTCGCTGGATCAGCAAACTTTCTGTTGCTGCCATTACATATTAGACTCTGCGAACACCAGCCTGCTGTGTCACCCATGACCCATACGATACTGGGGGGTTTGCGCTGGCCAAATTTGAGCCACTACAGCCACTGACCAAAAGTTTGTCCCCCAAGCTGCTGTCCGCTCTCCTCAAGGTGAAATAGTCTGTAGAGGTGGGGGCTGAGATGGAGTGACTATGGGGTAGCTGGCTAGCTTATCCTTGATTCATTTATGGTTTGATACGCAGAGAGAGAAGGAGCAGAGTAAAGAGGGGCAGAGCTCACTTCTACAATAAAATACGATATAATAAATCAGTATATGGGAATCACTTACTGTATGAAGTGTGTGCATATGCCCCTGGTCATCTGGTACGCACATATAAATTCATGGCCAGGTATGCGGTATATTCTAGTCATATATATTCTAGTCGTTAAAAACGTGCACACACATACAGCTACAGCACATTTTAGTCTGCCCACAACACATTTCCATGTGAACCTAAATCAGCACACGGGTCATATCTTGATCTACAGAGGTACAGAAAATCTTTCATTTTAAGTTCCAATGTGACTAATGAGGCCTTCAGAGGTAATTTGTTGGGAGAGGTCAATGTTAATGTTGCGTCCTCTCTGGAACTTTTTATACCTTGCCTCTTTATTAACTTATTCAAATTGTAGTTTAATGACATCTCTCGTGACTTCCAAATGTATTGTGAGCTACAGACGCTAATCAGTGTTGATAATAAATTGTAATGTCAACCACTTAATATGCTGATATATTCCTCAAATGCCCTGGGATAATAGATTGAGCCCTTGTGTGTTCTTGCCAAAGATCCCTTGAAAAGTTGCATTAATAACCAGCAGTAAATTTGGCTCATAACTTTGATAATGACCTTGCTCCCTGTCTCATCTCGCTCTCTATCTCACTAATTAAATATATAAAAATAATATTGCACCAGCTCAGGTATAACGGGATCAGCATAATGCTAATCACTTCATTAATGCCAGAGAAATATGGTCTAATATGGTGTACCTGAATTATTAAGTCAAAAAAGGTGACGGCCTGGGGTGTTCATAAAAAGTGTATCATAGGTTTATGATGAGGCAGAAAATAGAGGGTTTGGATGACGAGGTATTTGTTGAATAAGCAAGTCATGTTGCAATCAGCCAAGTGGACAGCCTGACCTGAGGGTGGCACAAGAGGAAGGCTCATGGATTTTTAAAAATGGAGATATTTCATTCTATTGGTAGCATAGATGCACTTAGACTTCCTGATAAGCTATCAGTTTAATTTTGGTTCCTCTTGTGTGCAAATATAAATGTATCTGATATTGGTGACCTGATTCATGGTCATCTGATCTGTACTATGTCAAGATATATGTTGATTTACTAACTACCAATTTCTGGAATCCGGAATCAGATTTTTTTTTTTAGCTATTGTAATTCTTTTAAATTCAGCACTCATGTAGCTTGAATTTTTTCTGACAAAACTTGAACCTCGTAGGTTCTTTGGCTTGTCCTCATGGGAGGACATTTTTGGCTCCTGGCAGAACCTTTTAGAAAAGTTTCACCTGGAAACCTTTCAGATGGTTCAACCTAGAACCCAAAGTAAAGGGTTATACCTAGAACCATTTGTGAAAAGTTTAATTCAGACTCCTCTCAGAGAGATTCTGCAGGGGTCATTCCATGAAACTGGTGGCTTTTTAACATTGAAAACTCAAAATTTAAATTTGATTGAATTGAATGACCATATGAATTTCCCACTTGTGGGATAATAAAGTTTACCTTGACCTTGACCTTGATTAAATTGCTATTCTTTAAGTAGCTAGGGATTAAAGACAGTTTTAAGTTACAAGAAATTGTATTGTGCTGCCTCAGGCTGTGGAATTCCATTGTTTTTAATGGTTTTGATAGTTTTGTCAAACCTGTTACTGCCAAAAGTATTACTGCATCTAATATTCCTAATTAAAAATTATATATCGATTTATAATTATAAATATTCCTAATTATTATATTCCTAATCACATATATGAGCAGTATTTATTCCCTGTTTTCATTGAGATTATTTTCAGATGCAGATTTTTTTTTTTTTTCTAATTTGATATTTTTTATTCAGATTATAAAGTCCACTCTATTTTGGCATGGCGATCACAAGTCAAAAAGAAAAAAAGATAATTTTTTTTAGAAGAGAAATATTTATAGTTAAATTAAGTTAAATTATAACAGTAACAGATGAAAGTTGGCAATTAACTGGATTCTGATTATTATTTATTGAGCTTTCTATTATACTTTTTACTTTATCTTCATCAGGCCAACTTTTCCATCTGCATTATCTGGCATATAACTCAACACAAAATTCACGTTAAATCCAGGCAGCTCATTTGGCTGGCGACTCTGTTCAGGTAGAGTGAAGAACTCAGTGTTACAAACAAACAAACAAATATCTTGATTACTCTTGCCAGGCTCTGTAGAATAGCCCCAAATTGAGATTTTCTTTTTTCTTTCCCAACCAGACCGAAGCAGCTGAGCCAAAACGTTGATTCGAACATTGTGTTAAGCTCCCACCAGCACTGCCACACACTCAAGTTTCATCTGAGCTTCTGCTCTGAGGTTTCTATTCATCTGCCTGTGCTGGAGACTGAGGAAATAGGACACGTTCTTGTGTCCTTTCCTCTTGAAGTGATAATGGGCTTTGATACGAACAATAATGTTGACAGTACATGCGACACAATGTCCTCCATGATGGTTTAGCCAGAAATCACACAACTGGGCACTGTAACCGAGGCAACGGAGGATTTATGCTATTGTACCCTCAGGGTTTTGTTGTTCATCCTACATCACACTTTCATCAAAGGAGATTACAGAAATCACCTTTAAGCATGCAGCCATTTAACCCACAAATAACCCACATGAGGAGATACTTTATTAAAGATATTCCATGTGTCAGCCAGCCATGACATACATTTCCAAGCATGACATTCCAGATAAAATTTTATGTTGCATAACATACTGAACATGAGGATATAGAGTGAATTATGCTATGAGTGGAATACCAAAGTAAGTAGGAGGCATATCTCAACAAGGCCAGATTAATGCCAACAACAAAAAAGCGATAAAAAGACAACATCTTAATAATCACAGTGCTACGTCCTCTGTGAAATCATGTTTATTGTGACATCCAGTGTTCTTCTCCCATGATGCAAATAACACTAGAATACAGGTGTTGTTTACAAAATTAGCTGATTGCCAAGCGCCTCCACAAGAGAACATTAAATTACAGCGGTATTCATCACTAATGCATAGCTGAGCTGGTTGAGATGCCCAGAATCAATCACCTAAATGGGACCATGAAAGCATAGAGTGTGCTATTAAATGAGTTGTATCAGCAGCCAGGCTCACTGCTCACCTCTGAGTGTAATCAGTATCTCTGCCAGAGGGGAGAAAAAACAATTTAACATACATCTGTTTAATCGCTGAACTTTGACTAGTTTTCAAACTACTAGGTGTGGAAATATATCTTGTTTTGTTATTACACTGGTTATAATGGCTGTAGTGAGAAATAAGTTAACAGACTTTTCAACTTTTCATTCCACTGACAATCTGATTACTCCATTGATAATCATAACAGCGGCCTAATCAAAATAACAGTGCCTCATAACTTGGATTTGGTGTATGTACTATGATCCACTGAGAAGGCCTTCTCCTGCCAAAGTCATTTGTAGGATAAGTCAAACTAATTGGACATTCGTCATTTGGATGGTGCAATTTGGAAACATTTTTCTACTCTCACAAATAAGTGCTTTCATCGTGGATACATTTCAGAGGGCATAATCGTAAAACTCATGTCAGAGCTGTGGGGGGGGGGAAGGTTGTTTTCCAGGGATTTGTTTACCTCAGGATGCTGGTAAACTACAAAGCAGCCGGCAGGTCAGATCAGGCAGGTAATAATTTGATCAGCCGGAGTCTTAAGCAGCTGTTCTACATGATGGCTTCCCCCAACAGCAAGGGAGGGGAGGATTAGAGGACACCAGTGCACCAGTAGAGTGTGTTTGTGCATGGATGTGTGTGTGTTTATTCTAGCTCTGGTGCCCTTTTTTCTTTCCCTTTTCATATTACAGCATGAGGCATGCCTTTTCAGATCTATTCTTCTCTACAGTCCCCAAAGGGCTCCATTTCTTGGGGGGGAATACATGGGTTAGAGTAGAGGAAAGGCCCATGTTCAGTGATAATAACAGGACTCGTGGGTATGCTACATCAAGAATTTTAATGAAAATTGTGACACGCAGAGACAAATGGTGCACACGCCTGCTATAATTTTGAACTACAGCAGCCTTTGCAAAAAAGAGAGACTGTTTCATCCATTTCCAGTGTTATAATGAGCTGAGCCAAGCTAATTGTGTCCATGCTCTAGCTTCATTTAGCTTTCAGACATGTGAGTGGTATCAACCGTCTCAACTGATTCACGGCAAGAAAGCAAATTAGCATATATTCCAATATGTCAAACGATTACTTTAAGGAAAGTCGCACTCATCAAGTTAAAATATTTTTTTTCACAGCAATTTTGTGTGATTTTTACCCCCAGTGTTTGAAATAATAAGGAATTATATACACAACCACATGATTTTTTTGGCCTCCTGATCGTGTTCTTTAGGGCAGATGCCTTGGGGTCAGTTTTACCCTTTGGCCCCAATTATTTCTGATAGTGGCTGCATGTACCGCTAACGGTGTGCCAAGGCTAAAGCTTCTGCTTGTATAACCCTGTTAAAACATTCAGCAGCTCAAGTCAGTTCGGGTTTTTATTCTGGGATAATTTGGGAGGAATTCACTGATGTTTATGCCTCTGACTGGCTTCTCCTGGGTGTTGTAGTGTATTTGGTCCCTTATACCAAACTTGTGACAAAACATAATTTGTCAGATGAAGACGATAAAGTAATTACAACCAATGAGTATAACATAAACCTAGAGTAGTAATGTATCCAGGGCATGTGTTTCTATATTGAGGAACATTGAGTATTCCTTTAAAAGAAAACTTCCAAAGGGGAATTTTCCCTTCACAACACTACAGTTTGATGTTCGCTTGTCATGAATCCAAGTTTTATACAAGACGCTTCACTGCAGCTGGTAATTTACTTTCACTCCTTGCTGCTCTATAGAGGCACATACTGGTGATGGCAGTCGTGGGAGGTGACTCTGAGTTACTCACTGTATTCATGGGTCAGTGAGCATTTATGAGCGAAGGGTATAGTATGTGTGTGTATGTGTGCGTGTGGTAGGAGATCAATCACAAGCAGTCAAGTAAAACAAAGTGTCCCCCTGTTGCGATGGAGCTGGGGTGATTGAATCTGACATGTTTTATTATCGAGTCACAGCACTTTGCTCTGCACTTCACCACCAATTAGGAGCATTCACCTTTTCAGTCTTGACCTCTGCAGGACACATTTTCTCTCTCTGTGCACACTGATGAGATCTGAATCTGACCTGAGCTGACCTGAATCCCCACACTGGAGCCGCAGGTCTGACACATCAGATTCCTGATACCAAGTTGTTAGCCCACATTGACCTTGGCCTCCAGTTTGTTGGCTGTCAGCTTCCAGACCTCCATTTCTCCAAACTAACGATCTTCAAGCAGCCTATAGCTGTCTACTGTACCGCAGGAGCCGTAGCCTGAACACAAGCCATTATCTTGACTCAGTTACATTATTATTGTCCCAGTGGGAGTTAAGTAAAATAGGTCACACAAGCTTTATCCCAGGAAAGAACAGGACAACAAACTATGTAGAAAAAAATATTCCTACTCATTGATCAGAAAAAATAGAAGAAATAAATCTATACAGTCACCACAGTTTCAAGATGGGCATCAAAGATAATGTCTTCAAATCTGCATCTGTCTCCCTTTTGTTATGGCCACTTGAGCCGGGTCGTAACACTGACCAAATGTCCTGAGATGATGCTGAATAATGCCAAGAAAAGTGTTTTTGCAGAACAATATTACTGCACAGTGAAACTGACCTTTGACCCTTTAAATATAAAGTGTCATCACTTCTTCATTTTATTCTATTAGACATTTGTATGAAATTTTGTCGTAATTAACATGAATTTAACTTTAAATTTTAACCACCAAAATCTTATCAATTCAACCTTGAATCCAAGTGGACATTTGTGCCAAAATGTGAGGAAATTCCCTCAAGGCCTTAATGAGATACCACATTCACAAGAATAAGACACACACAAGGTCACAGTGACCTTGACCTTCGATCACCACAATCTAATCAGATCAGCATTCAGTTCAGGAGGACATTTGTGCAAAATTAGACAAAAAATCCTTTTTGGTGTTCTTGAGATATCTTATTCACGAGAATGAGATGAATGTGAGGTCACAGTGACCTTGACGTTTTATCTCTAATCAGTTCATTATTGAGTCCAGGAGGATATTTGTGCAAAATCTGCGGATATCCCCTGAAGACCTTCATGAGATATTGTGCTCACAGGAATGAGTTGGATGTGAGGTCACAGTGACCTTGACGTTTTATCTTTGATCATCATAATCTAATCAGTTCATTATTGAGTCCAGGAGCAGGTTTGTGTCACATTTGAAGAAGTTCCCTTTTGGTGTTCTTGAGATATTGCGATCACAAGAATAGGACAGAAGTGAGGTCACAGTGACCTTTACAGCCTTTTATTTTTAAGACCTTGCTTTTCCTTGTCCACCAATCATCTTAAGTTTTCCGGCTCTCTGCACACCTGTCCCTTGTTCCTTCATTTAAGCCCCAGCAGGTTAATACGAGCCACCTTTTTCTTTCCAGTTGCCTAATTGTTGCCTGATCTGCCATTGCGGACCAGTGACCTTGGCAATTATCTGATAACTGCCTCCTAATTCTGCCTGAACAGATCTGTTTGTATTTTGAACTGATTTTAAAAATAGTTTCCTGGTAAGGTACTTTTTAATTTGTCGGGTTACTTTTCTCTATGTCTACTTGCACCTGAACAGTGACATAACAGTATACAACGTAATTATTCTGTGCGTAGTGACGGATCAAAGTCATGTTCAATTGTAGATTCAATTGTGCTAAATATTTAATTATTTTATGAACATGACAACTATTTACTGAAGCTGTCAGCTTGGTTCTGAGAACTTGTGATGGGCAGTTGTTCCTTTTGGTTTGCATTTTATAGACAAAACAAAATATTGAAAATCAATAAAAAACAATCATTACTTCCAACCCTACTTAAAAGTTAAAAACTAAACTTATTATAGCTGTCAGTTTTGTGCAGTAGTTATCCCTGCTTCACCACCTCCAGTGTTAATCAATGGCCAGCCTTCAGAGTGCGATACTGCTCTAGGTCCAACTTAACGAGCTCATCGGGTCCAGGTCAAATCCATCTGGCTCTTCAGATAAAGATCGGTTCCAAGGATAATTGTCTTTAGTCGCCAGAAGTCATATCAATGGTTATTTTTACCCACCACCAGGGCCTCTACTCCACTGGGGGCTGAATTCATATGCTGCCTTCTGCCTCATTAAGAGATATTCACAAAGGGATCTAGTTGCCAAAGAATATCTCTGTATTTCTTCACTAATTTCTGCCATCTAATCAGTAAAGATACCGAGAATCAAAGTGGCAGAGATGAATAGGTAAGTTGTCAGCCTTTAAATCGTGCATATATATATATATATATATATATATATATATATATATATAAACTGGTTCCATTGGAAACCTATTGCTCAGCCCACCCTGCTCAAACATGAAGTTATCGGAGAAACAGAACTGATAGCTAACATCTAGTAGCCCTTCTAAATACAAGTTATCTCATACCTCAGCCAGCACAATCTGGATTCAGCACAAATGTAATCAAGCGACTGAGATCAAACACAAGTCTGCTTTCATACTGAGAGATTGAGTCTACATCTAGAAAGTAAAAAAAATATCTACAACTCACTACCATAGTCGTTTTGCAGCTCTTGGGGCATCTTCTTTATATTCTGCGCAGTGTCTATATTTGGTTTTATATAAGCTTCCAAGTGACAAAACATAACTCTTTTAAAGGCATTAATGTATGGTGTAGAGACTACATTTATTCCAGTAAAATGAATGTTTGGACTACATGTTGGACAAAAAAAAGTCAAAAGTTGTTGCCGCTATTATTTATTGGACAAGTTTTCTTGGTTCCACAGCTCTGTAGGGAATGAATGGATTAGTGTACTGCTCCGTCCTGTCCCTCGACTGTGTATCCAGAACTTCATCTGAAAATTTTCAGAGAAATCTGATTTATCTTTGAATACTTTTACAGCTGCACCTGGTTCTCTTCCTTCCTTGAGTGACATTATGGCTCTGTGGCACAGTGCAAACAATGGCATCTGTCACAAGAAACTTCCAAGACTTCCTGTCTGACGTTCAGGAGCTGAGGTGCTTAATGTTTAATTAATGACGAGAGGCCTTTCTGTAAAAGGCAGGGGTTGTCTGCCATACGGCATCTGGAGAAAAACAAAGAGCGAGGGAAAAACCTGCAGCCTTGTCATCTTGATCTCTGGAGTCTCTTTGCCTCCATCTCATGCATCACTCCGCCATCCATCACTGCTCTTAGCACCATGTGTTCATCTGGCTTTGTTTTCCTCTCCAGTTGATTTGGGCTTTGATGATGAAAACATAACTGTCCTCCTTTTTCAAATGTCATAAAACGTGTGAGCTGATGCATATGATTGTGTTTAGGAGTGGGTGTATTTATTTGTGTTTGTTCGCTGAGGAGAGGTGACTGTGTGCATCCACACTTAAGCATAATGTGTGTAAATATGAATTCTTCGAGCCGCATGCTCTTCTCGGCGCATATGGCGCTGAAGTAAACAAAAGCTAGCGGGCCATATGTCTTCCTGCAGGTGCTGCTCAGTGCCGAAGTGCCTGAAATCCTCCAGATGTCAGTTTAGTTCAGCTGATATTTATTCTCAACTTTGCATATCTCGCTGTGATTGGTTTCAAGTTTAACTCTGGGAGATAAAGTAACAGCATCAAGGGTGGGTTACTCAGATTTAAGGCCAAAACACACACCTGTACTTTAAAGAGTTTGTCAGTAATGTCTGCCTTAATGTTGCCCTCTGTTTTTTACCAATCTAGACACATGGTTTTGTGTCTCCTCAAGCACACTCCCACACAGGCCGAATGGTTCAGTACATTATACAGTTTTCACAAGAGCCACACATAAATGAATCAAAACATGAATAAGCCCACCTGAAGCTACGAACTACAGGTCGGTCTGACTGCTACCTTTCCTTTTAAAAGTTACTGATTGTGCAGTTTTTACCCAAGTCTCTGCTTTCTTTGTGCAAAATAATCAACTTGACTGTTTAAAACTGCACATTGCCACAGTGACATCACCCACTGATTTGTGGACGGCCTTTTTTGAAGCCTCGAATTTGGAATTTTGGCAGTTGCCATCTTAGTTTGTTAAAGCCAGAAGTGACCATATTTAAATGAGACGATGTGGATGTGGATCTGACTGCTAACTTAAGGATACCGCTGTGATAGGGACCTGTCAATTACTACGTGGCCAGACCCTGTGTTGTTTATTTTACCCTAAATGGTGCAATAATTTACAAAATTAACATCATGCTGTATTAAAAAAGGCTTGAAATGAGCAATTATGACATACGTCATGAGGAAAATGTTTACTGAAGTAGCAAATCAAGTAAGAAGTAGGATCATTTTCTCATAGACTGCATACAATCAGACTTCCTTTTGCAACTAGTGGAATCACCCCCTGTTGGCCAATAGAAAGAATGTAGGTTTAAAGGGATAGTGCACCCAAAAATGGAAATTCAGCCATTATCTACTCAAATATATGCCGATGGAGGCCCTGATGAAGGCTACTGGACGAAGCAGCCGCCGCAGCTCATGAGCTTAACCCTCAGCCAGCCACAGAATACCGGAGTCGAGCACTGGAAACCTGGTGGTGTAGTTGTTTCAAATGCAAAGCAATGCCAACGGATGAGGAAAGTCTTTGCTGCTCAGACTGGGAATTGGCCTGCACTTGAAAATCTGGACATCAGTACTGATGAAACTGCTGCTCTTCAGAGACCGTGCATCACCGATCACCCTGAGGTTGAAATCCTGCCTCATAGGTAGGTAGGTAGGTACTTTATTAATCCCGAAGGAAATTGCATTTTCAGCTGCTCAGACATAAACATAAAAACAAAAATCATACATACAGTGCATAAAAATAGAATAAAGTGCAAGAATAAACAGTAATAAAAATAGGAAAAAAATAGCATGACAGTGAGATGTGCAAAGGTGCACCCACTGGTGCTTGGACCCTGTCTTTTCTCACTATAAACCTTCTTCAATGCTATGCTGATGACACCCATCTCTACCTATCTCTCATGTCGTATTGCCTTGCCACAAATCTCAGCCTGTTTTGCTGATATTCCAAAACGTAATCTAACTGAACCCCTCTGTTCAGCAAAACATAGTATCCAGCTGTGCTTCTTCTTGCTCTCTTCAACTAAGGGGGTGATCACACAGAAATTAGATGCTAGAGACGCGGAAACGCTGGAAGCTGGAAGCGCTTATTCAATGTGTGCTAGCTACTGGCGTCTGACGCTCAAAAAAGTTGCAAATATTTTAACTTCTCAGCTTCTACGCGCATTTAAAAAGAAGCGTCTAAAAAGAAGCGCCTACAAAAAGCATGTCTAAAAAGACACTGGAACGCCGGTCAGACGCGCCATATCACAGGAAAACAGTGTTTTTACTGGCGTCAGGTTTAGCGTTTCATCTCGGTGTGATCGCTCCCTAAATCTGCAAGCAATCTGTGCATCGTGACTAATGACAAAGATTTTTTACTTAGCATGTTGCACTCCTGATGTCCTAATGTCACTCCCAGCATGCAAAACCTCTGCAAATGGTCTGAAACAAACAAACTTTGCGTCTCATCTCAAATTAGTCAAGAATAACGACTAGTCCTACCTTCACTGCGAGGCAACTTGTCTCATGTGTGCTCCCTTGGTGGTAGGGCAAGTTACTTTCCTCTGCTCCCATCACATGATGCATTAATATAGGACAGAAATGTGTTTTTTGATGCAGAGTGTGAACTTTGAGGTTTAGGAAAATTACATGTAATGCTGCTCTTTTTCCACTGATTTCTTATCAAGTCTAAGTAACCCGTGTCTGTATCGGGCTGTCCTTCTGAATCAGGTTACCGCACGTCAGGTATGGGTGGGTTTTCCACAGGACTATTTTGATTCCTCTGGATACACTGTGAGAACTCAAAATCATATATGCATGTAGAGAGTTTTACAAATACTAAAACTTTCTGTCTTAAAAAATAAAAAGTCTGAACACCCGGTGGACTCTGTGATACTTCTTTTTTGTTTTGCCATGACTGCAGGTCCCCACTGGAATCAGTGGTGCAGTAACTGCTTTGAATACAAGCTGGCTACAGCTGCCATCCTCCATTTTTCAGGCAGGCCTTCAGGCAGTAGGTAGTTTAAGAAGAGGTAGACTTGTCAGAGGGCCGTCAAAGGCAATTTTGCTCGTTCAAATGTTTGCCATGTCCATGACTGTGGGAAAAAAAGCAATTTGTAACATCAAAAGATTCTGTCCTTGTTCAGAGTGCGGCTTTGTTCATTACTGTCCGAATGCTGTTGAAATTAACACATCTGGTATGAATCTAAAGAGAAAAGCCACATGCTCTGATCAAAGGAAACTTCACACCCTTTGATAAAGTCAGAGCCAAACAATAAGGCAGACGTGCACTCCTTTCACCAGTAGCTTAGTGACAGCCTTTTAAAACACACGCTTTTTGGGGACCTTGATTTATAAAGAGCTACAGTTTACATATTTTGCAATTATGTAAAATCTATGTGGGTCACAGAACTTCATTACTGCCATTTTTATTAGTGTTGACATCTGAGTGTAAAGGTAAGCGCCCCTGAGGTATCGTTTAATTCCAACATAAGAGTGAATGGATCCACTTTCATGAAGAGGCAGGTAATACAAATGGATATGATCTACCAAAGAACAAAGAAAATTGCTCTCACAGTCCTGTCATTAGTGGATTCCCTTCAGTTTTTTGGCTTCTGATCAATGTGTACACGTCTCTTTTTGGAGGGCTCATCCAAATTGAAACAGCATTTTTGACATGGGAAGACAAGTGCACAATATGCAACAAATTGGATTTTTTCACACTATAAACTCACCAGAAAGCAGACAACAAAAGTAATTCACTAGAAATAGACATTAATACAATAAAAGTCACGATGCTGTGCGTCATGATTCATGAACCCAGCAGAAATGTTCTCACAAAGTTTTGAGCACCACATCAGAAGATATTTCAAATGAACTTATGCAAACCCAACCCAACATGAGGGCACCAAAAGCTTAGGCTTCGCTCAGATGCACTAAAAGCAGGATTTTCCGAACAAAAGTAATCACTCTCAAACATCACTTATGACCCACTAAGTGTGTAGCCGAGTATTTATCTGCAAAGATCCTGCCTTCTGCCTTATTTTACTGTGTTTAGGGCACAGAGTGCAGGTGAGGTCAGGACTTTATAAAAACATAGCAACAGGTGCCAGACCATTAGCAGCATGCAATTCAACAGCATATTCAACAGCATATCTGTTGAATTTTTTTCATTTACCTTGGAGTAAATGACATAAATGCTGCATTCCAGAAGAGCAAAATGTCACTTTGTATGTAGCTTCATTCAGTTTTTAAGTCACTTGCAAAAGATTTGCCTTGGAAATGGCACTCCATTGAAAAGGCCTCAACTGTGATGACTATAGATTTGAGTGTTAACATTCCCTAATCCCTCTGTAGCTTCGCCACACACTTCGAAATTCAACACCTGTACTGCTTTTACTATCTGCCTCCGAGCCTTACTCATCTGCATCCTGCTGGGCTGTTTTACAACACAGCATTTCCCATTTTTCTTTCAGCTGAGACAGGAGCGCTTTCACTGAGGGATCCCAACGTAGAGACATTTACATTTATATTTACAATCACATTTACATTTACACTGCACACATTTAGATGATGCTCTCACACCAAGTGAGTCATGATAAGTGAGATATAGGGGACATGTGAATATTGCTGAACATAGTAGCAAAAACTGCTTCACTCTTTGATCAAAGCCCGGCCTGCCAACCAAGCTCGACATGCACAGGCTATATGCAACATTCCTACATATTTTGGGTCATCCAGCACTCATACAACACAGATAAAGCCATATATTAAAATTATACTGCATGTAAACTTTTAGGTAAACTTTTAATTCATTGATATATTTCATGTTTATGCTGTACAAATGCACACTTTGGGTCTTCAGTGACCTCATAAACAAGAAAAACATGAGTAAACCAATGTTTTTTATCATCCTAATTAAATTCTGACAACAGAACATTGTTAAAAATAGTTTGCCGAATAGAGTTTAGTGCTTAATTAAATGAAATAGGCCCAAACCCACAGCAGATTCAAACCCAGATCCCTGTTTCTGTGAGGCAACAGTGCTAACCGCTGTGATACAGTGGTTAGCACTGTTGCCTCACAGAAACAATCCACCCTAGCTTGCAACTTGCCAATTAAAATTTCCTGGTAATTCAGTTTCAGGATGGTGCGACTGCCATTTCAACTCGACAGCGTCACTATAGTGTGGCTAAGAAAGCAGAGAAGGAAAAGGTGATAAAGCGATAAATGTGACACCTGAACATCACATCAGCATTCAGAGCGCGAGCCTCCCTCGGGCTGCATTCATAAATATGTTATGAGCACGGCCTGCCGTTACTATACAGTCCGGCAGTAATGGATATTCAGGGTGAAGGGGGCTCTTGTGAGAGCAGCATGTAAAGGATGACTGGGCTGGAGTTAGTAACGCACCATTAACTGACTCCTCGGGATGCTCACAGACTGGGAAGGGAAGGAAACCCGGCCAGTCAGGAAATCAATATTGAGCACATCAGTATGTGAGTCAGTGCGAGAGGGGGAGGATGATGTTTGCCATATCAGGATCACTTTAACACAGAGTGCAATAAACACACAGGAATGATCTTGTAGATGCTTGTACTAAACAAGTTTGAGCGTGCATGCTGACAGAGGCTGCATAGAGAACAGAACCTTCCGTGCTGCAGTCGAGCAGACCGGCTGCGTACGTGATGCCTGCAGTTCTATCAGTGCGGTTCAAACCCTCTCATATAGTTTTTCTATGAAATCCTGCAGCAGACATTTCTGATAAATAACAAGTACAACACAGTAAAACACAGATACCCGAAAAGGCAAGTAAGGTAAATGTTTGTTTGGTAATGTTATGTGAAAAATAATAATTCCTAAATTTAGCTAACAGCAATCCAGGAAGCTGAGCCAATAGATGCATGTAACATACGTGGTCAGATGGTGTTGTGCTTTAGTTACATTTTCATTACTTCATTACATTTGTGTTACAGAGTGACAGTGACAGGGATGTGACAGAGCTGCATCCAAGTACATTCTGTATCACTCCATTTTTATTACTGAATAAGAAACTGCTGCTGTGCAATGGCAATGTTTCCGTTCTTTCATTTACATTATGGTAGAGAGCGACCATCACCTTGAGGGCAGCATTAAAGATGGCCTTGCCAGAAGTGTGTTACCTGTCTTCACTATCAACAAGCTCCACCAGCATCAACCTTGATTGATCACCACTGGCTTCCATGTATCTCTGTAGCTACTGTAGCCACGACTTCCATGTCAGTCAGGACCAGTTTAATCAAAGGAAACTTAATTTCCATTTGCAGTATTATATTTGGCAGCATGGCTCTGTTCTGGGGCCTCTTCGCCTTTCCTAGGCCTACGCAGAAAGCCTTTCCCACACGCTTACATGGAAAGCCTAAGTTGGAAAGAGCACAACCCTCCACCCGCCCAAACGCCTACTTGGAAAGCCTTAAAGCATAGAGAGCACACCTCTCTGCCCTTCCACGCTCCTACGTGGAAAGCCTTAAGCAAGACAGAGCAAACCTCCCTGTCCTAGCACGCGCCTACATGGAGAGGGAAAGCAGCAGCAAAGACCCACTGAGAACTGAGCAGAGCAGCATTAATGACAAACAGAAATGACACTGATTAGTCAGACGCACCATGAAAAGGAGGAGCTGGGGTGGAGGCAGGTTGCAAAGTGGCTTGCAGAGGAAGCAGCAACAGTGGGCAGGCCAAAGTTGTTTAAACAGGGCGCCCTGAATCAGATTTGCCAATTGGTTGCATAGAAAGAAATCATGTGATCTATCAGCTGTCTCCCCTCCATCAATCAGCTGCTCCATCAGTAGACTGGGCTGTTTAAGATCAGCTGATGTGGCTGGGATGTGAGCGGAGTCAGTCTGGTGACTTCATTTGAAGCCAGGGTATCAAGTTTGCCCCATGACATAGCTGACAATCATGATGTCAAACCCATTTTTTTGGCATCAATAACTAATTAAAACCAAACTTATACAGCAGCATAATAAGACCTACCTAAAATGACAGAAAACATCTTTGGGAGAAAATGCATTTGACATGTACTTTGATCTCTTAATTCGGCCCTTCCATCTGCTGACATAAAGGGGGCGGGGTTTATGAGTGATACTGCAGCCAGCCACCAGGGGGCAATCGAGATGTTTTGGCTTCACTTTTGGAGAGCTGTGGTGTCGTCCATCAAAACACAGGTGTGGTTTCTTGGTGGTGGAGTTTGTGAAAAAGTGTTTGTATTAAAAAACTTTCGGCCAAACAGCTCTTGGACTTTGAATAGTGTGACGGCGCTCTAAAATGATCTGTCACAGCCAACTGAAAAGGGTTATTTTTTGATACGGTTGTTTCTCAAAGCTCTGAAATCTCCCTGTCATAAAATTGTTGAACTCCTTGAACAACATTTTTGCTCCCTCACAACATGTACAGTATATACCAAATCTACCAAATATTTAGATATAATCTCAGTTTCATTTTGCATCATGGCAGATTTCTTAAAATTCCTTCAGCAATCACAATGTGGATATGTGTTTTTGATGAAATTGCTGAACTCCACTATCGCCAGTCGACAGGCCTCCACAGCTTGAGCCCCGTCGTCTCGGCTCTGTATTAGAGAAGCATATTCAGACTCCTAATTGGTTTTACTATCTCAGCAGCTCAGTAGTCTGTTAATGACATCCCAAACCTGTAGTGTGAAGACATCACAGAGCTCCTGGCATGTGAGTGTCTTTATGAAGGAAAGTGCTGTTCTTGTGATGCACTGTAGGTGGTGGAGGGCAAAGTAAATGTGTTTGTGTGTATGCGTGAATGAGTGCGAGGCTGTCTGCTGTTTACGGCTGGGTTGTTTTGCTTAAGATTTTGTTTACACAAGCTGTTGCTCCCATGTGGCGTTTCTCCTTGTGTAAAAGCGTTCTGAAAACACGCAATGTGTTAAAAGAGCTGCCAAATGAGCAAACACACTGACAGCGTTTGTCTGTGGCGCAATTCAGCTGCAGGACTCAAACCGATAAAACAAAGCAGTTACGGCAGATGAGATGGACGCCTCGTCCTCGCCTGGATCCATTTGGGTTTTGAGGGTGTGATATTTCTCATTCAGGGAGTTACTGGAGCTCTGAGGCAGATGAAAACCTTCAGTGAAAATAATGAATAAGAAATCCAACATGTAATTTGGAGGAAAAATGGACTGATGTTTAAGCAAATGGTTTTGGTCTTTATCATTTGGGTTATTGCCATGTAAATTAATTGCCACTAACAGAGAGGCCTCCCAGGTTTTCTGTACAGTTTGACATGAATAAGATGTTACATAGATTGTCAATGTCATACAAGAGCAGCAACTCAGGGGAGCTTAATGAGAACATCAGAGAAATGAACCCAAGGCTGTGGACTGTGAAGAAATGATGCATTAAAATGGTCAGACGTCTCGTGGGTGCAGAGAGGAAAAGACAACTTTCTTTCAGCTCTCCGAGTAAAACAAGGACACTCTCCTTTAATCTTAAAACCCAGCCTTCATATCCTTCTTATCTGCAGCCATCCTCCCTGCATGAGTCCTCCCATACAGTCCTGCCATGTTGGAAAGAGCACTCAGCTCTTTTTTTTTTTTTCAAAGTTTTCAAATTTTCTTTAGATCAAACTTTAATGGAATTTGGGGTGAGACTTCTATGTTTCACAGGAGTCGAGGGAGTGTTACTTTTCCTCCTTGCATGTTTTAGTCCATTAATCACCCATGTAGGTATTATACACTGCCAACCATTCTCCAAAGCAGAAGTTTTGATGGTGTTTGATGGGTGATTAAATAATAAACATAGTGTGTTATTAAGTCGTTGGGCCACTTTGAGCCTTCACAACGGCTTCAGTGCTTCTTGGCAAAGATGTAACAACAACTATTTCAAAAAATATTTCCTCATTTCATGTTTTGATGATGAATAGTGCTGCTCAGTAGTGCTAGAGTAAACAAAAGTGGTACTCAAGTAAAAGTATCGCCACTAGGGATGCGCCATTATGGATTTTTTTCACCGATATCCAATAATTACCTGCTTCTTGTGGCTGATCACCAGTAATTTCAGAAATTTTTGTTTTCCAAAAATAAGTGTGTAACCTGTAGTTTATGTGACTCTGAAGATAAGAAAGGCTAAGATGTAGTGAGAAAATATGACCGTTTTAATATTCCATAGCCTTGACCTAATTATATGAAACACAACAAAAACAAAGACCAGTTCTGTAATATTCTCTATGAAGACCACATCTATAATACATTATAAGGCCATTCATAGGGAATTATAATGCATTTCTAATACTCTATGGTAACACTCATCTGGTTGCGTGTCAGGATGTCAGAGATCAGATCCTCGGCGCAATCCTGTTGTCTTCCTCTGAAACTGCAAAGACATGTGTTGCCCTCTAGACAGCGTGTGGTTGTTGTTCTTCTTCTTCTTGGTGTTTATTGGCGGCCCGCTAACCAAGTTTACAGATACATGTACCGCCACCCACTGTGTCAGGTGTGTAGATGCTGCCCTTGTTAAGCCAGTGAAAGCAGTCTGGCTTCGTATTATCGGTGCTATTTGTCGGCTCTAATTTTGATCATCAGAACTGTAAAATGTTTCTGCTGAGGAGTTTGCTGAATATTTCCGGCAACGGTGACACGTGATGAGTGCACGCAAGGAGGAGGGAGGGACAGAGGGGGGCTTGGGCAGGACGAGACATGAAATCATCTGATTGGTTCTTTCCATTCGCATCGAATGGCAGGGATTGGTCAGAGTTTTTACAGGCCTGCAGCTGCCACAGAGGTCGGATTTTTTTCATTCCTTTTTCTAAACGCATTACGTATTGACTACTCTCAGGATGGAAGGACCATTTCACCCAATATAACAAGAAGTGTTTCTGAACAGGATTACCAACTATAGCTTTAACTCAAGTAGAAGTAATTGTGCTCATAAAAATATCTACTTAAGAGTAAAAAAAAATCTTACCTTACTACATCACTGTATTAAATTCAACCAGGTCCTTAATCTCCAGGGCTGAAAAAATGCCAAGTCAAGTCAAGTGAGTCAATCCCCATAGACCTCCATGTTAAAGTGCCCAGCTTTACAGCAGAAATAAACATGTACACAACATGCTATTAAATGGTTTGGGTCTAATTTCCTCATTCATGACACTGTACTGGAGGTATATTTTTGCATAAATCACCTGGTTAAATTTGCCAAAATATGGTCATTTTGGGTCCCTTCTGGATCCAGAAATCCAAGCTGACGATGGCCAAAATGCCAGACTTAAGAGCCTAAAGTGGGAGTTCACAAACTAATGGGAGATGTCAGGGTGGCTGCATCCATTATTTCCATACGTCTATGGCAGGAGCGTGTATTGTGTTATCCACAGACACGTGTGCATGCATGTGCGTCCTCATCTGCATGCACGAGACAAACCAAACAAAACAGGGACCCACTCATTAAAACCTAGAGGTTAGAACCCAAGCAAGTATTTAATCTGCTTAATCATGGCCATATCTTAACTTAAGTTTAATTACCTTAACTGTGACCTTTACCTTACCTTAACATTTCTGTAGTTGCCATGTGAATACATCCTAGAAAGCAGTCATATTGAGGTACGTCTGGTGACTTTCAGCTCAAAATTGATGATGTTTACATCCACATCAGAGGATTGGTGCAGAAATGTATTCGAGCATTGAATGCCTCGGCGTGATTGGATCCTGTATCATCACAGTCTGTATTTGCCACTGCACTGTCCTCAGTGTCAAAGGTTTTTAGTACTTGCTCCTCTCCTTGTGAGACCACACTTTATCTAATGCACCTTATTCGACCACTGTGTTCTTATCAGTGTCTTCATTGATTTTTATCTTATCCATTGCCATAATGTTACTTTTTATATTTTATATTTCTTACATGACCACAGTCAGTGCACATACTATTTATATTGTTATTTATTCTGATGCATGTTTATGTCACTATATGTTTCCTGTGTTTTATGTTTTTACTTTTATGTGATCCTATGAGCTGCAACACAAATTGCCCTTTGGGACATGAAATAAATTGAACCTTGAACCTTGAACCTTGAACCCTCTATCACTGATTTTTATACCTCCAATTTTATGGGACCATAAGCTTAAATTAATTTGTCATTTAAAATGGTGAATTTTCAATATTTTGCACTCTCACAGACAACAAGAGACATTTCCTAACTGTTGCTCTGCCAGGTTGATACTGCTGCCATCCTCACTTCCTGCTTGTTTGGGGTGGGGGGGTTGTCTTCAGTCTGGTCGTCAGCCGTGAATGATCAGTTTGGCTTGGGTCATGTGAGCCAAGGACATTTCGTGGTTTGGTTCACTGTTTGCCTCGTCTGTGTGTTCAAGATCATTATCCTGCTGCTTTGGACTACAACTGAGGAACTGTGTGTAAAAATGCCCACAAGTCAGACACTGTTAAACCGATATGGATGTGAACAACCTCGACTTAAAGGCAGCACTTCCACCCTGTAGCCATTGTATAATTTTATCCCCAACTTGCTGCAATATGGAGATAAAACAATAAAAAATCTATCACAGTCCTAAAACTTCACTGACATCACTGTGCTGTAGCTTCCCTAAAGCCTCCTTAAATCTTGGAACAACATTGTAAATTCAAACAACGGTTTGTATATGTGATGCCAACACACACATTCACACATAGTAAACTTGTTTGCAGTGTGTTATTGAGCACTGGCTTTTTAACTGACTTGCCATGACCTACATATAACAGAATGTCATTGCCATGCAGCTCGTATGGAGCCCATGTTGGATGTTGGCAAGTCCTAAAGTAATGCTCTGCAGCCTGAGACGGTCCCTGACAGCTTCTCTTAGACTAATTTATGTAAATAACTAGAGCTAAAACCCTTTATTTGAATATTGGCTTGAATAGTAACTTGCAGTCATTACAGTAATGTCATCTAGTACCTTCCAGTCTTATTTCACAGGAGCACATCCCACCTGTCTGTGAAAAGATGGAGGGAGAAGCTGGACAATAAATATTTCATGAGTTTCATTACTGCATATTTATAGTGTGTCTGCCACTCAGTAAATCTGTCTGAGTCTGTGCCGTGAAACAATCTTTAACCCAACAGCCACAAAGTCGAGCCGTGCAGCGCAGGCGAGGCCGAGTCATCTAATTCAACCGTCCTGCCAAGTGAAGCCAGCAGAGCCGTTACCGCCGGCAAAATGACAACAAGGGCAGAATCTTGTTAGCTGATCTACTGCAGTGTGAAGTTTGTCTTTGAGAGCATCAGGACACGATATGGCCAACAACAACAACAACAACAAAAAAAGCAAATGAGGGGAATGAACTGATGAGTTTGGGTTTTTATCCATATTGCTGCTTTATGTGTGTAACTGCTCAGCAGGAGGGCGAGAAATGATACGGAAATCTAACAGTAATGATTCAATATTTGTGGAAAAGGCTTTTGTGAGCCCTGACCGGCTGTGCAAATCTGTTTTGTGGAAGGAAAAAATGAAAACCTCCTCTACACTACACAAAAAATGAATCATCACAAAAGTTGTGTGAGCCAAAGGAATTATTCTATATGAGGAGACATTCAAGACAAGAACTAGATACTAAAAAGATTAGTTTTAATTGTCAAAATGTCTAGTGAAGGTCATTTCATAACCAAGCAACACAGAAAACATTTCATTTGACTGTTAGTTGTGGACTTGTTCACAGTTTTCCGACAAGCAAACTCTTGTGTTTGTGCAAATTATGACTGCTGTCTCTAAATAAAACCTCCTACCCTGACGATACTAATTCTATATAAATGTAGACGGGTTGTTCCAGAAACAATATCCTGGTAACTGTATCAGCACATCTAATTCTGTGAAGTCTTTACTGGAACCGTTATCTACCAAAGAAATAGCCTCAAAATTGACTTCAAACTTCATATGCCTGGGATTTCCTTCTGTTTTTTTTTTTTTTTGTTAGTTCCAAAATAAACATAAAACACAAGGATGGAAAGTGGACTGAGACTGCCGAAGCCCAGTGACAATAAAATCTGAATAATTTAAACAAAAGAACCACTTATGATGTGAGGAGGTTGGAGGTGAGCAGGCTACAAAGCCTGTACATTTTTAAAATGTAAAAAGAAGCAGTGACCTCTTGATAACCAGAGCCGTTTGAATATAAAAAAAGGTACACAATTAAAGTTGCTGGCTGGATGAATAACATATGAGAAAATAGCCACATGCCGTGTCCTGTGACTCAGTTGGAACATTTTAAATTGCAAGGCTGGAGCCGAGGCCAGACATCACAGAAATCATTATGACTGCCTTTGTTGGGCCTTAATTTTGGACACTTAATCATGGTCCTAGTCACTCAAATAATGCAACAAATTATAACCTGCAACCGGCGCTGTTCTTTTGGGATTCAAAACGCTCTCAGTACAAAGAACAAACCTGGACTCCAGTGTGTTGGCAATTTCCTTCTCCAGTTTTGCTAGTTCATACACTTTCTGAAGTTAAAAAAGTAGTGTTCTGATTGCAACACCTTCAGGTGTGCTCAGGAAATGAAGCAATCGCTGTCTGTGGAGACGGAAGTGTACTTCTTGATCCCTAGTGTTTCAAACTGAGTGAGAATTGACCTGAAAGTTTCCTTAACAGAAGTCATGAAAACCACCTGAGAGAATCTGCTTAGAAAAGCAGTGCCATCCCTCACGATAATGCCTCCCCAAAAGTCATCGCTGCCACATTAGATCCACTTTGTGAATGTCCCAACCAACATGGCTATATGCATGCAATGAAGAGGGCTCATTAGTTTTGTTTTTTCTTAATATTTAAAACATTTAATTAAGATTTTTTTTTCTCAGGGTAAATAAAAAGAAGGAGAAAAGTCTTATTATACCATATGCAGAATCACTAATCACTTTGAGGGACTCTGGTGCTTGATCAGTAGCTCATTTGTATTTTCTCTTCACTTTGTACCACATGAAGCATATTCTTAACTCTATTTACTACAAACTGTGAAGATTCAGTTTTCACATGGGAACATAAAAACCTCTTGCTCCTTTTTTACAAAAAAAGTTTGTTATTTTAGTTGGAAAACAGGAAAAATCTGCCTCTCTGTATTTGCCTCTCTGAATCAGTCAACTCACTGTTATATCAAGGTTATTCCCAGCAGTGGTAAAGAATTTCCCCCTGGATGTTTGTGACTTTACTTTAACTTTATTTTATAGGTCTAGAAGCTACCGTTTCATTTCCAAGACTATGTAATTCTGTAATTCCCAGTGTGTGGGAAATAAGCACTTTCTTTTGCATGACTTAATTTTGCTATGACTCACCAGATGTGCATGGACAGCACTTTGTACCAATGACAGAGAAAATAGAGATTGGTCAGTTGGTACACTTCCAATTCATTAAGTCCAATTAACTGCCAGTGTAATTACTTTCAAGTCTTTTTACAGTCGGCTGTACTTATAATATGCAAAATTTGTCAAAAAGGCTATACCACAATTTAGGGATACTGGATGGATAACTACTTGGGATTTACATGAGGCTTTGATAATAATAACTAGTCCAGACCCACTGAGTGCACAGTTGCCCACGTACAGTTTCACATGGTATGTGTTTGGGATACAGGTCACAGGAAATTGCAGATTGAATAGTCAGCTGAACCCATTAAGAAGAGCAATGTATTCAGACAGAGTGTTTGTGAATTTGATAGTACGATTGCTTTATTGAAAGTACAGTAATACCCTGTGTCCTGTCAAATATAGGCAAAAAAAAGGCGTCCTGTTCTACATATCTACCAAGTTTAGTAAAAATCCATATGGCGGTTAGGCCTAGATAAGAAATGAGCTCTCTAGCGCCCCCATTTTGTTTGATGGGGTCAATAATGGAGGGGTCCCCTCAGATTATGTGTGGTCATATGCCTACAAAGTTGCGTGGTGATGGGTGAAACCCTTGAGATGTTATACACCTTTATGTGATGAGCCACGCCCTCCGCAATATTCATTGCCTTATAGAAGCTCAGTTTTAGTAAGTTTTCCAACTTTTGCCAAGAGGGAACTTTAGATATTGGTCCCTAGATTATGTTCACCCAGTTTCATGCAGATCGCTCAAACTTCCTAGGAAGAGATCCATTTGAAGTGTTTTTCAAAAAAATCTATATAAGTGGAAGTTATGGGTTCTTGAGGCAAATGTGTTCCTCATGAGGAGAGACATCTCTGTGCAAAGTTTCATGTCTCTACGACATACGAGGCATGAGATATGCCCATTCAAAGTTTGACATTTCAATGGGTTGCTATAGCGCCCCCCTTTGGCCAATTGATGTAATATTGCTTCATTGGCATCCTCCCATGACCCTCTACCACTGTGCCAAATTTCACATGGATTGACCAAGTCAGTGAGGAGAAAAACATGGGACAGACCCACACTCACACCCACAGACAGACAGAGTTTTCGTCTTTATATAGTAAGATAATCATAAACAAATACTTCCTACTTGATGACCTAACACAATTATTCGGAAATTACAGTCCCATAAAATAAAGCTTTACCAAATTAACCTTCACATCTGTCCTTGGCCCCATCAACCTGTGATGATTTACAATTAAGAAAGGAAAATGGTTGGAAAATAACTGCCCAGACCTTCCCAGACTTTCAATATGTCCAAAGATGATGATGTTTCCCAGTAAAACAATCTCAGGGTACCATGGTCCAAAGCCCCCGAGGAGACTAACCTACAACTTCTTTCGACGCTTCACACAATCAACCCTTCTGACTCCCTAGAAGTCGCAGCCTTCCATACGACCTCATCTGGCCGACGTCATTGCTCGCCACCTTCCCTCCAGAAGTTTTCTCTCTGTGCAGTACGTAGCTATCTGTGTGACGATGCAAGGCGCCATCGGAAGATGTGACCCCAATACCTTCAACCCGGTCCCCAGCGAGCCCAGCCTGCCGCTGTGATGCTGCTGCAGCCATTATTTCCCATTAGTGTTTGACAGCGGGCCGTTTGTAGCAGCGAGACCCTGCAGAGAATCAGGTCAGCCACAGTGCCCCCGTCCCTTTGCTGGCACATGCGCTGCTCGACCTCACATGGACCGTTCACAGGTGCAGATCTTTGCTGGAGGTTATCTGAAAATAAGGACAAACACGCTAGAAACCTACATTTGCTGCAAAGAGGTTGGCTGAATGCAAAGTACAGAGTGCAGTTGATGCTATAGTAAACCCAAACAAAAGTAAGTGTAAGCTTTAACACTGTTTTTCATTGGGGACAAAGAAGAGAGAGAGAGAGAGAAGACAAGAGATGAACAATAAATAACAAGACTAAACACACTAGCTGCTCTGTGAGGCTGCACTTATTCCCTCAGTGACAGTGCTATGATGCTGATGTGTAGGAGGTATAATGTTTGGCATTGTAGCCATCATAGTTAAGTGCATTACTCGAATGTGTGCTAATTACCACCAAACCCAAAAGCTTTGTTTCCACCAAGCAGCCTGGTTCAGTAAAGTTCAGTTCGATACACACTAAAAAGGTGATTTTTGTGTTTCCATCATCAGAAGTTTCGAATACCGATGCAACTGTTACATTCAGCCCCGTCTTTTTTTAGCCACTCATCTTTTGAGCTACAAACACTGCAGTCGAGGAACAATCGACAGTCTTGTTTTTCAAGGACTCAGCGCACAAACCATAAATATAACCGTAAATATCCCATTGATCAAGACAGAGACTGTGAACACTCCAGCCTCTTCTTTTTTGCTCTGAAAATCAGTCGGGGCACAGATGTACCGCCGCATTGTCAAGAGGATATAAAGCGAGTGATGGACAAAGCAGTGATGCAGCTAACAACGTTGTCTACATTTAAGAGTACGGTCTGCAGTGGAAAAGCTGAGCATCTACAGATTAGGTACATGTCCGTACCGCTTACATACTGATTCTGAGGATACTGTACAGAAAGTGTTTGGTTGAAAGCACCACTGAGGCTCAAGGCAATGTCATTATTCTCGCATGTATTTGGTAAAAAGTATTGGACAAATTCAAAGTTAACCTCATGATGGCACTGGATGGAAGATCAGGGGGTCACCAAAGTCACTAGGATTCATCATGTAGATATTATGAAAGTCTGTACCAAATTTGGTGCCAATCCATAGTGCTTGGGTTTGAAAAAAAAACATCATGGTTTGGCTGTACATTCACACAACACACAAAGTGGTGGTCTTGTGGAAACAGAACATTTGCAGTTGGCATAAATAGTAAGAAATTCATATACAATTTTTAAGCACTTGGAGATCCAGTCATTACTAAAGCATATGTCACGGTCAAAGTTATCACACTGAAATTTAAGGTGTGCTGATTAATTCAAGACTTCAACTCATGCATTGAGTAACATGCAAGAAAAATTTTTACCTGAAAAGTTAATGGTGGCTGCCAGCTGTAGCCTTTGAAAGGTTCAATGAATTAAGTTTTTCTTATGGCTATCTGCAAACTAATAAAGATGAAAAGGCAGCAAAACATCCATTCATTTTATAGTTATAGCTGACTAATGTATGTAAATTTGCCACCATAGGAACACTGGTTACAGTCCGCTGTAGTCTGAGCAAGTGCTTCTAGCTCCACCTTTTAGTTTGGGATCATCGTGCTAGGAACCTCAACAGGGGAGTGATGAAAAAATGGTGTGGAATGAAACCAAAAAAAACACCAAAGACCAAAGAAACAAACAAAAAAAGTGTAGTTCTTGTGTGTAACAAACTGAATAGCCTACAACTTAATGGGCCTGCAGGATGGAAATGACGCTCCTCTAACTTTGTGTCAGCAGTCTGTGTTTGGTCCCTTCCTGTCTGATCATGTCAATGCCCCCACGCTCAATGCAAACTCCAAAAAGAGAAAGTTTTACCATTTTGGTGTGGAAGAAGTTGACAGGTCTGCACAGAGCTCTGACCTCAACCCCATCCAACACCTTTGGGATGAACTGGAACACTGACAACCAGCCTTGTACTCTGCAGGTGTCCACACACTTTAGGCCACGTAGTGTATCTGGCTGTGAGGTTAGTGTGAAGTTCTACTTTTGCCCGGGTGATAAGAGTAATATTTGGAAGGACAAACCCTCTCCAGTGTGCTGTAATTAACATAAAGTAATTCATCTGTTGCCTTTACAGAGGGAAAAAGGAGTGTTTGTTTGTCCTTCAGTGTACAAGACAATTGAGCTTAAAGCTAAGAGGACAACACTGTGTTTGGGCTCATGCCAGTGAATCACAAAAGTAAACACACACACTCACACAGCCGGAACAGCAGAGCTAATCATGGTTGTTGCATCTGCACTGAGCCGTCTCATCTAATGAACAGATATGACGAGCACTTCTCTCATCTAATTCATCATCCGCTGTCCTTGGCTTTTTTTCCTTTCTTGTTGCTTCAGGCTGATTAGAAATAAAATGCAATTAGCAACAATTTTCTCTGACCCGATTTTATGAGCAATTTAAATTCAAGAGGCACACATTTACTGCACGCACAGGCTTCATTCATTTATGTAAGTGTGTATAATCACACATGCACGCACACACACACACGCCAGCCTGTGAAAGGCTCTGACTTGCATGTAAACACAATCTGAAAATAAATCTCCCACATTCTTACATATATTTTTCCTCACACACACTCCACATTTACGACCCACATGGCCTGACATGGCACCGCCGTACAACTTAAACCCAAACTTGTGTGTCAGCCAACTCGTCATTACAAAGAAAGACAACACAAAATCAACAGTGAACGACCCAGTAATCATGTGGGGATCAAGGTGTGTAAAGAGGAGCTTAAGTAAAAGTGAGTTTATAAAAACTAATATACAGTAAGCAGTGTGAAGTGGGATTCATACTCGTGCAGTGTGTCTGTGTCGGCAGTGTGTCTGTGTCACTCTGCAGTTATAAAACACTAGTCAGCGGTGGAGGACTCTGTGAAGTTGATTCAAAACACAGATTAAACAAGGCTTGATAGTGAAAATGTCAAACACAAGTTCACAAATTGGCTTCACGATAACTCGCAGCATTCACAGACAAACACTTGTCTTTATCTGGACACATTTTCCCCACAAATACAACATGCTAATGATATTAGCACAAGTCTATGGCATTTTACATTGTATTATATAAATTAGCCTAGCATCTAGCGATCTTTTCCTCCTCTCATATAAAACCAGGGACAACAGTGACATGTAACAAAGGTAACGGTACATAATTTGGCTCTGTTACAACTCATAAGGTTCACTGACAAATCAACGGTCTTACACTTACGTTTTCCAAACAAATACAACATGCTAATGTTATTAGCACAAGTCTATGGCATTTTACATTGTATAAATTAGCCTAGCGACTGGCAATCTTCTCCTCTTCTCATATAAAACCAGGAACAACAGATTTAACAAAGGTAACGGCACATAATTTGGCTCCATTACAACTCACAACATTCACTGACAAAACAACTGTCTTATACTAAACACGTTTTCCAAACAAATATAACATGTTAACATTATTAGCACAAGCATATGGCATTTTACATTGTATTATATAGCCTACAGCAGAGATTTCCTCTGCTCATATGAAGCTGAAGTATAAATCCCTCGAGGATAAATCACACACAAGAGTTAAAATACTATTATTGTGGAGGCTTTATTGTCTTCACAATTTATTGTTTCTTAGCCCCAAAAATAAACGCTTTGTTTCCACTGAGGGAAATGGTCTCAGCTTACAAAAATAGACAGTTTTTCAGCTTCTGTGTGAGTGTATAGGTACAACGGTGCGTTTAATATTAAATTCATGGGTGAAAATGCATAGATGTGTGTGTGTGTGTGTGTCTAGGTGTGGATGGATCTGTGACAGAAAGCTCAGCTCGGGTGTCCAACAGGTCATGCTGAGGTAGTGCTAACAGGCTGTTGAAAATCACTGTGTCAGTTATCGATATTGCCACAAACATACAGTTTGAGTTGAGTGAGGGGCACATGTGGGACCAAACACTGACACTGTCCAATCACAAGACTCTGGATCAAGATCATGATTTACAGTGAACGCAAAAATCATGCATAGATAGCGCCTAAGGTGAAAAACTGTTCAGAGTACGCAAGAAGACTTTTCAGAAGCTTAATCGTCTTTCAAGGAGAAAATGGTGAAAAGACAAGAGGAGAAATATTCTCCAAATAGTAAATGGCAGTGAGTTCATGACTGGAAAACTGTGCAGCAGTAATGACTTGGGCCTGTCGCAACCTTTTATCAGCAGAGGTCACACAAACAATTACAGCACTTTCACATTCTCATATTGTGAGGCAGTTCTTTTTTTTCCCTCGTCTTGCCAGCTCAACCGATCACACATTTTAAAAGAACTCATCATGCCCCTTACTTGCTCAAAACTGCTCTGGCAATTTTCCTGAATCACTCCTCAGCTAGGACTCCTCTAGTATTCTCAGAATGTTAGTGAATACAGCCCCAGGGCTGCTGCTCTGTAGCTGACCCTGACCTTTGGCCTTGTTGGAGACTAGAGAAGAGAATTCCCCTACGTGAAAGCTTAACATTTTGGCATTTCCTATCATGATGATTCGAAAACAGTTATCAGATTCTGGATCTTAAACTCTGAGAACTGTACATTGTTCGTCTGTAAAAGTGGTTAAATTCCAGCATCGAGAAAGAGAAACAAGAAGACAAAATGTGGTAGAATAACACATACAAACATGTCAGTGCCATGTCGTCAATAACTCAAAGGTCAAATACTAGTTTTACTGATACACACTGTAATTAGCTCCTGAAGAGGAAGGACTGAATTAGACATATTTTCTACATGAATACAGTCTTGGGTACAATACGCTGACACAGGAAACTCTTCAAGGCTGGAAATTCTTTGTGCAAAGATGAGCTGAACTTTGACTTTGGTGTGGCTCTTCGAATTTCCTGAGTTTTGTGGCTCTTGGCTGAGGCTAAAAGATTATACCAGTGTCATAAACGTTTTTCTCTCCCAATCATTCATGACACTAATGAGTTCACCCTTCCTGCCTGTTCAGGTTGAACTGTACCTACTTACTGCCACTTACTGAAGGAAGAGAGCTGATAAAGGGTGCAACACATTAAAGGCTAAGTTCGGTTTTTTGACACCTGGGCCTTATTTTTAGGAATAAATACGCTCGTAGACTCACCCAGATGATTTTGGTGGAGCTCGGAGCCGTTTTCGAGCAATTTAGATCCATCCGACGGCGTCTTCTCTCATGCCATAGAAGCGGACGGGGCCAGACATCGAAGCCCCTAAATTAGACATTATCTGCTGCGAAACTCGCTCATTTCACCTACATTTTATAAATGAATGGCCAGTGTTATCACCATGTCCGCTCAACTTCCTTGTTATGGTCATCCGGGGCTTTACAACGATGGGTCACTTTTGGTGACGTCATAGACGTGCGCCGCAGGAGCGCAGCTGAGTTCCGCCGGCGCTAGGCTAGGCTATACAGCTACACAGCTACTCTTGTGCAACATGACGGAATATTTATCCGATGTAGAAGTGTCTGATGACGACTCTGAGTATGATGGATGCCAGTATCGTTTTGAGCCAGAATACACCAACAAGGAGCTATTTGAAAGGAGGATGCAGAGGGAAAGAGCCGAACAGCTGGCCAGAGAACAAGCGACCACTGCACGTCCACGAACGGGGGCTAACTGGTGTTGTTGTTGTGAACACTGCACGCCACAGACAACAGAAGAGGAGAGCCTTAGCTGCTCAGAGTGGGACTTGAGACCAGAGGAAACACGTATTGATGCCCCCCAAAATACGTGTCTCACTACACTGGAAGATTTTTCTGCCATGACAAACCGGGCTGTGGTAGAGACTTTTTTTATGTCCCGAGAGTCAACTGGCAGACGCAGCCGAAGCCAGCAGGACCGAACGGACAACTTTCGATAGAGTAAGTAGCCCATACAAATGCAAAAAGGGTATATTTTCTATGAGTGTTTGCTTTATAAATAAATAACGGTCGAAACAACTGACAATTAGTTTTGGAGAAAGCATATGACTACTTGTAAGTGTGCGCTAACAATGCAGACCCGTGATGATTGCAGCTCGAGTCACAATTTATTGCCTGCAGAGAATAACCATATCATATGCATTGCGAGTTAGTTTTTCAAAAACTAGCATGGACTAGAGTAAATTATATTGCGTTACAGTGCAGTATTCTTTTGCAGGAATGTATTTTTAGAAGGCTACTCCTGCTAAGACATAGGTCGTGAAGATAGCTATTCATTTTATACAAGGAGCTTTATACGCTGGCCGACGTGCACTGGTTATCGACCAATATTATTACATCTTCAAAAGAAATGCATTACCTCCGCTGCGTCTGTTTTGCCCTCTGAAACAATCGGGATGGCATTCCTCCTGAGGTAGTGACGCTGAGCTTCCTGGCCTTTTATCTTTGTCGTCTTCGTAATGAAGTCTTCTGGAGCGAAGTGAGCGCTGCAGACCCGGTGACTGACCCTCTCAGTTTTCCATAGCAATATTCGGGTCCATTTTCAGGACAACAAGCCAGATCTTTAGTAACTCCGGGTTTTTCAAAGGAAGCCTGTGGAATGTGGAATTTGTCCAACTAGTCATTTTGTTTGGACAAAGTGGAAAAACGCAATGACAAACCATGTTTGTACCCGTGTAGCTCTTAGCCTAGCGCCGGCTGGACTGCGCTCCTGCGGCGCACGTCTATGACGTCACCAAAAGTGACCCATCGTTGTAAAGCCCCGGATGACCATAACAAGGAAGTTGAGCGGACATGGTGATAACACTGGCCATTCATTTATAAAATGTAGGTGAAATGAGCGAGTTTCGCAGCAGATAATGTCTAATTTAGGGGCTTCGATGTTTTGGCCCCGTCCGCTTCTATGGCATGAGAGAAGACGCCGTCGGATGGATCTAAATTGCTCGAAAACGGCTCCGAGCTCCACCAAAATCATCTGGGTGAGTCTACGAGCGTATTTATTCCTAATAATAAGGCCCAGGTGTCAAAAAAACGAACTTAGCCTTTAACTAGCAAAAAAATGTATTTTTTTAAAATTTGCACATTTTAGTAAAAGAGAGGGCAACAAGTGACTTACATTCTTTGTATTGGGAAAAACTGCTTATATTTAAGTTATGGTTGCCAGTTTTTCCTTTTTACACGGCACGTCTGCAGTTTGTAATAACAGTGACACATCTACTACTCCAAATTCATGGTGATTTTTGAAACAATGGGATCTTGATATCAGATGTAGGCAAAAGCAGGCTTCTCTTTGTTAACTATTGATTTTGTCGGCTGAACTAACAACTGCAGCTAACTAGCTAGTCCAGCTAACTCCATGAGCTGGTTGAAAACTCTGGGCCTAATTCACAAAGAATGAGCTGCGGCCGCTGATAGCACCTTGAATTGCACTTCACTTGCACCTGCAGTTTGCTCTGTCTTAACGTCCTATTCACAAAGGATGTTGCGCTAATGATATACCAGCGCAAACACGCCCACAAAGTTTGGCAGCTGAGTGCAGTTTGCCCCTGATTGCAATGAGCTACATGGCATGGCATGGTAAGTGTTTGTCAAAGTACTGAATACTGTACCCTCATGTAGTGATGTCTGCTGGTGAGTCAGTCTAACAGTGTCAGATGGGTGGAGGCTGTGCATTTGACCAAGTTTGACCACTTTATCACTATTCCATCTCACTTGTAGCTGTTTTTTCGTTATCTTTTGAATTTAGTATGACTTATGGAACCGTTTTTGTTCACGTTTGTTTCCCCCGTTTCGTAAAATAAATTATTGAAAGTTGCTTTTGAAGTGCGTGACAGAAGTGCGTTTTGAGAACGACTGCAGACTGTCACCTGTTCAACGCATCAATATCTTCGGATGCCATTAATGTAATAATGATTATAATAATAATGTCAAAATATTATTTACAGACTGATTTAACAGACGATCACTGCTGCCACGATTACTGGAAAGTCTGGGCGAGAGGCTTCCACAGAGGAGCGCCCAGTTTGCACCAGCTTTCTAAAGACGTTATTTACGTCACTCAAACTGTGTGTGGCTATTAGCGCTGGTGTTAGTGAATTAGACGTTGTTTATTAACGAGGCTCATTTGCATAGAAAGGGGCACGCAGCGCTTACGTCATAGTTTCAGACCAACGCAGTTATTTTCTAGCACCCATGTTTTGTAAGTAGCAAATGTACTTCCATCCATCTGTGTGTATAGGTCTTAAAATGAGGTGTGATCCAGTGTATTGTTGGCCTATTGATATTTTGAGGCAACAGAAAGCGGTTGCACCATTGACTAAACAAAAGCCTGGTCTAAAGTCAGAATGGCAGAGTATTTTTCTGCTACTGAAAGGGCACATTATTCAGATATATTATTGTGAAATGATTTATATGTATGAAATAAATATTTTTTATTTTGATCAACTTTCATTTTCAAAAAGGCAGAAATGCTGCTTAAGAACTGGTAAGCTTTCTGTGTTTATCATAAATTCATTGTCTGAACCATAACATGTTAACTCTGTAGCCCTTATAAATCAAAACTAAATATGAATTATGGTTTTGAAACAAGCACTTTGAATAGCATTAAGAAAAGTCTTTGCAACTCTGAAAAATAAAACAGCTACTCATTATGACTACTGTGAAATTAATGAATATAAAACCTTTTGTCAACTCTGTCAGATCTTACCTCTGACACCCATTATGTATGCTATGAAGAAAAAAAAAAACGAGGTTGAAAAGTTTGTAAAATATATTCTTCCAGCCTAATCCACAGCTCCATCCTCCTGTCGAAATATGATTACTTATGGCTCTAATAATCCCAGATGGGGACTACCGAAATGCCGAACTTGAGGCCTCAAAACGGCGATCCACAAACTAATGGGTGACATCACAGTAACTACGTCCATTATTTTATACAGTCTATGGTCTTAATCAGTGATTTTCAAATGTTATTTATATGCTGATTCTGCTGTGTACATATGCATTTAATTTCTATGGAAGGCAATTGAAAGCCTCTACAATTTTATTGTTGTTGTTATTGTTGTTTTTACTTGTTGTTTTGCAGCTGATGCATCTTATTTATCCACTTATAGTCCATAAATTATTTAAATACTGTAGAACATTACTCAAATCAGCTTTTGTTTCTCAGTTTGTCTAAACATCTTTCAGCTTCACATAACATTGGCAACCTTTTTTTGTCTTTTGTTTTTTTTAAGTACATTTGCTTTTTAAGAAATTAAGATTCAGTGTGTTTTTGTTTGTGTGACGTGTTAAAATGTTTCTATACAACCACCTCATCTACATTTCAATTACACAGATTCCTGGCACTTAGGACAGGTATACTGAAGAATATATTCCTGTTTTCCCCCATTCATTCAGAAGTCATGACATAGATTTGTAATTGTATTTTAAGTTTTTATTACCTAACTAACTAATTGATTAAATTTTGCCGAATTGGATCAAATTGGATTAGATTAAGTGTCAATTTAGAGTCTCCAATTAACCTGCATGTTTGTGGACTGTGGGAGGAAACCGGAGAACCCGGGGAAAACCCACGCGGACACGGGGGAGAGCATGCAAACTCCGCACAGAGAGGAACAGATGTTAGGCGCTCTCTGTGAGGCCACAGTGCTAACCACTGAGCCACCGTGTCGCCCTTACAGCTATGAAGGTTGTTTTATGGCACAACTCATGACAGCTGACATTGATTTCCCACAGGTGTGTCAGTACAGGGCACTATATCACATGGATGCTCTGTACATTTCCTGTGAGAAATCCAGCCAGCAAGGTGTTGTGCTAGAAAACAACCTTCATAGTGTAATTCAGTCATTGTCGTTGGCGGGGATGCAGCAGCAGAAGGTCCTCTTGGTCCAGGCTAGGAACCGCTTGAAGCAGTTCCCCTTCCTCTTCCTCTTCTCCTTCTTCATCCTGGGCGCTGTGTCCTCTGCAAATCAAAAGCACATTAAATGCCTTGGATGTCCTCAGTACAATCAACAACAATTCCAAAGACCTTAACCATGCAAACTCAAACCTACCAGATGCCGCGGCAGAAAGTTCCTGTTCCACATCTTCAACTGCAAGAAGAGTCGGCTCCACTGGTGGATTTTCAGAGCCGTTCTCCAGGCAATCCAACGGGCTAAACACATACAAACACAGTTAATATATTATTCCCTAATCTGCTCTAATGATGTTCTAACTTCTCCATTCTCTCCTCCATCTCATGACTGGCATGTTGAAAGGAAATCAACTCACCGAGATTCACTCTGCCCGCTGCCCTCGATCCCCCACAGGCAGCATTCAGGTGGTGCAGGCTTCACCATTATGACACCTCCAGTTGAAAGAGGAATCTGCTCTACTGGTGGATTCTCAGAGACATTCTCCACGATGTCCAACGGGCTAAACACATACAAACACAGTTAATATATTATTCCCTAATCTGCTCTAATGATGTTCTAACTTCTCCATTCTCTCCTCCATCTCATGACTGGCATGTTGAAAGGAAATCAACTCACCGAGATTCACTCTGCCCGCTGCCCTCGATCCCCCACAGGCAGCATTCAGGTGGTGCAGGCTTCACCATTATGACACCTCCAGTTGAAAGAGGAATCTGCTCTACTGGTGGATTCTCAGAGACATTCTCCACGATGTCCAACGGGCTAAACACATACAAACACAGTTAATATATTATTCCCTAATCTGCTCTAATGATGTTCTAACTTCTCCATTCTCTCCTCCATCTCATGACTGGCATGTTGAAAGGAAATCAACTCACCGAGATTCACTCTGCCCGCTGCCCTCGATCCCCCACAGGCAGCATTCAGGTGGTGCAGGCTTCACCATTATGACACCTCCAGTTGAAAGAGGAATCTGCTCTACTGGTGGATTCTCAGAGACATTCTCCACGATGTCCAACGGGCTAAACACATACAAACACAGTTAATATATTATTCCCTAATCTGCTCTAATGATGTCCTAACTAACTTGAAAGGAAATCAACTCACCAAGATTCACTCTGCCCGTTGTCCTCAATCCCCGACAGGCGGCATTCAGGTGATGCAGGCTTCACCATTATAACACCTGGGAGTAATGTCTCTGATGAATAAAGTCCATCAGTGGCACTCGATCTGTGGAATAAATACACATGCAGTTAAACAGCTGACCAGGAACTCATCCATTATTTATCATTTAAAAAACAAACATGGCTGACATGAGGAATAGTCTTCATTCACCATCATAATTAGTATAAAAAAGCTACAATGAGAAAATTTTCTTACAGAGTTTTGGGCTCCACTTCCTCTTCCCCTTCCAGTGTCAGGATACATGTCCTTGATGTAGGTTGGACATGTATGACACCCGGTGAAACTGAAGGTGTTTCAGGACTTTCACTTAAACTGTTAAATGGAGACAGGCGCAGTTATTAAAAGACACAATAAAACTATACTAGTTATTATATTCTTAATGTCACACATATCGTCATCCCATTTTATCGTTCTTCAGATCCCATTCATCAGGAGTCAGAACAGAAAATGAATATTGATCTTATTAAATTTAGACCGGTCAAAATTCAAACTCAATCATATCGAAACATAGCTCAGCAACTGTGACTTCAGAGGATGACTCAATTTTGTTCACCCTTCCAAAATGACAAAAAAAAAAACATGTAAGGAGGGATTTAACACCTGTACCTGTAAAATTAGCATGCCTTGCTAACTAGCTCACTACCTACAGCGGTGACAACACTAGTTTTACTTGCAGAGTGAAAGAGAAGCATGTCATTAGCTGATTAAATGATTTTGCAGAGTTTCAGATTAGAAAAAGTTCCATTCAGGACTGATACATGCACTTTGTTTGAGCCAGTCCAGGACGCTTCTATATGTGCGTTTATAAATCTACACTGATGCTCTACATTAAAATGGGAGAGCAGTTGTTTAGATTAATAAAATGGTCTATTTCTGCATGAATTAACAAGCAAAGAAGTTAAATTACTGTCACTAAACTTGTTGCTCTGCTGCTCCGTTTCCTCAAACTGAGTACACCTCTCTGAGTGTGGTGCTCTGAACAACTGAACGGTACAGTGCTCTCAAAACAGATTGCACTTAGGTTACTGTAGATAGTCAGCTAGTTAGCCAGGCATGGAAACTTCACTGGGTTGTGTTACAGCAGATAAACACTGTTTAAACTATTCTTAAAACTTTCACTTGTTTATTTTTGAAAGGCAAAAAATACATTTAAAATACTACTATACTGTACTAAAAAACGTCTTGTTTGTATGCTGAATATTGTTCTTACTCTGACCCTTTTTGGTGCTTTTTGTGTTCTCTACAAACTGAAATCTGCCTACTTATAAAGTCCTTTCATGATATATCTTATTTGTAACTAGGTATCTTAACAGAAGTCATTTGCATTTCTTATAAGCCCAGTTTCATATATCTAAAAGTGATAATAACATAAACATAAATATATTAAATATCCCAAAATATAATTAAAACATCTTAAAATTTTAATTGCAATTCTGACAAAACAGAGCCACACTGCAGATATCTTGAATATGAGTTTGCGCTTGTCATAATTTAATTGGAGATACCTGTTTAAGGTATCTTTATATAAATTCTCTATGCTACTTAACAGTTCATTTGCACCAGTCAGAATTTAATCAGAGAATTCTTAAAGTTGAACAAAAATGTAGCGACACATATTTCAAAATAATACTATGACTATGCATAAATGAACTGCAGATAATGTGAACCCTGTTAATGTGCTGATGAATCAGCTCGGCATGTCCCTGTACAGTCTGATATCTGTATATAAAGCCGTAAAGTCCGCTTGCAAACGCGTACACTTACTCAAAGCTTTTGTGGACGGTGCCCCTAGTGATGAAAGGGTGGGTGAGGACCTGCCTGGGGGTAATCCTGTCACTGGGGTCGATCTCAAGCATTGCCTTCAGCAAGTCAATTAACTCCTTCCTCTCATCAGCTCCCACCTTCTCCAGGTTCTCCAGGGGCAACTAATGTCAGAAAAAAACAAGCAAATCCAAAGTAAAATTTCTGATTCAAACAGAAAGAATTGGTAAAAATCCATCTTTAGCAGCCACAGCACAATCTACACAAACACTTACGTCCTCCAAAATGTCCAGGTCGGTGAAATTCAAGGGTATCCAGTATCCGCTGGGAACTGTGGTACTTTGCCAGTACTCCTCAGGGGTCTGAAAAAAAGGTTAAGTGTAATCACGGTAACTGATTAAATTGTGGAACATGTTGTAAAGTATAATCTTAACTAGGGAAGAGAATGTTATGGATGAGAATACTCTTGGTTTGTCGTACCTTAAGTCTCCAGTGGCCGGAGGCTTCTTTTATGAAGTAATGCTTTGACTTGGTCGCAGCATCCAGTAGATGGTCTGGAGGAACACCCCTGAATGCCACTATCCATCGCATCTGGAGACAAAACACAGCGTCACAGATATGTTACAGTGTGGTACTTATCTCTTTATAAGAGAAAGCTTAATGTACTCTGTACATTGCACAGCATCTTAAAAGTAGAAATTACATCTGACAGTAATGCTGCTACAACAGCAAGACAAATGTTGCTCCACGCAATATAGTATTACGCAAAAGTTTAGGATTGGTTAGATCTTATGTCCACACCTACTAGGTGATGGACTGTTTAAGTACTTAAGTTAAAAAACTGCCGTTTAATAAAAAGTGTGAAAAGTTAGTTTCCAGTAGGTTTAGCAAACATCACTGTGGCACCTAATCTGATGTAGTGTATCTACACTAGTATAACAGGTTCAGTGTGAAGGATTTATAGGCATGTTGCGGTAAGGATGGCAGAACTAAAACTTTTCCAGTATGCCAAGTGTGTAGTAAAACTATGGTGGCCGACATGGAAACGTGAAAACACAAAAGAGCCAGTGTTTGATTTGTTCGTTCTGGCCTACTGTGGAAACAACATGACTGACTCTGTGGAAAAGGGACCCGCTTCTTTGTAGATATATTCCAAGGTCACGAAAACACAATTTTCTGAGATAAGTGACACATTCCCACTGATGGCATCATGCTATTTTATTTATCTACAGTTGGTGACGGCAACGAGCCCAGAAAGGTCGCACATACCCAGCAAAAGGCAGGGAGGATGAGTGCTTGCTAACAAACATGGATATAAACAATGCAGGATTCTAAACATTAAAAACTAAGCTTGAGAAAGTTTTTCTAAAGCAGTAAATAAATTCAACATGTTGGTTTAGCTTCAGCACACTGTCACACGTGTAACTGTATTTGGCTGTAAGAAAACTCCACAGGGTACTTTTGAAGATCTAGAGCCAATTGTATTTTTAGATAACAAAGTGAAGAGAGAGATAAAAGGAAACAGTCGGTGACTTACTACATCATAATCATCAATTCCCCTGAAGAGCACATTAGCAAGCATCATGACTGACATCACAACACCTGTAGACCACATGTCTATCGCCTCTGAAAATGGAAGTCCGAGAAATATTTCTGGAGCTCTGCATATGAAACAAAGACAGACATAGAATGAGGAACATTTTCATATTTGAGCACAAATCTCCTACAAACTAGTAGAATCATGATTCATCTCTCACCTGAAGTGCTTTGTTTGGACGGGTGTTCTCTGACCAATCCAGCTGGTCGGCAAAGCCAGTCCAAAGTCAATGAGCTTAACCCTGAGGGGCTGCGCTTCCCGATCCACCAGCATTATATTGTCAATTTTAATGTCTGCGTGGATCAGTCTAGCGGTCTTCAGGGCGTCCAATGCGATGGCCAGCTGCAAGAACAAAGATCAGTGAGGACAGTTAGAGAACAGTGCAACACTGATAGCTGTTTGACTTTAGTGTTGTGTCTGATGCTAATGTATACACACCTGCTGGACTACACTCCTGATATCACATAACTCCATAGGAGTGAGGTTTCTGTGGACAGTGATGTAGTCCTTCAGAGTAATATCCAGCTTCTCAAAAGCCAGAGCAACTTCGTCGTTCATCAGCGTGAAGGAGTCGATGAACTTGACAATGTTGAAATCCTCCATTTTCAAAGACTTGAGGAAGTCCAGCATCATCAACTGGAGATAACAAAATGCATAAGTTTGACATATTATTAAGCGATAAAGGCAGGGAAGCCATTTTTGAAATTTAAACCAAAGCAAAATAAATGCTAATGAATGAAGGGACCTACTTCTCTGCGGTAGTCACAGCCTGATTTAAAGACCTTCACTGCAACGTTCTCATTGGTGTCCTTTTTGTAACACTGCACCACCTTTCCAAAGCCTCCCTCTCCCAGACTTTGCAACAGTTTATAGTTGCCGTTGGGGTCGAGGGTGCACTCAGGTGGACAGGATGTTGCACCCACAGACTGTTCCATCATAAACTGGTATTCCTAAAGAGAAAGAAGGACAGGTCATCATCTCATGTTAAACAGCTCAGTGTTAAGGCTCATTTATGCTCAATGATAGATACATATACGGACACAGACAGAGCTTTCTCTCTGCTACTCTCTGCTTTAATTTCATCCATATTTGTGGACATTTTTTAAAAGTTTATGGACACAAACAACACAGAGCAGTGACATTGGAAATCGCAGGGGCAGTGTAGCGTATTTCAAACAAGACACATCCACAGGACACGACAAGGACATTTTAAAAATGGCAGAACTGAAAGAACTGGTACTACAGTTAAAACAAAAGTGTCTTTCCACATGTCACAATGTATTTATGGCCTCACAGACCAAGTCTGCCTACAACGCTGCCTCTGTTAAAAGGTACATTACTACGACTACGAAAATGAGTTGTGTTTACATTTTCAGAATTGATATGTATCAGTGAATCGATATTTTTATCACACTAGTTTGGATTTCATGTAACTGGCAAAGTGAAATCCCAGCTGGCCACCAACATTGTTTGACGCTGATATTTGGTTAAATTTGTGTTATGACTTTGGGTGAACAAAATGTAATGTCAGCCAACATAAATTTGACATAGATTACTGACGTGGTGATAATGTTGTCTTTATTTTTTGGGCTGTGTTGTTAAGTAACCAAAATCAAATGTCTTCAAAGCATCTCATGCCAACAACACTTTGACATAGAGTGACAACATTTAGTTGTAAAATACGGAGAACAAACCCAAAACGTCTGCAATATGTCATCATGTCCACACAGTGTGAAAATCTAACATCATTAGACATTAAAAATATTGTTAACCAGATTTTCATCCCAACCAAAATGTAGTCTCTGTCCACCGTAAGAGTTAAGTGTCTTTACATGAGGGAGAAACAAACAGTGACTTACCTGTATCGCCAAAGATTTTCTGAGTCCGCCGAATGTGTCGAATCAGTCGATGACTTGTGTCCAGAAGTTGATCTGAGTGAGATTCAACACTGCTGATCGAGCAGAAACACCCCTACTTACTAACTTTCACCTTAGCTCTGAGTTCCATGCTGAGCTTCATGCTCTAGAATCTCTTTGAGTAAAAGTCTGGTGTTCCATCACACATGTTCCAAATATGCAAATGAGTTAATCTGAACCTAAATAACTCAAACCTTGTGAAAAAAGTTTTATTCTGTTATTCAGTATACTCAAATACAATATGTATTTGAGTATGTCAAAGCAGACTTGGCTTAGAGCCATCACAAATCATTTCTGCTTTGTCTCAGTGGTTGCACAGTGCACAAATCCTAAACACTGGCGTGAGAGCGAGAACAAATCATGTCCTCCCCAAACAACCCCGCAAAATTACAAATTATGAAGACAATAATTCTGTTTCTGGAAAACATTATTTTTACATGATTTATATATATGAAATAAATATGATTTATAAAATATTTTCTTTCATATTCCTACATATGTGTATATACATATAGATATACTCTGTGTGTGTGTGTGTGTGTGTGTGTGTGTGTGTGTGTGTGTGTGTGTGTGTGTGTGTGTTTTATTTCTGAAAATGTTGGCCCTTTAATGATGGGTCCCAGATTTTTGTCAACTCCATCGGATTTCTAGAAAAACATCATTTAATTGGGCATAAAAGGACTTTGCTAACTAGTTAGCTATCCTAAGGATTCCTGTCTCACTTCCTGGTTTTTAAAAAGGCAGGTATGCTGCCCCAGTACTGGCAAGCTTTCTATTTTTTCTATTTTTAGAAATTCATTAAATAATATTGCTATCGGGTGTGTCTCAACCATAACAGGTCATCTCAGTAGCCCTCTTAAATCAAAACTAAATAAAAGGAGTATTTTGATTAGTATTCAGAGAACTCTGAGCAGCTTCGAAAAATAAAATGGCTACTCACTACAACTGCTGTGAACTATATAATTTTCTGGCAACTCCGTAAGATGTCAACTTACCTTACTTACCTCTGACCTTCATCATGTATGCTATTTAGAAAAAACTTAAATCACTGGGAGGTTGGACCATTACAATGTTTAAAGTCCCCCCTCCATTGCATTTTGGCATTGTCGTGATATTTTATATTTTTCTGAGTCATGTCCTGACAAAGTTGTTCGGCCACACTGCTTCATTTGTGCATTTTTGTGCTCAAAGTTTAAAAAAAGAAGGCTGCTGCCGAAATGGGAAAATGCCGTGTGACGATAGTATAATCTGCAAGTCGCATCTAAGACAGCGCAGGTGCACTGTTACAAACATCATAATCATCACTGTAAACTAGTCATTCAACTCTTCTTCTGTTTTACCATAGTTGTAGCATGATAGCCTTAGTTAAACCTCTTCGTGTAGTTGTGTCATCCATCTTAGCTTTGTGTGTTGTTTATTTTCATAATGGCATTTGTAGCGTGTGTGCAGTGAATGGCTATTAAGGCGCTAACAGAAATTTGCATCGCAATTGTGTGTATATCATCTTAACAAACATCCATTTTACTTCACATGCTTAACATAAAACAATATGTATGCTCATACTTATAGGCGTATGTTTCGTGTGCTCTGTGAAAATGAGCTAAAAGCTGCTGACTTCACAATGCTAACTCAATATTAGTACTGTAATTATTCTTGTCTCACCTGTTCCCATTGACTTTTTTCCCTGTCCCGTCCCAGTCATGTGATCAATGGTGAAATTGACTCCCATCCCGTGGGAATCTCTCTTAAATCCTGTGACCCACAGGATCCCCCCAAAAATGTCAGCCTCTACTTCCAACCTGGCACCCATCTCTTTCAGAAGTAACTCCTTTAATTCCTCATGGAGATATTACAAAAGTTCTCCCACTTCTCAATCATTTAACATCACCGTGGATCACTCAACATTACCGCAGATTTGAAAAACTGCCTTTAAGCAGGTACCAGGTGAGGAAACACCTTTTACTCTGAGCTATAATTACTCCACCATTTCAATGTAAATGCCTCTTCCTCTCAAATGGTCCCTTTCAATTAAAACTCCTGCTCCTCCAAGCACTGATTCTCTCATGAATTAGTCAAAATTGTATTACTGCTGGTGCTCATGTCAAAGCAGAGTTGAACATGGTTATTAGTTCCCAGCATAAAAAAAAAAGAAAAGATTTTTGATATTCAGAGGTATCACTATAATTTTGTTCCTGACACAAAGAATCAGGGTGAACCTGGTAACATATTACACAGCAGAGTTTAAATGGTGATTCAGAAGTCACAGAAATCCAAGAAAAAAAAGTTGTCCTTTAACGTTGGCATGATACGCGGCTGGTTGCCGTTTAGTTTAACGACACACAGTGGTGTCAGGGAGCAATGCGGCAGAACAAGGATGAATGTTTTGGTGGCGAAAGTAGGATGGGAGGGTGTTGGATGGATCTAACAAGCACCGACTTCTACCCAAGAGAGCGATGGTCGCATTCTGTAAGATTCTAATCCCCCAGTTCGAACCCCCTAACCCCTAACCCCTACCCTTAGCCCTTGCCTTTACCTTACCACATGTTTTTGTTGCCTTGAACTAACCATGTGCTTTTGTTGCCTGAACCCAACCACATGCGTTTGTTGTTGAAGGGAAAAACAAATTCAATTTGCAGTGTTGTACCAACGTAGTGCGTTTATTTTGAAAGAGGCTGTATGTAACATTACATTTCCTGTAAAAATGGAAGTCTATCTTGAAAGTAGAGAACTCGACACAGTGTCGCAGAACGTCAGCAACCAAGGCACACAGGGTACCTTGCATGCCATATGTGGAAAGATCCATGACCAAACGATAATATGTGACGAGGTTGGAGTGAGAATGTGCTGCACAGGGACAAATTGCGACTCTTTTCATCCAGGTATCACCAGACTGGCTCGAGTCTAGCCAACAACCATCCCCTCCCTTCCCCTCTGGCATTCCCACTGGCACTTACACACATATCATAAACACACACGCACACCGTGTCCGTCCTTTTTAGCCTGATCAATTTGTTTAGTTTACCTCGATGACACCGAGGGCCCGCTAGAAATATCCTATCCTTAAAAATCTTCCTCCCCCCTTCTCCTTAAACGTCTGCTTTGGCTCGGCATGATGAATGATCGCTCGGACCAATCAATTCTATTTAGATAAGCTTGCCTCCAGAGAGGACAGGAAAGGAAAGAGGGATAGATTTTTTGAGTTATTCAACACAGAAGCCCAAGGTTATTGTTATTTGGGCTGCTCTCCAACCTGATATTTCTCAGGTAGGTCAGACTATAGCACCTTGGAAGATGTATTCCAGGAAATTAACCTCTGGGAAAGTAATGTAAGCATCCAGCAGCAGTGTGCAGGATGAGCTTATCATCAGTGCATCATTTACTCACAAATGTGAAAAATGCAACAACTTTTTTTAGTGACTATTAGTGTGTGAACTAGATAGTTGGTTGTTTTGGCGTTAACATGTATGTAAAGGACTCTGGAAGTGTGCGTGAATAAAGCTCACTCCACGTGACTCTGGAATAGAAGTGGTCTCTTATAGTATTACAGAATAAATGTTTCTGGTTAAAGAGAAGAAAAATAAGATGCATTTTAAAAAGGATGCGATTTAAATGTAATGCTTTAACACGTCTCAGTTCTGTTGACACTGCAGACTCATTCTGGGTGGACGCCCACTGTTCAAACCCACAGACTCCCGAAACCCCAAAATTTGTTAGCTTTTTCGCACTCCAGGTTCCCTCGTCTCAAAGTCAAAGATTTTTGTAATGACGTAAATTTGTTAGCTCAGGGCCGCGCCTCAACCACACCTCTGATTACCTGCCAAGCCCACTTATTCCTGGACAACCCATCCTGCTCTGTTTGTCTCAGATTTGTCGACCCACCCTCCCTTCATCCACCATCCTCCCTACCAACATGCCTTTTTCCTCTCTTCCCTTCTCTCCACACCTCTTCTTATTCAATCTGGCGCATACCTCTCCCATGTCTCATTTTAGGTACCATCTGGGGGGCCTGTAATCAGCTCGGGTGGAAAAACGCCTGAGACAGAACCCCACATTAAGTCTTCCTCCGCCCGATCTCCAGTACATCTTCCCAGACCGACATAACAGAAGACATCCCTCTTCCACCAGTCACCAGTCCTCAACTGTAAAATTAAACATTTAAACGACATATTGTTGCATCGTCCTTGCTAGTGAATGAGTTTGTTAGGTGCCTGAAATAAGGTCTAACGTTAACACAAGAGATTGTTCCATTTTGTTCTACGACAAAACACATGCCAGTAAATACCTCAATTTTGAAGCTTGTACATTATGTGTGTTAAAGAAGCTGGTTGCTAACAAGTGGATGAATAAGACGACACAAAGTCATGTACTGCACTGTGGTGCAGTTATTTATAGCCCAACATTAGCTTTTTACTTCTGGCGATTGCATTTACACTTCAGAAATCATTAAAGTGGTGTGTATTTTGCTCAACAAAACATGTAGGCACCAAAACTTTTTTATCACGAGTGCTAACGTTCTGCAACAAACCAAAATCTGATGGGAAAATCCCAGTGGATTTTGTCAAGGGAACCAGGCTGCTGTTAACTTAATAAATGTCAATCCTGCAGCACTTTATTGTAAATGTTGAGAAATATCCCAAAGTTTCTATTAAATATATCAAGTTGAGCAAAGCACAATAGCATAAATTAAGTGGAAACAATATATATTTATATGGGAGGAAGCTCAGCATGGATGATTTTGCTTTTTCATTCTGTAATTTTTTTTAAACTTGTCATTTCCTTTTCAATTTTATTTTAATGCTTTGTGTTTCTTTATCTCTGAACTTAGTGAAGGACTTTGAAACAAATGTGTTGTGTTGAAGAATTATTATTCAAATAATGTTGAGTTATACAGCAATATAAATTCTTCTGTATTACATTGTATTTTCTAGCTGCACCAGATGTTTGTCGAAGGTTCCTGAAAAAAAAAAGCACACATTAAATGAGCACAACTGCAGATTTTCAGACTTTACTTTCAGACGCTTCAGCTCTCACCTGTCTCTTTAACACTGATATCAAGTGTTCATCCACAGTAGTAAATGTGCAAAATGACCCTCCAGGTGTGTTTTAAGCGGTGAATGCACAAATGCAATGGCTGAGATAAAGAAGTGATGTTTTACCCAACAGCTCCACCAAGTGGCTCACTTGCAGTGTTACCCAAAAGGGCAGAAGTAGCCACCAGACAAATATCTGCATGTTTTTCATTGTATTTATTCAATTATTGTCAATTATAGGATGTAAACTGTTGAAGAATGACCTCTTCAGTATCACTTTTGAATATCTAAACACCTTTGATCACAGAGCAACGAAAGTAGTTACTCAAAAACGTTTTGTTCAAGCATAGTTATCACAGCTGATTCACAGTTTACACACCGTACATGACACATTTTCTCATATATCTCTCTGAGACATAGTAAAGAAGTTGTATATCCAGGTTTCTCAACATTTTTTTCTAAAAACTCCTGTAACAACAGATACAAATTGTCATATGATTTTGAGAATGACTGGTGTGTCCTTTATTTGAAGAGCTTTACAAACATCTTTATATTTCATTTAATATTTTAATAGAATAACGTTAAGTTATTTAACTTTTTATGCTACGTCATTTCATATGGAGAAACTGCTGCACCTTAGCCTGTATATGGACATTCTGTGTGTTTATGTAAATCTATACACAAAACAATAAATTACAAACTTGCCTCAAATGAGCCGCTATTTTATGTTCCGTTCACAAATGCCGCAGTAAATACAGAGAGAAAATGCTGCATCTCCTTCATCATAAAAAATGATGGTCGCTGACTTTTCCAGGCATGCACACATCAAAATATGATAGATTACACCTGCATATTTATGAGCATAATTTCAGACATTTTCCATCACAGCAGACATGTTTTGAAGCTCTAATGTAAAAATAATCATGTTTATATTTCAGTGCTGCCTCTGAAAGGTATAAGTAGATGGAAGCTTGGTGTTTACTGTACATTTTTGAAAATTCCCTCCAACATCTTGCTTTTGGAGGTTTAAAAATTATGTTTACTTCTGTCATTGAAACAGTCACTCTGAAGCAAAACCAAACCTGTAATTAAACTGCTCTCCAGACTAACAAAGACCCAAATAAAGAGATACGGAGATGGCAATCACGCCTGTGAAGTGACATGTTTTTGACGCATTATTTGTCGCTGAATTCTCGCTGTGTGTGTCAGATGACTGACAGGACGCAGTGACGTGCAAACAATCGACACAATGAAATTAGGATATTTCATGATATTTTGTTCTGTGCGAGCTGACTGACTGTCAGTGCGAACGGCAGCAAAGGGCGTCTTCTGAGGGAGGGAAATGAGCTCTTGTCTATCTGCTGCTACGCTAACTGTGTGCAGAGACACCCACAGAATGGGAAGTTAAGGGGATCCCTCCACACAAACATTAAAATTAAAGTATATCTAAGACATTTGATCAGACGTATAGTGCTAATTTTACACCCCTCTTATAGACACTGTAAAATGTGACCTTGACCGCTGGGCGTCCCTCCCGCTGTCATGGCTTGGTAGGTTTGCACTCATCAAAATGAATGCCTTACCAAGGATTTTGTATCCACTCCAAATGGTGCCCATTATTCTTTCAAATAAGGTGGTTAAGATCCTTGAAGGTTGGCTTCAAAGTTCATTTATTTTGGAATAAAAGATGGTATAACAACATTAGGAGATTTATTTAAGGGCTCAGTACAGCAAAAATATGTCTTCACAGGCCTCCTGCAGGTGAGAGACTTTATATTTAAGCGTACAACATTAACAGTTAATACAGAAACCTCTCAGATTGAGAGAGCGCTCTCACTTGGCCTTAGAAGAGGTCTGATTAGCTTTTGCTATGGTATATTAAGATCTACTTCAACTGTGAGTACTCTGGCCACCAAGCGGATGTGGGAAGCAGATCGTGGAGTGGAAATTGCAGATGAGGACTGGTGGGAAACATTTGAAAACGCTAAAAGAATTTCTGTATGTAACAGGGCGTGGTCGACACAGCTGAGAATTATACATAGACTGCAAATTTCACCACAAAATGAACGCCACTTTATCTCCTGTCTGACTAAAATGCAAAACTGAGGTGGGAGACTATACTCACTGCACATGGTCTGTGTTAAGATAGAACGATACTGGTTGGGTATAGTAGAAGAGTTGAGTGTAATTTTTGGCGTGAAGGTTGAGCCTGACCCTGTTTGCCTTGTTCTTGGACTTCCTGACAGGCAGCTTGTTAATAGACATCACAAACGACTGTTTAATCTTTTAACATATGCTGCAAGGAAAAACATTCTATTATCTTGGATTAAGGAGAAGCCTCCAGCGAAGAAAAACTGGCATAAAATTATCATGCAGTGTTTGCCCATGGAGTTTCTCACCTGTGGGATTCCTTAATAGAAGTGACACTGTCAACTGGGACACATATGATCAACAACTGCATCTTATCTTGAACATAGTCATAATGGGACTGCCTTGTCTGCGAATGTAATTGAGGGATGCCTAACCAATTAACTTATTAGTATATTTTATTTACTTATTTATTTCTGTATACTCTCTGTCCACCTGTAAAATGTGTATGAAGTATAAACTGCCACATTAATCTTTTGTTTCCTAGTATTATGTCCTATTATAAAATGTCTGAGCTGCCCTGTTGATGTTTTTGTTTGTTCGTTTGTTGTAATATGTAAAAACCAAATAAAAATATATTTGAGAAAAAAAAAAAAGTATATCTAAGACAAGAGAAAATAGATGTCTGAGCTTTGTGTTGTATTTTTGCAATTTTACAATCATTGAGGATTTGTTGCCAAATGGCTTTTTGATTCCTGAGAGCACATCCTTCAACATCACCAGTTAAGCACACGTCGGCGCATGTGTATAGTGTTTATAGTGTGGCAGATGGGAGCAATCGCTTAGAAGTGAGGGTACTGTAAATGTGATGAAAGACTAGTAAAATGTAATCACTGCATGGAGATACATTCATGCCAGAAGGAGAAAGAACATGACTCGGCAGATATGAGAATCCAGTATTTTGATTGCCACAGATGGAGTTATAGGGCTCTATTTAAACAATCTATAGCGCGTGGTCTAAAGTGTTTGGTACAAGTGGCTTTGGGTTGTCTCAGCCACACTTTACGAGTTAAACAGCACATAATCGGTGCACAAAGTAAGGCACAAGGGGCAAAGGGATTGTATTTAGTCGCTTAATTGATCTTAGATATGTTTTGGGTATAAAAAGTGTCATCGACCATTCCCTTTAACACACACGTGCACCTACACCTTGGGCTTTGCTTTTTACAAGGCTGTTTCGGCAAACTGGAGAAGCAAGCAGTTTTCTGTTGACAGTAATGCAATGAGAGCAGTGAGAGCAGTAATGTCACTACAGCAAATACAGAGGGACATTTAAGCCACAAAACTAAAAACTACAGTTATAAACTTGAAATACAAAATGGTGCTAAACTTTTAGCAGAATAATCAATAAGGTTTTTGGCTCTTTATGCACACATTTGCACAGCCACACTCTTTAATGGGGAGTCTTGTGCAGAACAGCAGCTCTGCGGCTCTGCTCTGGTCTCTGCTATGTTCAAATTTTTGAGAATGTTACAAATATTTTCCTCATTAAATATATATTGCTAGTATTAATGATGCAACCCGTCCATGTGACCCTGTGTGTGCACCTTTGTAGGTGTGTCCTACTATCTGAATAATTCACCTTTAAAATTGCAGCAAAATACTCCGCCTAATCTGACTTTACAGCAGGTTTTTGTTCGTCAGTGGCATCATCGCTTTCTACTGCCTCAAAATAGCAATGCATTAACAACCTACTCACCTGTGGGCACACAGATGGGAACAAGTACATTTACCACTTACACAATGTGGGCACTGGTCTTAAAGATGACAACTGCATCAGTCTAAAACTAGCAATGGCTGTTGCGCGGCATTGTGCAACGCTTTACTCCAGGTGTAAGATAGGGCCCAAATGTCCGAGATCATCTGAAACTAGGATACCATCTCAAGGAAAATAGATGGAAAACAGCCAGAATCCAATTTGTGCTCAAAGATTTGGACCCAGGATTTGATAAGAATGAGAATCAATAAGCAGTAACACAATGGCTCCAATCTGAATGATAACCAACCCCACAATTTTCTAATGTTTTTTAATCTCTTTAAAGCACTTGCAATTCGATGCCGTACACTTTAGATGATGTGCTTCTTCTGCTGGGAATCAGACTGAGACTACACGTTGCTCTCATAGGACACACTTGTCCGTGAGCCCGGCACACTGAGGCACATCTCAGCCTCCGTATCCTCACTATCAACCTTCTCAGAAACTGTGTGGACTGAAACTTTGACATCAGCACTGCCTTCATCGTTTCTACCACCTGACAACAGAGCCTGACGCACCTCCTCTCCCTCCTCCTTCTCTCCACTTTTGTCAGCGAGGGGAGGGCCTATGGCCGGTCTGTTCACAGACATCGATGTCCCAGCCTGCTCTGCAGCGTGAGACCCCGGCTTCCCCGGCTTCCCCGTCTCCACGACCTCCTCAGCGAACGTGCGGCAGTTTAAGATGAGCGGTGGCAGGGGGACGCTCCGAGCCAGATCCTCCATGTGACGAGCAAACTCCATGGTCTTGTACTGCGTGACCTTGGCGAGCTCCACTGTCTTGGCCGACGTGACGATCGGAATGCGCTTGGCGACCTCAAACGCCTTCTGCAGCTTCTCTGCGCCCTCGGTGCGGAAGAACTCATTGATGGCTCTCTCGGTCTTCTTGAGGTGGCTGCTGACCATGCAAAGCCGCGCCACGTTGAGGATCATGGTGATGGTGAAGGCCACCAAGCAGACGATGACGTAGTACAGGCCCAAGCCACTGTCGGTGTGGGCTACACGAAGAGTGACGGTGTAGTTTTTGTTCCCACTGCTGCCGCCGGAGGCGACGCAGGTGTAGCTGCCACGGTCCTCGAAGGAGACCGTTGTGATGTTCAGGGTGCCCTCCTCCTGAATCTGCCACTTCTCACCTGAAGTTAAAACACAGACAACAACAAGAAAAGACAGTTTGAGTTTTACCAATAACTAGAGATGGGAGTGGAGAACTGGGAAAACATTAGAAACAAACTGTAATATTGTAATCATTGACTCTAACAAGCACTTTGTAATGCAGCATCAGAAACACTGACTCTCCTGTAATTACATTTCAACGTAATGTAATTTGGATCAAATTAGCGCCCCAAACACTTCCTGATAAGATAAAATCAGTTTATGTATCAGATTCAACAAAAAACAACATTATTATGTTATTATTTTAGCATTGACTCACAAACTGCTTCTGCACTGTGGTGTCACAGTTTACTGACACAGCCTTCATGGTTAATGACACTGATCCCAACAAGAGGTGTTATGATGGTAAATGGGCTCAAGGCTGTAAAGGAACTGATGAATTATGACAAAATAATTGAGAAATAGCAAAGCCAGAATTTTGATAACTGAACAATGGATTAAATGTGTACAATATGCTATTCAAATTGTATTAAATAACCTCTCATGAATGAAATAGCATTTTGGCATTAGCATGGTATGGATAACTTTTTGACTATCGTTACATTTGATGACAAACCTTACTTAACTTTTTGGTCTGTAGATCTTGTTTTTTCTACAAACACTTGTCTTGTTGTGTTGTATTGTTTTGCACTGTACTTTACTGATTGATTACTGTACTGTTTTGTTCTGTTGGAAATGGCTTCTTTTCTTCTCTCCGATCGACTGGTCTGTGTAGTTATTTATAAGTTGACGCCTAATTTCATTGTACAATCCTCAGTTTGCAGTTTTGGTTTGCTTATTTGGTTTTATTTGACATTATATGAATGCCTATATTAAATCATAAACATTTACAAATCAAGAATTTGTTTTTCTTCCCAAGGCCATCAGCACACTAAATAAAACAAAAATCAAATAATGTTTACTCCTGCCATTCTGCCGTCTACTAAGCACTTTGCTGCACTTTAAATACTTTTATATTCATTTATTTATTGCATTTTTATCACTGACTGAATGTCCTGTGTCTTGTGTTTTTATGTTCGGTGTTGCAATGCGTCACTGGAGTGTCACAGCTAATTTCAGTGTATTCCTATGCAATGACATTAAAGGCTTTCTAGACTTTTTCTAGAATGACAGTATTAGGTCCAACTCATTGCAATTGCGGCCTTGGTGCAAAGCGATTAATGCCTAGGTGATGGCGACAAGACACACACATCAAGGTTAAAACTGCACTTCAATCCATATGACATTGGATTTTTTTGGACGTACTCCACATGAAAATATAGTCATTTAAATGCTATTGAAATCACATGTATAAGTAACCTAGATGTGTTAAAATCTGTCTGTTTCAACCAAATTTAGAAACGTTTTAACCCAGACAGCTAGATGCATTTTTGCTTGAAATTCACTACATTGGCGCCTGCTGATTGTTTAGATGTGTGTGTTTGACAAACTAGGGTTTTTGACTGTGTCCATGTTTCAATACACCTGTTTAAGAAAAATACATATTCAGGGAAGGTATAGTGTCTGATACTCACAATACACTGAAAGCACTCTGATGAAATGTTGCCCTGATAATAACATCGAGTTGGAGTATTACTTTTTTAAATATAAAACAACTATGTAGCACAAAAGGAACTCAAAGTTCTTCACAAACTTCTCCTCAGCAACCCATTTCCTCCTCCAACTTGTTTGCTTACCCAGCAGAGGTCCTTTAGAGTTGTACCACTTGATGTCATCGTGGCTGCCGGTCACGTTACACTCAATCAGTGTGCTGGATCCTTCCTTCGCCACAATGTTCCTGCTTGAGGGGACGCTGGCGAGCCGCACGGAGGACATGGTCTCTGTCTCTGTCCCATTCTGAGCCCCGTCTGCTGTCCAGCCACCGAGCAGCAGGACAGAGAGGAGCAGGAGTGACAGGTGGTGTCTCTGAGATGATAACATGTCGGAGGGAGTTACAGCTTCAGCTCACATTTAGACGGGACAAACCTGCAAAACAGGAAGAGTCAACAGTGATGGCTCAGGCAGCAACACAGCATTGCATACGCTTAGTTTTTAGTGTCTTCACTATCTATAGCACTGTCCTTATTTAATAAATCTTCAGTATTTCAACATAAACACTGTCATGGATTCATTTTTAACTAAATATAGAAACTGAAATTTAAACCCCACTCTCAATCTGGATGCTCCAGGCCAACACTTTACTTGGTATATTAGAACAGTGCTTTGTCTTCTATGTTTATCTTACCACTATATTGATTGTTTTGCTTTCCCCCATCATATATTCTTAATTACTGTAATATATACCTTATTAGTTACATTGACTTTAATGCATGCAATTGCATTAGCTTAATTTGTTTCTAATGTGATAAGGTTAATTTAATTGGTTCCACTGACTTTTCACTGCCTCATAAATCACTGGTCAATATTCTTATCCTTTTAAAATAAACCAAAAAGAAAAAGAAGAAATTAAGATAATGAATATAATAGAGTCAGACATGATCTCCAGGGAGCACATGGAGATGCTCATGAAATTGCATTAAACAGTCTTTTAATTAGGCTAATTTACAGACTGTGAGTGTCGTTATGCGACATAGTGATACTACAGCAGATTTAAATTAAAAATATTGGTGTATCAAGAAACATTTTAGCGGAGGGAGCACACGCATATCACGCCAAATTCATCCAAACACGCAGCCCAGGTAAGATGCCCACCTGCTGCTCAGACAGCGACCAAAACAACCAATCCTCGACCGACATGAACGTCCAACAGTTTTGTTCCTGATGTATGTTCGAAGATATTCCTTTAAGTCCTGTTTTAATCTGTTAAAAGGCCTTGATGCACAAGTGTTTAAGCAAAACAGGTGCAATCAGACCGGTCCGTGCACTTCCTGGTTCAGGTGTGAGTGAGTGGGCGTGGCTTGTTTTCAATTCTCCAGTGCAGGCAGGTGATGATGGGAAAGATCTGACATGTATTTAATAATAATAATAATAATAATAATAATAATAATAATAATATATTTTAATCTAATATTGTCAACTAGTATGCTCCCTTTTTTAATTTACATCCAGGTAAACATATTTAGTATATTGCATAATCTAAAACATTTTCCAGCCATTTGTGTCTTTATTTCATTAGTTACACACAAAACATGTTGGACTGATTTTTTACATTTGACATTTTACGACTAGACAAACAATAACAAGATAAAGACTTCTCTTCAAATTTGAAATAGAAATCTAGTTTTGCAGGCTACATATTGATATAAATAAGATTCACAAGACAAAATGCACTGACTCCATGTATATAGACATCATTTTTCTCAGCACTGGTCGCTGAATAACAGATATTTTAAAATAGAAAAGCTGTGAAGATGCATTGTATGTTATTGTTAAATATGTATGTATGTATGCTCATTTTATTTTAACTTTTATAAAGAAAGTAACTGATAAAAAATGTTTTTTTCGAACAAACAACAAATAAATATTAATGTATTTTGTTTTTGAGAACCAAAGCTAGTTTTTCAAAGCAATATTTCTTTAGCGGAAGTTTACATTATTTTATTTTGACTGTTCCGGAAGTATTGCTTAGAATTTCATGCGTCAAGTTTCCTCGCGAGAGAAAGAGAGACCAGCAGTACAGCAGCCTATCCTTCAAAATAAAATCGTAACCGTTGTCACCCCTGAAACAAGTCAAATAATATCTATTAGAAATCTGCACCAAACTTTTCAGAAGTTTCTAATAACCTAACAAACAATTTAATCCACTTAAACGCATTCTTTGTTATACAGCATTGTTTTTAAATCTTACTGTTCTAAACATTAGTTTTATTTTGAAGTTACGTACCGGAACCTTTGTTCCTAAGCGTGGCTAACTGTTGGAGCTGCTGAGTGAAAACAATATGTGACGTGGCTTCACTCTGTGGACAAAAAGAACAAGAAAACCTAAAGCATTAAATTGTTTACTGGAAAACTAAAAGGAGCTTAACGCTTAGGAAAACACGGGCAGTCCGAAATAAAGAAGACAAACCTTTCGTGTAGGTGAGTTTGGGAAGGAAACTGTTAGCAGGCTAGGGTAACGTTAACTGCTAGCATCCAGACTTTGACAGGAGGAAGGTGAGTATGATGCAGAAGTATAACGGTGTATGTTGTTTTCCTGACTTATTAATACGTTGGTAACTATATAAACAGCTTGTATCGATAAACGAAAATAGAAAAGCTGACGCACCTTCAGTCATAGTAACGTTAAGGCACGAATAGCATTTAAACTAATACAGTAATGCTAACGTTAGGGTAATTTCGCTTTAAAAATATATGACAAACAGATGTGAGTGTCATGTTAATGTGATGTTTATCATCAGCCAGTACCTGTTCCTGAAATGTATGTTAGCTGTTGGCTTCAAGAATTTGTGCTTCCGTGCACAAATTTAGTTTACTGTATTTGCATGTATAGTCCACACAGTATAGCAGGCTGGACTTTAGACTAGCATTGCCTCCAGCTGCACAGATAACCAACAGCTGATGAGTTAGCTGCTGTTCCCTGGGTGTTACTGAGATGCATTCTGGGAAATGCATGACACCACTGGCTGAATGAAACATTTTGCTCCAAAGTAACACCTGGAATAAATGCATTTAATATCACTTTGTCTTTGGGTCTAACAGCAAGGATTGACTGATTGTTTTCCTTACTGGACACTTAGCTGCCTCTCTGTGTTTATTAAGTCATGTGTTACAAAACCCTTGTCCCAACAAGACACACCAAACTGATCCAATGCTCTCGATTTCACTTTGAAGGCATGTACTAAGACATCAAGATGTCAGACAGCGAAGCTACAGCAGCAGAGGGTCCAGAGGTGGAACCAGAGTTTCAGGATGCCTCAGAAACACCCGACAGCTCCTCAGCGAGCACACCTGACAATTCGACTGACGTGGCTCCCACAAGGAAAGCCAGGAGGAGACCGGACGTCAAACCTGCTGCTGAAGTTGAGGAGAAGCCGAAAGTAGAGGAGCAGCCAGCAAAGTCACCAGTAAGATCATTATTGTTTGTACTAGACAATAAAGAGGGGACATTACGTCAGCAGGAATGCCTTTCTGATTGTTTGAGAGCAGATGGCTGTAAAAAGACAAACACTGGACAACATTTTCACAGCCTGGCTGTAATTTTTCATCATGGTGTTGATCATAATACACCTTTGGTAACAGGCAAATTAGGGAATCCCACACTCCAAATACTACTGTAGTTAAAAAAAAGATCTGTCTGGTCATCTGGTGACCTCCTGGCCTTACACTTCATAGTACCCTGTGATGTATAAATATTTAGGTGTTCAAGCAGCTGAATTTTTGCAGTGTTTTGCATAGTGATAACCCACATCTTGTGTGAGTTGAGTTCTCCATTAACTCTAAGGTCACACTGACTTTTTGTGCACAGAAGAAACTGTTTTTTCTTTCTGTTTCTCTAACTCATTCGCTGTGTTTCTTGCTTTCTCTCTGTCTTTTCACTCCTCCCTCTCCCATCCTTATCCTCTATCTCCTCATGTCCTCTCTCTCAGACACCGAGTGAGTCCACCGTGTCTCAGGGTGGTTGGGGATACTGGGGCAGCTGGGGCAAATCCATCTTATCCACAGCAACAGCTACTGTGGCCACTGTGGGTGAGTATAGACCGCCTAAATCTTACAGTCTTTTTGTATGACTATAGCAGTCTTTTTTAAGTCAACCACTTGGGGAACTGTCCTAAAAAACTTTGTCTTGTCTTGTTTCTACCTCCTCATTTGAAGACCTGAAACACATTTCTAAGACATTTAAATTTTATCATTTTCGAGGTAAATGTAGTTGTGTGTATGCAGGCATGCATATAGGTTTATGTTGTGAATTGTATTTGAACTAAAATGATCATGGAATAATCCAGGAAATCGAATGACAAAAACGTATCACACATTTTTTATCATTGTGTATTACTTATTATAATACACGGTTTCACATCACTGTTCATTAAAACATCTCTGTCCTCTACATGCTGTTTATCTCTTCTGTCCGTCCAGGCCAAGGGCTCACTCAGGTGATAGAGAAGGCAGAGACATCGCTAGGAATCCCCAGTCCAACCGAACTCTCTGCGCAAGTTGAGGAAGAGCAGAAAGAGCGAAGTAAGGCTTTACTGTATGTTGTGTCTTGTGTGACAAAGGCACAACACTGGATAAGCTGGTCCAATTCTCATGACTTTACACCTCTTGTACACAGAGGTGTATAAATATGAGTCAAATTATCACACATCACATATTTACTTCATATCCTGTTAGCCCTTTTGTCTCAGTATGTATTGTGTTTGTTTCCCCTTCTGTAGGTGAATCCATCGGTGAGACGGACAAAGCGGCCAGAGATGGATCAGCGGCGGCGGTGGGAAGTGCAATGGGAATGCTGACATCGCTCACGAGTGTCGTCCAGAGCACAGTAAGCAAAAACGTCCTCTATGTTTTGTTGTGTTTTTTAAAAGGAGGAAAGAAAAGTTTACGTTTTTAAGCGCATCTCAAACATCTGGTTTTTAATGATAAAGTTTATAGAGTAAATGTGAGCGTGCCTCTGTGCTATCAGGGGAAAACTGCATAAATCCAGTTCTTGTCATTTCTGTGTTTAGAAATAAACAAAGGATTACATTTCCTGAGCTGTTTGGTCTGTAAAACCTTTTCCAAACCTGCCAGACAACTCATATGTCCTTGTCATCACAGGGGAAAACGGTGATTACGGGCGGCCTAGATGCTCTGGAGTTCATCGGGAAGAAGACGATGGATGTGATAGCAGAAGGCGATCCAGGCTTTAAGAAGACCAAAGGACTGATGATCAGGAACTCCACTTTGTCTCAGGTTGGCAGGCCAGGGCCAAATATGTAAATGAGGAGCTCATTTTCAAAGTGTCCAGTATTTATTTTTGATGATGGACTGGAATATTTAAAGCCTAAATCTGAACTTCAGCATCTCTAAAAAATGAGAGATGAGACTTCATACTGTTTCAGCTTTGTCTATGTGTTAGCTGGCTCACACTAGTTTTACTCCTGATTGTTTGACAGGCGACTGATGTTTTGTCCCCTTTCTTTCAAACTGTCATCTCTCTCTGTCTCGCAGGTGTTGAGGGAGGCGAAGGAGCGAGAGGAGCTGCAAACGGCAGAAACAGAGTCTTCAGACTCCGAGAAGAAGGTGGTGGCTCACTACGGGATGCTGTTTGATGAATTTCAGGGCCTGTCGCACCTCGAGGCGCTGGAGATTCTGTCTCGAGAGAGTGAGTCTAAGGTACGATGAGACTTTTATTCCAAAATATTTCACCTACTGCAGCCAAATGGGCATACTGAGACATTGTTTTTACGTCTCGTGATTTAATGGGATCTGGTAAAAGCCTCAAATATAACTGTTTGTGTTTTCTTTCTTTTTTCCTTTTCTCATGCGCGTGTGCTGTAGGTGAAGTCAGTGCTGACCACTCTATCAGGAGACGAGCTGGTTCAGCTCAGACAGGAGCTGGATCTCATTAAGGACGCTTTCTCTCTTGTGGAGTTTGACGATGAGGAAGTTGATGAAAAGAAAGGTAACATCACTGTTAAATGGTTATTAAAAATAGCAGCAGTGCAAGAGGAAAGCAGCAACACTTGACTTGATGTAACACATGAAATGACTGATTGTACATTTCTATTTCCAGATGAAGACGGCTCAGAGTTTGAGAAGGAGTTAACGGAGGCTCTGGAGGGGCTCAGTGTCAGTGCCACGGCTGACAAACTCAGCAAGGTACCAGCTTGGATCAGATTCCTGATCAGTTTTTGTTTAATTAATTTGTTCGGCTATAATTTGTTGTGTTTTATTACAAATTGCTACAAATAATGAATAAAAAAGTTTCATTAAAATCTCATTGATACAATCTAGTTGAAAGATATACAGCATATATTCAAGCACTGGAGGTAGTATAAATTACACTGACGTTGTTTGGTACAGTTCCTGTTTTTACTGTGGTCAACTGGTGGTTTACAAACCTGAGCAATCTGGTGTGAACAGGGTGGTGATTATGTTAATACCACGGTCTCTCTACTTTACAACAGGCCTGTAAGAACACCTGCAGCCAGATCACTGACATGTCCAAACCAGAGCAGGCAGAGGAAGAGAGCGAGGAGGCCGTAAAGAAAACATCTGTAGAGGTATGCTGATGTCATCAATACTTAACATTACAAAGAAGAAATCATTTGAGGTTTGTCTTAGACCCGCAGGTTAAGCTTATAGCTTTATGATAAGGCTTGGGAGTGTGCTGATTACAAGCCAATCCAAAGTTACTTTAAGTTGTTGAGAGATTATAAAACTGTAGATGAAACTAGAGCTGCAGCGATAAGTCATCTAATGGATTATTCAGTTGAAAGAAAATAAATGTCAGCTATTTTGATTATTAATCCTTTAAGTCATTTTTAAGGCAAATCTGCTAAAAAAAATACATTTTCAGGTTCTCAAATGTGGGGCATTGCTCTCACAATGGTCTTACATTATAGTAAATTTATATTTTGTTGGTTTGAAAATGTTGGTGTGACAAAACAAGACATTCAATGAATTCACTTTAGGCTCCAGGGTATTGAGACAGGCTTTTCTAATGTTTTGTTGACCAACAATTGATCTATTAATTGAGTAAAAAATCTACAGATTAATCGATAGGCAACATAATCAATAGTTGCAGTCCTAGAAGCTACACTCACTGTTATGGTTGCAGTCCTGTTTAGGCAAAAGTGTAGTCATTATTTTTTTAGTTAGTTGTTATTTTGTATGAAGAACTTGTGAAAATGAAACAATTCTCCAGAGCCCAAGGTGATATCCTCAAATTGCTTATTTTGTCTGACCAACTGTCCCAAACCCAAAATGTTCAGTTTGCAATTATATAAAACAGAGAAAAGCAACAACAGGGAGCAGAAAATGTTTGTCATTTTTATTTGATAAATTAGTTAAAAAATGAACGTGTTAATTAATTTGCTATCAAAAAGGTTGACTAATCAGTTAATCATTTTACACACATGAGCTGCTGCTAACTAGCAAAGAGTTTGCAATACCTCTTAGATTTAAGTGGGTCTCACAGTAGAGGTGGGATGTTCTTTTGTCTGAGCATCCTGTTGTATTTGGAACAAGTTAAACTGACTGAAATGACTTAACTGATTTAAATTCAATATTTCTTTGAGAATGATAAACATTTTAATGTGCTGCTGGATGTTTTGTAGTATGTATCATTTTCAGTCCTCACAGTTTCCTCTGTATGTGGTTTATGGGCCATTCAGCAATGTGTGTGTGTGTGAAATTATTTCAGGATGTTCATGCTGCAGCCATCAGGAGTCTGGCGGAGCTGACGGCACGATCCATTGAGCTTTTCCACAAACTGGCTGAGATGATCCTGTTCTCCAACGGCAGCACGGAGGCCAGCGCCCTGTCACAGTAAGCTGACATGGACTGACACTGCAGGAGCTCAGCTGTAGATACTCACAGTTTAATCTGTACTTTAATTGAACTTTTATATGTTTTATCTTGTCTGTCTTCAGGTTAACAGTTGTCCTGTGTAAAGAAATCTCACTGCTTTCCAAGAAGTTCACTTCCTGCTTAACAACAGCAGGGGTAAGTTTGGTGACTCTGTGTGTGTCACGGAGTTTGGGATCATTGAGTGATTTTCATCATCATTATCGTGTGATTCTGAACCATTAAAGTAATACATGTTTTGGTTTGTATGGTTAGTATGGAGGTGCATTATGGGAAGTGTAGGAACTAGTGTATTTGGAGTTTGACCCATACTAGGGACTAAAATCGTTTTTCAGCCAGGTGTTGCATTTTCTCATGATAAACATCCTGTTTTAACACTCAATAGAGGTGATGTCTGCAGTCAAGACAGTGGGAGTGAGGCAATATGACATTTATCAAGTTACAGCCGTTTACATCATCTGAATTAGTTTGGTTTAGCGTTCAAAGAGACGCCTTTTATCGTGTTTAACTCGCGTCATCCCTCTGTTTGTTTCCACCCACGTTTTTCTGATCTGCTGAAAATGTCAAACCTCAAACTGTCAGAACTCTAAGTTGTGCTGCTCTTTGTACCTTCAGCGTTTTCATTTTCCACTCTACTTCTCTCAGCTTTGACACATAATCACTGCTGCTGCTGATTGTAATTTGATCTAAACGTTGTGTTTTACAGTCAAACGAGAAGGGGGATGTCCTCAACCCGCTGATAACAGGAGTCTTTTTAGAGGTTTGTGTCATTGCACTACAGCTCTCATCACACACAGTGGGTCTCATTCATGAAACGTGAGCAGAAGGAATTTGTGTGTAAACTGTTCGCAGACGGAAATTTACGTGCGTGTCCGCATTCATCAATATTTTAGTAGCTCCGATCTTTTCGTAGCTACTAACAAAATCTACTCCTGCTCCTGACCACTCGTAGTGCTTGTGTAAATTTAGTAATGCACAGAAATATTGCTTTTCACTATTGGATATGACAATTTTAATTCGTATTGCGCTCTGTTATGTACACAATACACAGATGCCTTTGAAACACGTAATCTAAACATGACAAAATATTTAAAATATAACACATTTAGTTAAATTATTTGGCAATTAGCAGGTTTAAGATCCAGATTAGGTTCATGATTGTGAATTATCTACGTAAATCGACTCAATAGATTACACGTTCTTTCTGCACGTTGAATGATGATAATAAAAATATCCGTAAGGACAGCCGGATCACAGCCTCTTCGGCCTCGGTGCCTGGGCTCAGCAGGTGGAAGGAGGACGATCGTTTGAATGAATAAATCTGATTTGAAAATGTTTAATTTACGTTGTATCAAACAGAGCTTTAGGCTATTAAGATTCAAATAATTTGAGGACGATGCATACAGACTGCTGTAGGCTATATGTTATCCGTATCATTTGTTAAAATAATTGTTAAATAGCTCTACATTCAGACAGCCATCACTGATTTAGAGTTTATCCATTACGCACAAAACATCTCTGGTTTCCTGTTCCCACTTCATTCAAAACCCCACAAATGAGTCTTCTCTTTGTTTGGTGACCGCTGTTTTTGTGTGTGTGCTTATGCGTTTCTTTGCCTCCAGTTTCATATCAAACTATTTACGCTTCACCTCTGACATGGTTCTTTGTACTACGGAGACAACATTAACAGCGTGTGTTACCTCCCTCCAGGCCTTTGCTTCACCTGTCACACCACTACTAACTGAAGAAATAAAATGTTTTTTCTTAAGTCCACTTCACCAAAATTATTTCGATCTCCGCTTCGGAAAAAATATTTTCTCCTTCTCTCTCTTTCTTTGCGCCATGACTGACAGGTCGACAGGAAGCACCTACACCTCCTTATATGGTGGTCATTGGCTATTCATGGGCGGGGATTTATGCTAATTGCTGATTACCGGGAGCGCGCTGTCACTTTACGATGGATTGGCATTCATGATCGTACACACGTGTTTACGATCAACTCTGAGTTTCCCGCGGCGTTCCTGAATCCGGAGTAGGTTTTTAGTAGCGTAGGCTTTTATGTGCAAATCTACACACAGATTTACTCACTTTTCATGAATGAGACCCAGTGTCTTTAAGTCACACTAACGCAGTTTTATCTTTATCCATATCATTGCCTGCATAGTGGGTCAGTTTTACTTTACAATGCAAACACAGTATCACAGCATTTGCTTTATTGTACGTGTAGTCGTCTTTTTGGACTTGAGGATGTTCAGTTGCACATTTTAGTGATTTCACCTCTATTTGATTTGACACGTTTCACCGAGGGTCAACTCTTGGACCTTAAATCTTTATACACATCTGTGTTGCTCTGTAATCAGCAGACAACATTATTTATTTTAGCTCTGTAGGCTACACATAACTATATTTTATTGTCATTGTCTCCTGATTACATAAGATGAATGTCATAAAACTCCAAGTTCTATGGATATTTGGATTCCAGAAATACAAACCTATTGGAGTCCTTGTTGATGCTGCATCAGATAATTATGAAACCTCAATTTATATAGTCATTTATAGTCATTTAGGCAATAATTAAATCATAAAATCTTATTTTTAAGTTATAAACAACAACGAAAGGACTGAGATTATCCCACTTGTTTCCAATACAAATGAACTGATTGAAAGAATATCGTATAATTTTCACTTTCTTTATACAAATGCAGCGATCTGTGTGCAGCTGTCTCGTAAAAGATACTAACAAATTTCTTTCTATAACAGTCATTGAATATTTAGAGTCAACTGTGCTGGGAACAAATTAAGGCTGGGCGATATGGACAAAAATTTGATACATGCGATACATGATATATATCTCGGTATCTATGAAACGACAAAACATGTCTTTTGCGGGACACATTTTCCTCACAAATAGAACATGCTAATGTCTTTAGCACAAGTCTATGGCATTTTACATTGTATAAATTAGCCGAGCGGCTAGCATACTTTTCCTCTACTCATATGAAGCCAGGGACAACAGCAACATTTAACAAAGGTAAAGTTACAAAATCTGGCTCCATTACAACTCACAGGGTTCACTGACAAAACAACTGGCTTATGCTAAACATGTTTTCCAAACAAATAGAACATGCTAACATTATTAGCACAAGTCTATGGCATTTTACATTGTATAGATTAGCTGAGTGGATAGCGAAGATTTCCTCTGCTCATGGAAATCACACACAAGACTTAAAATGCTTTTTTGTGGAGGCTGTATTGTCTGCACTATTTATTGTTTCTTACCTGTGAAATTAAAGTAAATAAAAGCCTACAAAAACAGACATGAGATCTGTGTCGCTGCAACATGTAGTGACATTTCTGGGGAGCTGCATGTCAGGCTACGCCTCTAAAAGATGTTGCTTTATATCTTGCTTGAAAAAGTCATTATATCGCCCAGCACTAGAACAAACAGAATTATCCCACATCATTGGTAGGAATGATTCTCCTTAAAGAAAAAAGAGTCTTCATAATATGATTTTTTGCAGTTGGATTGTCTGTATTTGTGTCATGGGGCTTTACAGGCACGTTTCAGAGTGATGTTAAAACACTGTGTGTCTCATGTCATGGATTCTCTCTCCTCGTAGGCGTCCAACAGTGCATCTTACATCCAGGATGCTTTCCAGCTGCTGATGCCCATACTGGAGATCTCCCACATTCAGAGGAAAGCTGAATCCACAGAGCAGTGACCAGCTGACGTCACTTCTGCTCTCCTTCGCTGCCATGACGCTGGGACTGTGTCACAGCACAGAACTGACACATCTATAGAACTTGTTTGTTGAAAAATAACCTATGTCGGCTTTTACTATGTCTGTTTACAGCTCAGGACAAAAATCAGTTTCAAGTGTGTTTTTGTCAAACAGTGTTAACTTTTTTTTTTTTTTTTTGATTAGCTGGTTTAATTGTAAAGCACAGTAGATGGACTAATTGCAGTGTGGAGGAGGTCTGGATCTACCGGCTGAGGGAAACAAATGCTTTTCTGTTAAACAGGGAGCAACTTATTGTTCTTCCTTGTACACTGACATGTACACTATTTCTTTCTGACAGCACTATATTAAAAGATATAAATTACGCCTCAGAGGACACTTAAATAAAGACATAGGATGGAAACTCCAGTGGTAGATAGTTGAAAAGAAAGGTGCGTCTCATAATAAATAGTAAGATATATTGATAATGTATTTTTCTCAGTACTGCACAGAGAATAGTTTGGACTTTATTTTCTATGCATATCTCTCTAAAGCTCTGGTTCCTGGAACAGCCGGAGCCAAGTGTTTTTGTGACCAACTGCTGTAATTAGTTTGCAGTATTGTAGATCTCATGATGCCTGTTTGTAGAGGGAAGAAGGTTTAATAACATGCTTGCAATTCGACTCTGTAGTTTTATTGTATACAACAATATCAGCTTTGATTCAGTATTTTATGTCACTTGAAAAATACAAGGCATCCTTACATGTTTCAGTAGCTGCCGTGGATGTGTAAAGAGGCCGATGGCTCCACATATTCAACTCCCTGGTTGGCTTTATTTTGCTCTTCAGCCATCCCCACAATTGAGGACTCAAGATTTCAGTTGGATTTGAGTCAAACAACTAATTACTGTTTCACTGCTGAGACTCAAGTGTCAGGTTTTGACCTGGTGGAATTGTAGAAGGAAAATAGATTAATGAGACTGTAACAGGCAGGACTTGTTTGGCCACGCAGCATCTATTTTTTATAATTAGGCCTAAATGACTTGCAGCAGTCTCACAGTCCCTGATGTGTCTGACAAAAGTCTCTGTTTTCTCTCTATTGACCACTCTTGGAAATAATCACATGTGCTGTTAGAGAAATATGCATCAACACTATTACAAAATTCCTCTCTATTGTCATCCAAGTCATTATTCATGGAACTTCAACGTAACTTCAGGTGTTTATGAATCAACAGAGGAGCTTCTATCTGCCATGACAGTTGTGATTGTCTTTGAGCCAACGACCTTCAGTTTTGTGATGCTGAAGCGCTGACAGCTGTGTGTTGTGGGCATGTGAAGTGATATATTTTCAAGCAATATACTGTTCTCTCTATCAGATGTTTGAGATGGTTTTCAAATAAAGACGCTTTCATACTCAGGCGCAATCTGGGATTTGTGTATGTGAGTGAAAGTTACAGATTTAGACGACTAGTTTTTGTGTGTATTAACGGACGTGTGTTTTGATCCATGAAGGTTGTGGGGACAGATACATTGTTTACTTTTGGTCTGTGTGCGGTTTCCTGGTTTGGTCCTATTATTTCCAATGAAGGGAAATCTTGATGCTAAAATGCTACAGCATTATATTTACACTATATTTTAGTGTGTGGTTTCAACTGGGAAAGGCCCGCCCTTGTTTCAACATGACAACAGACGCCCCAGTCTCCATCCAGCAGCAACTGTAAGCCAGGTCTTAACATCCAACATCAGTGCTGGACCAAAATCTGGTTGTGGAGGTTGTTTTAGCAGCAGATTAATACCGTGGTTTTTTAATGACACATCCAACATGACATTTAGGTGCAACGTTCATACTTTTGGTGTATATTATTCTGATATTGAGGTTCCTCTCTGGTTGTTTCTCAACCCACAGACTTTATTATTGACAGTTTGCATCAGAGGAACTTTCTTTGCTTGGAAATAGTTAAAGTGGCAATACAGAAGTACTGAATTACAATAAAAGGGGTGCATAAAAAAAATTATTTTATTTGCAAACTTAACTTGTAACAAATTTAAATGCTAAATATGATGAAAATGAACACCGTTCTATTATTGGACTTAAACTACTGATGCATTAATACGTAAATGGCATTTTACTGTTGTCGGTCAAAGTGGAGTGACTTTGGTGGAGCCAGTTTTATACATTGTTTAATGTTAAATCTGTAACAATGCATGACGTTTTGAATATGAAATCTTATGCAAATAACAAGTAACTATATTTCTTAAATGCAGTGAAATAAAAAGAAAAGTATTTCTACAATTGTACTTTGAGTAGACGTTTAAAGTAGCATGAAATTAGCATGCAAGTGAAGTAAAAGTACATCATGCACAGCACTTTTGCATCCCATCACTAGACTATTCAGGGTAAATGTTTATTTATTTTATTTTTTTATGTATTGAAACAACGCAGTTGAGTTTGATGCCATTTCCAGTTTCTTATTCCACGTGGTTACATCCCCAACACTGTAGGTGGCGGTGTGTCCGTTTAGCGTCTCACTGCCACCCGCCATTACACACAAAGAAGGAGAAGTGCGAGGAAGCGAAAGCGAAGAAGAAGAACAACAGCGGCGCTAGCAGCTAGCTTGTCAGGTTACGTCGATGCAATTCTGAGGTAAACCTATTTTTTACACATTTTATACTTTCTACAGTAACACTCCGACATGTTTACAGTGCGTGTAGCCGCTCTGACGTGTAGAGGAGCGAAAAAGCAGAGTGGTTTCATTTACTGTTTGCCCCGGTGTTGTTAGCTTTCTCGATAACGCGAGGATTAGCTTGTAAACGTTAGCCGCTCATGCTAAGCGCTCAGCTCGTCCCCTCGTTGCAGCGCCGTTACTTAGTATATCAGCATTATTCCACACTGTGCAGCTACTAAAGCCTGTCGAGATATAAAACACCATTATGCCTTTCCTAAGAGTCTTAGTGAAAATAAATGCCTGTCAGTTTTGGTGTCGTTGCGTTAGATATCTGTTAGCTTAGCTAGCTTAATAATATAAACAACACAAGTAACGTTAGCTAACTTAAGGTTAATTTAACTTTGTGTCATGGCAACAACACAAAGGCAGCTTATTTATTCCCAACACATCTTAATAATATTATCTTGTCTTTGCAGTCATTAAGGAAAATATCATTTAAACCACATAACATTAGTGCCTAAATATTAAAGTAACTCTTACTAAAATTCGACACAATTATAAAGTCGCGCAAACTCAAGTCTCCACAATGACTGTAAAGTTGAATCAAGTCCTCACCAGTACATTATAAATAAATAACAATACAGCGTTTATCATGGTAGGTCTGCTGTATCAGACTGCATTAGTTTTACTCTACGTGTACCGAAGCTGGCAGCAAAGTTTAGCACACCATTAAAGATGCAGTCGTGCAACTCGCTATTCATTTAGCTCACAAAACCCATCAAAATATATAACACTGAGCATTTTATGTAGCACAGCTTTGATTCTACAGTTTTAAACAAAAGTTTAAAGGTCCCATATCACGCTAATTTTCAGGTTATACTTGTATTTGGGGTATCTACTTGACCAGGTTTACATGCTTTAATTTTCAGGAAACATATTATTTATTTCATACGGCCTGCCTGAATATACCTGTATTCTCCCACTGCCTGACACGCAGTGCTGTAGCACCTGCGTCTCTTCCGAAAGAGCCCAGTTGACTTCAGTTGATCAGCATTTCTGTGTCTTCCACATCTGCATCCTCTGCGTCTTTGCACCATTATTGCAACTGTGGAATGACTGCAACGCCATTTTCTATCTTCATGGAGTCTAGTTGTGACATCACAACTTCACGATAGTCCGAACAGCCCTTTAAAAGGCACCCTGGCTGCATAAGGCTTGTGTGCACTTCTCTGTGGACTGAGCGGTTTTATACTTTAATAGTATTCAGCTCCTATACCTGCTGTGACTATATAGAAGATTTAATAAGTCCTTAAACATCTAATATTCATTTTAAAGGTGTAAGCAGTGCAACTTTGCATCTTGACTCTTAAAAAAAAACTTGGAAGACATTGCATGGGGATGCACAAGGTTGTAATGAACATTGGTTGTAATGTTTTACACTGCTGATTTATGAGTAATTGATTAACTAATATACGTTCAACTTTCACGTGTCAATTTGTGTGCATCACTCTCAATTATAATAGCATTAGTGGTACTAACAATAATCTTTGTCCGGGTTTATCTGATGTTATCCTAACAGCAGTGTTGCAGTGCGATTGATTTAAGTGTTTCACCATCTCCTTCTTTTCGTCCTTTCCTAGAGTTGTTTCTTCATCACACTGCCTCCCCTTTACCCCTTCACAAGCGCTGCAGGATTGTTGGGTTTCGGCTCTCTTCCTCACCTGCCAACATGCCAGCCGCACTTACAGATTCCAGTCAGATAATCTGTGAAGTCTGGGCGAGCAATGTCGAGGAAGAAATGAGGAAGATACGGCAGATTATTCAAAGCTACAATTACATTGCCATGGTAAGAGACGGGCAGTTTTGAGAGGAGTTGCTTTCTTATCTTTTTGAGTCATGTTGTGTAGAGGAAGAAAGTGAGAAAGACAGAAGGAAGTGAAGACTTTTTTATGACTCAAAGACATACAATGAGAAATCTTCAGGCTTTTGTTGTTTTTAGTGTGCAGCATTGTATTTGTAGTTGTAGTTATATGTTGTTTTCTAAAGCCTTTTGCATTAGTGATGCATGACTGAGTGGGAATAAACCCTAACACTTTTGAACATTACTCTGAGAAACATACCCTGTTGGTAGATTTCATTAATTGATTAATTAATTTTTTTAACAAGAAAATGTTCAGTCTTTATTTTGAATAGTAAACAAGTAAAAGCCTAAATTCAATTTTTAAATAAATTTTGAAGCAGAAAGACCTACATTTGAGGGAATCTGCTTCGTAATCAGCAGCTTGTATGCCTCGTGTTGTAAGATGACTTTGTTTCTACAAGGTGGATGAAGATTTTTTTTGTAAAACCTCAGGGTATTTCTCATCTGTAAAAACCTACGTAACTCTACGACATCAGTCAGGCAGGTTAAGGCAAAGTAGGAACAAAAAAAGTTACATAACATAACTGCAGTTCACTCCAGTTCAGATAAACACAAGACGCTTGGCTTGTTTGACAATCACATACTGATGAGAAATAACAGTGAAGGGTGGTCTTTTAATGTATTTATTTATTTTTCATCAGGACACAGAATTCCCCGGAGTGGTCGTCCGGCCAATCGGGGAGTTTCGAAGCACAGTAGACTACCAGTACCAGCTGCTGAGGTGTAACGTTGACCTCCTGAAAATCATCCAGCTCGGCCTCACATTCATGAACGAGGATGGAGACTATCCTCCTGGCACGACGACGTGGCAGTTCAACTTCAAATTCAACCTCACGTAAGTGGGCCGTCTTCTAGCACTTTGTGATCTAGTCTATCATTACCAAAAGATTTATCAGCTGATGACTGAGTTTCATGATAGCACTTACTGAATTTCTTTTTCTGTGGCTCCTCGCAGAGAAGACATGTACTCACAGGACTCCATAGACCTGCTCCAGAACTCCGGCCTTCAGTTTAAAAAACACGAAGAAGAGGGAATCGACACACTCTACTTCGCTGAGCTCCTCATGACGTCTGGTCTGGTGTTGTGTGAAAACGTCAAATGGCTGTCCTTCCACAGGTCAGTTGTATGTTCTGATTTGAGCTTTTGCATGACTACTGTGAATACTGTAGTCATGTACTGTGAATCCTGCAGTTACTTTAACAATGACTTCAACTTTGAGCCATGTTGACTGCTTATTAGTTTCAACCCAGTAACATCAGTGTAATCCAGTCCATCCTGATCCAAATCCCTCTGCTCTGTATGTCTCAGCGGCTACGACTTTGGCTACCTAGTGAAGCTCCTGACAGACGCACGGCTCCCTGAGGAGGAACACGACTTCTTTCAGATCCTCAACCTCTTCTTCCCAGCAATCTACGATGTCAAGTACTTGATGAAGAGCTGCAAGAACCTAAAGGTATTATAGACTGGATACACATATACAGGAGGTAGACAGAGATGAGATTGTTGTTCTACACTTGTACATGGACACTAAGTCTGTGGAATCTTGTCAGTCTTGACTTATGTCTTATGTGTGTTTGCGCAGGGAGGGCTACAGGAAGTAGCAGACCAGCTGGAGCTCAAGAGGATCGGACGGCAGCATCAGGCTGGATCAGACTCGCTTCTCACGGGCATGGCTTTCTTCAGGATGAAAGAGGTACAGTCACACAAATATCTAGTTGTATTTGATCTGCAGGATAAGCAGCTTCTGTGCGTTTCCAGGCAATGTTTCTTCCAACTTTGATTACCAGAAAATTTTGAACCGCAGATGACTATCAGACGACTTTGTTTACTGTTAACGGTGCTGAAAGATGCCCTCTGGAAGGATTTATTTACAGTGACTATATTTACAGATATCAGGCGGGATCGGTTACCATGACATTTTTCCCCCTGCTTCTTCCAGATCACAGTTCATTCATTCTATTTTTTTCTCTGCACATTACCAGGCTATGCTGTCATGCTCCTCGCGATACTGCTTAGAAAACTGATGGGAACAAGCTGCTTAACTCTAACTCACTGGACTGCTCACACTTTGAGGGTGTGTTTCAGTAATTCAGCTGGTTTCATCTAATTGAAGTCTGTTTTGTTTTCTTCAGCTTTTCTTCGAAGACAACATTGACGACGCAAAGTATTGTGGGAGATTGTACGGCCTGGGCTCGGGCTCCACCCAACCTCAGAACGGCATCTCCAGCTCGGGCCAGGAGGAGACGAACAACAAGCACTGACTGAGCGCTCAGAACCTTCAAGTGGAACACGCACTTGTTTTAAAACCCGACCAGCAGATTTCACCTCTGATCTCCCTCAACACATGATCCCTGAACGAGACTTAACTCAACGTTTCTTTAAATTTTTCCTCCTGAGTGACTGTAAAACGGACTCACAGTGACATTGGATCCTTCACTGGCTCAGTTGTTTCTTTTTAGTCGCTTTTACTGAGTATATGGCCATATATTCAAAACACTTTTTTAAAAATCTGTTTTTGTTTTACAGCATTATAGTGACACCCTTCTTTAACAGCATGGGACCAGCTCCTGTATCATACCATGACTTCAGACCAAACTTTGCCAAAAACAGTCAGATTCCTTAGTTCAGACTCTCCTTCTCATCAGCCGGACTCTTGTTCTCTCTCTTGTTGCAGGGATTTCATTTTTTAAGTTAATGTTGGAAGGGCCTGTAAATTAAAATGTATAATTTTGATGAAAATAAAAATGTTTTAGCTCTTTTCCACTTTCAAACTTTTAACAGTGGGCGTCAAAGTGTATAACTGTGCTTGGTTATGCATGTGTTTCAATGGGCAAACTACTGTCGTTCTGTACATTCAGCCACCAAACCAAACTGTCCACCGTCAGGTTTACAGATGTTGTGGTCACTGTTGTTTTTACATTCTACATTGTTTTAAACAGTTGTATATTAAATTGTTTTGTATTTTCAATGTAAATGTTAAGTATTTGATCTTTTTCTTTTTTTTTTTTTTTTTACCAGCCACACACTGACACACAAACATTTGTTCGAAAGGTTTCATTTCAGGTCATTGGAAATTGCAATTTCTCATGTTAAAAAATTCTGGAACAATTACAGTAATCAATTAGGCAGCTGATTAAAAAAACCCAAAACCCAAAAATATCCAAATTAAAATGACTTAGGATGTCAGCAAAAAGCAGCAACTATTCACGAGAGGCTAGAAGCAAGAATATTTGGCATTTTATTCTTGATAAATTATAAACAGATTAAATAGTTTGAACAGTTAGAGTACGTCCTTTTAAATAATGCAAACTGTTAAACGGTCCAAAACTGTCAAATTACAAACTTCCTCCAGCTCCAGGACGCACAGCTCTGACAAATCACTTTGTGTGTCCTCCAGCTGCAGACTCGAACAGAATCACGATGTCTAAACATCACTTTGTAATTAAAGGGGTTTTTTTATTCAACAAGTAGCTGTACAGTGGAAGTGCTTTGTTCAGTCAACTAATGAAAAATTCAGGTGAAGAATCGCTGAGAGGCTTTGAGGACAGAGGGCGTCGTTCCATAGTTGCGGAGCAGATCTTTGGCCATTTGTTGGAGGGACTCGGAGACGGACTGTGAAGACTGGCTGAGGTGCAGGAGAACAAGGCAGCATTCAACAACGTCTGGGTGAGCATACATCTGAGAGGGAACACAGACAAGGATGGCACTTTAAACCAGCAGAGATGATGTGGTGAAATGTGGACAGTGAAATGTGATTTCCAGACATGAATGTAGCCTCAGATGTTGAATACATGTGTAGTCGCTCCTCTCCTGACCTCACTGTACAATAGGTGTTGTGTGGAGAGCTGTACCTTGATTGTACCAGGCAGGTCAGCCAGCTTTTTCTGGTGTTCTGACATCTTGGCAGACAAAGACAGCAGAGTCTCCTGGTCCTCAGGTCTGAGGGAGAGAACACACAGATACTTAAATGGACAATCGTCAAACTGTTAAGTATATAAGATACAACTTCATGAAATTATGACTGTTGAGAAACACATTAATCGAACAGCTAAAACACCTGAAGTCTTGTAGGTCTGCCATTATTGAGCGCCACTTTCCACCACTAACACTGATACAAAAATACTGTACTACACGATGGCGTGAAAAATAAAGAGAACATAGTGTGTCATAAAAATGAAATAAAATGATTAAAAGTCAAAGTATAGTATGCCTTTAAAAATCATATTTAGTTTGTCCAAAATGTTTAAAAAAAGCCACATCACATAAAAAGCAAATTACAGTAAAAAAAATGTCATAATATAGTAAATAAAAAGTCATTTAGAAAGTAATAGTTTAGTTATCATAAATATAAAAAAGTTGTAGTACAGGACATAAATGTGTCACAAAAGACGTGAAGGAAAAAAATAGCCATTTTGTGTACAGTATGCCATGAAAAAGTCATAGTACTGTAAGCCATTAAAAAAAATTAGCATAGTATGTCATATGCAATGCCAAAAAATGTGTTGGTATAGTATGTATTTAAAAAAAAAAAAAATACCACAAAATATCAAAAAATAAAAGTCATAATATAGTATGTCATCAGAATGTAAAAAAAAAAAAAAAAAAGTCAAAATATAGTATTTCATTAAAAAATGTCAAAAAATATTGTAGTATACAATGTCATACAATTATAATAAAAAAATGTTATATAAAATAAAAATGTCAAAGTATATAATGGTACAAAAAATATTATAATGTTTTTTTTTTCTATGTTTCATTGGTGTCATGTAATCCCATGTGGCATGACCCGTAAATAAATAAAAATCAATCAATCAATCAATAGTATGTTACAAACTATGGAATCAAATAATTAAAATGTCATAGTTTAGTATGCCATAAAAAAAAAACAATATAGTACATCATGTATTTACATTATATAACATTATATTATATTACATATATATTTAAGTATTTTCAAAAATGGGGTAGTATCGTGTGCAATAAATAAAAAAAATACAGTATGTCCTAAAAAAATCCTAAAAAGTGACATGCCACAAAAAAAGTCATAGCATAGTATGGCATAAAAATAAGTCATAGTGAAGTCACAGTGTAGTATGCCATGAAAAAAACATAATATTGTATGTTCTAAAAATGTCATCAAAAAAGTCATAGTAGAAGCACATGTGATAAATTAGTATTGTGGGTGCTATAAATAGTCACAGCTGTGTTGTTGTGGTGCTGCTGGGAAACCTCACTGACTAAAGTCGGTGAAACTGCTCTCATTCTTTGCTGATCTTGTCACTGACAGATCTAATGCGTGTAGGAGCAGGCACTACCCTCACTGTGCAAACGGTCAGCTTAACTTAAATACATTTATGACCCCGCACACTCTGTCAAACATCACAAACTGAAGAACAACAACAAATCAGTCACTCATCGTCAATAACCAATAACAAAGCCCTCACCGCCGGCCAGCATCAGCAGAGCCCTGGCCGTCTGATGACTCTCTGGTGGTGGAGGTCTGTGTGGGCCCGTCCGCCTCTTTGTCCCCACAGTCCAGCTGCCCTCCCTGGTTTCTGCTGTGCTTCAGCACCATGGCTGCCAGCCGCTCCTGGATCTCGCTGACTGACCTCTGAGTGGCCTGACAGGCAGCGTGATGCTCAGACAGGAGCAGAGACGCGTCAAAGTTCAGTTTATCAAACCTCCTGGTCTCTTCTGACTCTGATAGAGCCCCATTCACGACTGTTCCCTGCACCTCGTCTCCAGGACTGGAGGCAGCCGCTGAGAGGGAACATCTGCTCTGCATCTGGATGGAGTTGCTCCACCAGTGTTGGTACAGGTGGTAGTAATGGACGAAAGCCTGTAGACTGGTGGCGGCAGCTTTGGGTTCTTCTTCTGTAGGATGAAGTGTTTTGGGGTGTTTCCTGGAGCAAACACTGACGTCACCTGATTAAAGAGAAGAGAAAATATAGATGGTGGTGAGACAGCTAAGAAAATGAAATGAATATGTTATGGCTGAACTAATAATGATTTCCATTAATGTAATTATTAATCTAATCAATTAATCTAGCACTCAGTTTAAACTGTAGTTGTACGCTACTTGCAGTGCATTTGTGGTGACAAATTTAATTCTGGGATCTAGATGACGTTATGACCAGTCACCACAGGGTGTCGCCAAATCAACCAAAACAGACACTTGAGACTTGATGGCTTAAATACACAGTATAATTTGCACTCCAGCATCTTACACCTAAATGACATGCCGCCATGTTACACCAAATTCTGTTTCTCATTAATGCCAAAAAGCTTATTTAAGAATTAAATGATGAAACATCCATGCTTCTCCGAATTCATAAATGACTGATTGACAGACGGACCGTCAGGGAACAGCAGCCTGCAGAGCTCTGCAGCAACACAGAAGTGTCCGGCATCTCTGAGCCAGGCCACCGCCTGCCACAACTCCTTTATCAGCTGTCCATCATCGTCCAATAACAGGCTCAAGAGAGCGCGGGTCAGATGGAGGGATGAGTACAGCTGAACCTGGGGACGAATGACAAAAAGACATGGCTTACTTCCTCTCTGCTCATGTATAAGACTTATTGTAAATAGGTAGGCAGGTATAATTTGCTCTTTTTAACCAACGTACATCTAAAAAAAAGTCACTTTATGAAATCAAGATGAGGACTCTTCACCTGTCTGAGAGGAATGTTGGCTGAAGGCGTCGGACTCTCCACAGACTTCAGCTCCTGCAGGAGAGCTCCGACGCTGCGGTGTCCTTCTGACTTTTGCGAAACACCAAACTGTTCCTCCCACACGTCCCTCACTCTGTCCTGGAGGCAGACGCGACGCTCACCTGTCGACGCCCAGGAGTGAGCGGAGACGCAGGGCTGAGTTACATCTTCAGAGTCCGCCAGCAGCGCAGCCAGCAGCTCAGCGACACAGAGGTGCAGCCTGTGGGCCTGCAGAGGGTCGAAACAATTCTTTATGTCAGGGATGATTTCACATTCAGAAAGGGAAGATTTCTTCAGTCAAAAAAAAAGGTTGTACTTGCCCATTTTGCATGTTTTTTTTTTATCTTTTGTCTTTTTTAATCACAATTTGGAAGGAAATAGGTTTTGTGTGCGATTTTATGAAGCCAGGACAATGCTTTGAACATTTTTTGGGCATCAGAAAGGGTTTTAGACCTTTTTAGCTTCTCTGAGGTTGGATAACTTTCTGACTTCTGAGGAATTCACCCAAAGAGTGTGGTTCCTTTCTCAAATTCACCAAGTAAAGCTACAAATCAACATTATTTGTTCTGCAGAAATGTTTTTCACCAGGTCTGTGTCACTGACCAGCAGACTCTCCAGTGGGCTCAGGACCTCCTGGGCTCCGACCCAGTCCTGAGCAGCAGCCAGGTCTTTAGCACACCGCAGCGCCAGCGACTGAGCCAGAGCGACCTCTCCTGAGATTCTCGCGAGAGTGGCCGCTGTTCTCAGTGAAGGGATGTCGCTCTTTCTGGCGATGACTTTAGCAGCGTCGAAACTGGCACCTGCAGCCAGGTAACTAAGAGATGAGGTTAAACAAATAGTTTAAATATTGTTTTTGTAACGGAGATTTAAATTCATAAAAAAACAGTTTAACCACAAGAGTAGAACAAAAAGAGGAAATAATTCTCACCATTTAGCGGCTGCAGAGAAATGTCCGTCCTTCTCCAGCACAGCGCCCCAGCTGGTGTACAGCTCCTTCAGGACGGGATCGTCTGCTGGCAGCCTGGCTTTGACCAGAGCTATGGCCTCCCTGACACAAAACACACACAGATCTCTTCTGTTAGTATATGAACAAAACTTTACTTGGAGAAGCTGAATTTAATAAGCAAACAATAATTGTTCACTGGAAACTAAATGATGAAAGAGTGAACCTGTAAAGCTTGTGAGAGCGGAGCAGGTCGACGGCCTCGTACAGCTTGTTGACTGACAGCAGGTGGGACGCTGCCTTCAGGTACTGCTCCTGCAGACACAGCTGCTTGACGAAGGCTTCCACTGTCCGGCTCCACACCTTGTACCCGGCTGGAGGAGGACGCACACATGTAATACTGTAGTAACATCTGGAAATCTAATATGGTATCTCAGGTAAGTCAGTCTTATCATTCCTAACCTTTCATCCTTTTGCCTGGTGGGGATGCTCATCCATAACATCTTTACCTGACTTCTAACTGCTTGTTCACTAAAGTTTATCTTAGTGGCTCTGATGTGTTACATGTTACTAGTTACATGGTTATTTAAGAAAACTGTAAACAGTAGTGAGAAATCTGCATAACAGAGGATCAGCGAAATGTCAGTGTTTCTACTAGGTTTTTTCCAGCAGCGGTGATGAAGTGCCTGAATGCTATTTTGTTCCGCTCTTAGATATTTTGGGCATCTACTGACACCAGACGGCTTTGACAGATATTTGCACACAGTTGTAGATGTCAAATTCCTTTTGATAAAATGCTTCCCACACCCCATATGCTGTTATGATTTCTCCTGCATGTAGGGACAGGTAACACGTGACGTACATTTCAATCAATATTGTGAAACTAACATTGCTTGTAACAATCCATGACCGTTAACAAGTAAAATGGAAGCTAGTTACCGACGGAAAAAAACAAATAGTTCAAGAGATTTTTGAGCAATAACATCAAAACAAAAAATATTGAATATTGCAATTGCCCCTGGTCTCCCCTGATTAACTCTGCATTCTGAGAAACTTAAATCGTAGGGAAACGCAGATGAGAGAGAGCTGCCGTGTTGTTTATATGCGCACGATACAGGACGAAACAAAGCTAAAAGTAAACACTGTTTTTTAGCAGTGCATACACAAACTGTATTGTGTGTTTTGTGTCATCTGATCAGCTCGTCTATTCGTCCTCCAAACTATATAGTTAAGCGCTAAAACTGAGCTTTCAGACAGACAGTAAGAGGAAAATCAAGTGTATTTTTTAACAATAAGCCATGTAAACATGTTCCAGTAGAAACCCAAAATACAAGTATGAAGTCTTTACCCATGGGAGCGACGGAGAGCAGGTGGTCATTCAGCTCTCCTTTCTCTGTGGCAGCTGCAGCGCCCCCTCCAGGTCTCCGCTCCACAGCCGCAGGTACACTACGGAGTCGTAGTGACCCGCCTCCACGTGACCCTCCTCTGAGGAACAAGACACAGCACAACCATCTGAGATCTTCACGCCATTTAAAGCTTAGTCCAAGAGCTGAAACCAGCTGGATGTTACAACCCTTGAAATGAACACTGGGATTTATATCAGGAGCACACAGTGTTTAGATTTAGCAGTGACTCTGTTCATCAGAAGCATTTTCAGAGTATCCAATTTGTCAGGTGTAAGCACGAGCTCACTTTGTCTTGTGTTAGTTGCAGAGTGGACATACAACACATGCTGAGAAAGACAACATACCCTCTGCCTCAAACATGCGGTACAGAGCCGTCTGTCGGAGAACAGGCCCAGATGGATGTGCTCTCCCTGGCCGGGGATACAGCCTGCAGGGGGAGCTGGAAACCACACAAAGTTTAGTACATCGCTGTCCTGAACTCAGCATCATAATCACTCTGCACACCAATAAACTGAACCACTATTCTCCAGAGCACAGTCTGTCTCACCATTGCTGTGTTTGACAGAAGCCAGAGTGACGCAGTCCTGCAGCAGGTCCTCTTTGGGCCGATGGTCCATGGAGGTGCTGACGGGCAGCATGGAGCGAGCCTTCTTCTTCTTCAGCAAGTTAAAGTCTGGAGACAAACGCACCAAAAAAAATGACACAAATCCAAGTATACACGCAATTTCAATTAATTCAGCTGAGGTTGTTTTTAGAATTAAAGTACGCACCTGGTTTGTCTTTGCTTTTATGGCAGTCGAGGATTTTCTTTGCACCTCAAAAGTGGCTGAAACAAAATTTCAGAGTTAGGTTGGCTATACATTCAAACGGCCCCAACAATCTTATTGCTTTTCAAATCTGTAACAACTATTCTTACATGATGGAGGTACAGGACTGCTTGTTGAGCTGACTTCATCTTCCTCATCTTCACCAGACAGCTCCTGTCCCTTCGCCGCATTCTCTCCTCCTGCAACTGGCCCTCCGTTCATCTCTAGCGGTGCAGCTCCGGCTCCAGACGCCGTCTTGTTCTTCTTCTTCTGCTTGGGATTGGCTTTCTTCTTCTCCCTCAGGTCGACCATCTTTTTCCCTGAGAGGATAAGCGCGTGAACGTTACAGTCTGCCATCAAAAGGCGGAAGAGAACATTTCTTTAACCCACTGTTGATTGTTCTGGGTGTTTAGAGGCAGATGTTTACCTTTAGGTGGCTTTGTGAACTCTTGTTTGGAGACTCTCCACTCCTGCAGGGTGAAGTCTTCCCTCCGGTCCAGATCACATCTGGATCGACAGGCGACCAGTCCACGCACAGCAGATAACCAACGTGACCCCTGTAATTAGAGAGAGCTTCCTCCTGCAGTACGTCCCACACCTGAGCAGAGTGAAAACAGAAAACAAAGATCCACTTATTACCCCTTAAAAAGGAGCATGTGGTGTACAGATGCAAGATTTGGAGCCAGACCGTAGCTCATCTGGCAGGAATATTATGGTTGTATACACATGAAGCTGGCCTGGTACTAACCTGGGCTGTGCCGTCATATGAGACAGTGACCAGCCGAGCTTCGTGGTGTGGACTCCAGGCCATGCCGGTGATTTTATTAGTGTGACCACCCAGCCTGCGGTACGGCTCCGTCAACACCACGGGGCTTTCTGGAGGATTCTCTGTGCAAAAAAGGAAAACACCAAACTCTTAAAATATTACAAGACGAGATGTTAAACTGCGCTTTAGGCAACAGTGTAAGCTCTCACAAATAATTCAAGGCAGACTTATGATAATACAATGTGTCTGAGGTCCCCACCCACCTAAGATGGAGTGGAGATCGTGCACAAAGACCATGGCATTGCTGGAGCCTGATGCCAGGAGGCAGTGCAGCTCTGGCGGGGAGCTGTGGTCGTGATGCCACCGTAACGTGTTGATGATCTTGTGGTGCTGCTGGATGCTGCACAGCAGCTTCAGATTGGGAGCCTCATACACATCGATACACCTGCAGCAGAGAGACAAGACTGTATTTCTAAGACAACATACTACGACAATTTGGAGCAGCTGACACCTGTTAATGAGGGACAGCAGCATAAATACATCTGAGCACAGGCAAAAAAACAGCTTGATGAATTTGACATATTTTAGAGAACTTGATTGATATCAATCAGCTGATGAGGTTTTTCCTCCCTAATGCAAATTTGAATTCAAACTATTGAACTGTGTAGCCGACTAATCTGCAGCAACTGCGTGATGCAGACAGATTGAGTATCTGTCTGGTTTAGGATGTTTAAGCGCTGAGATGAGTCATTGTGACATCCAATCATGAACTCACAGTGCCCTAGTAATGTGACTACAACAGTCCACAGAAACAAATCCATATTCTGTAGCCCAAAGACTACACACTGTAAGCAGACAGTTGGGCCCTCGCAGGACCCCACAGGCTGACGGTGTATGATCGAAGGCGTCAGGCCCCGGCCGTTCACTCACCCGTCCTCGTTGCCGATGGCAACCACTTTCCCATCTGGCTTCCAGCTGAGGTCGGTGTGCGGAGACAGCTTGTGCTGTTGGGAAACAGAGCGCACCTTCATAACCTATTCAAATCACATCCATTTACATTCAGTGGAAAACATGAAACAAACTGTCGCAGCCAGGAGCGCCAGCCACGATATCTGCAGGATTAAAGCTCTGACACAGAACCTGAGTTTGTTTCGTGTGTCTGTCTGGTTTTACTGTGGCTGACAGGTGCTCCTGGTTCACTACAGGGTCTCTGAAGTCTGTGCACTGACGTAAAAGGACACAGATGAGTGAAAGGTACTCAGATAAAGGAAAGCAAAAATACTGACACAAATTAACTTCTCTTGATATATAATGATCGCTTCACTGCTCACTGCAGTGTCAGCATGCATGACAAGAGCTCAGCGGTGAATTTCTAAGAAGGTAGCAGCTCCCTGTTTATTAAGAACATAACCTCCACAGGGTTGGAACAAACCTGGAGGGTGTCTGTTGTAGAACATTATCAAATGAGCACATCTAATAACATGCTGTGTGATTCAGCACAAAACCACATTGAAAAAGCACGTACTTAAACCTTAACCACATGCCAACAGATTGCAGGTTAAATTTGCCCAGACAATTATGTCACCATCACATCAACGTCCCTCCCACCTTGATGTTGTTGGTGTCTCTGATCAGCTTGTCGATGTCCGACGCCTCTCCACTCAGCTTAGAAGGATCGTGCTGCAGGATGATGCCTTCGCCGGCGCAGCTGTACAGACTGTAGGACGGTTTTCCTCCTGCTGCACCTGAACACCACACACAAAAACAGACACAGGTTACAGGCTGACTGTCTGCTATCCACAAACGATGAGTTCTAAAAACCTTTTGGTTCAGCAGCTGATAAGAGTTTAGTATGTTGTTGACGAAATTAATTAAACAGTGTGTAGATAAAACTGTTTTTAAGAGCTGCTAACTCATGACACTGCATTTCAGTGATGAGTTTTGGTGCTCCACTGCGGCCTGAATGTCAAATGAGTTTTTAAAAAGCATGTGTAGTTCATTAGAGACATTACATACACACAAAAAATGATGACACAAACCGGAATTATTCATTTCTCTGCAGAACTTCGTCTTGGTGCAGCTGTGTGTGTGTGCAGTTTTTCGTTATAGTGGTTGACTACAGTAGGTGTTGTTTTTTTTTTTAATAGTTTCTTCTAAATTCATGTTGTTCAGTGTGTTTCAGCCTGGTTCGTGTACAAGTTGAAGATATACTCCAGGCACCCTGCAAAAAACATGTTACAAGAAGCACTTACAACAAGTGCGACAGACAACAGTCTTGACATATCCCGAGATGGAGGAAGCAGCTGGATCTAGCTTCTGTACACCTATTGAAAGTCAACTTGACAATCTGAACCAATGAGATGACAGAACTCCAGCACAAACATGAAGCGAGCTGAGCTGGTGTCAAGGCTGCGGGTAAACAAAAGAATTGCCTCTTTTTGTTCGTTTAGGAGCCATCAGCGGTTTGTTGGCACGGCTACAATCATGTTTATGGCTTTGAAGGCGAGCGACTGATACGCTAATCAAAATGTCATCTGCCGACAGCTGGTAAAATTGACTTCCTACGTCTTGATTTCCCAAGGAGCGGCTGAAGAGGGGGGAGGTGAGCAGTAAGTGTTTTCTCAGCTCATTCAATTACAGAGTCAATTACAAAAGGGCGTGCAGAGATGTTGGGGCTTTTTCGCTGACTCGCTGGTTTTTTGGCGTCCCACCGCCAGTGTTTTTTGCTGGGTCAGAGCGTTCAGAGGAAACAGCAGCAGTTGCTAAGAGTTCATTAGGAACTTACCAAATGACATTGGGGGGACTTGGGGTCCCCAGGCCAGTGTGTACACTGTTTTGCGGTGATAGGAGCTCGATATCTGAGGAGGCCTGCGAAGAGATGAAGCAGAACAAATGCCCAGTCAGGAATACATGACATAGAAAGCTGCAGGAAAATGGGACTCACAGGCCTCGAGAGATTATGAGATGAATCCGTAAGGCCCCCTTTTTTTTGGCAAGGGGCCCTGTGTGGTTTAACTTCATGACTTTTAGAAAAGTCTCCACATCACAACACTCTTTCCTTTTTGCAGTTAAAAGTCATGCCCAAAGTCTTAAAAGTGTCCTGTGGAGTTTTATTGTAGACAAAAGTGAGGTTTATTCTGCACTGTGTATATGCTTGATTCCTTCTTCATAAAACATTTGCACAGAAATTTTATTTGAAGAGCTGAAACAGTGCATTGTTTGAAACCTTGTGTACGTGTCGCAGGAACAAAACTAAAAAGATATTTCATTTCAGACATTAAAAGGAAAACTTCACCCCCTATATGAACATTTGTACATCAGTTACTCACCCTGTGTTGAGTTTAATTCTCGACGAAAACTTTATTTTTCTCAAATACCTTCATAGCTTCAAGTCATAGGGGTCCGTGTTTAACAACAGATAAACTATATCAAAACATCCATTTGCAAAGTCTCTCAAAACTCATGCAGTATAATCCACATCTCATTTATCCAGACATGTGCTCATTAATTCCAAAACAATCAGGAACTTAACAGAAAGTCAAAACTTATCTTTGCTCTCTTCAAAGCAAGACTCCATTCACAAAAACAGTAATTTTATCTCACTGAATACAGCAGCTGCTGGTCAACCACTGCCTGAATCGGTAGTTTGTTTGCATTTTTGTTTGACTTTTGTGAATCCGAAATAACCCTTTCAAACACCAAAGATACACAATAACGCAAACAAAGTAACCGATTGAGGCAGCAGTAGACCAGCTGCTCCTGTGTTCAGTGACGTAAAATTAGTGTTTTTGTCAACGAGTCGGGCATTACAGAGAGTTTCCCTTTCCTTTCAGTTCTGTCAGAAAGAGACGTCTCTTTAGGAAGTCCTGAGCACATGACTGGATAAATGAGACTTCTTTCTTTTTTCACTAGAGGCACGTGAGAAAAACAAATCTTAGGTATGAAACTTAAGTAGAGGTGTGTGTGTGGACTGGTGTGACAAAGTGTTGGATTTGTACGTAACTTGGGAGACTACAACCACTACAAAAATCAAAATAATGATCTCACCTGTTTGAGAAGACATCGTAGATACCAACTTTACCATCGTCAGTTCCAAAAGACAAGGCTCCTTCTTTTTGTGGGTGCCACGCCAGCTGCAGAAATATAAAAAGTTTCTTAATACACTTAATCTTATCTTTGAGTCATCTAAGACTTTCTGAAATGAGTAACGGCTGTCGATAATGGAAGACACTTGATGCAAAACAAACCACTGAAGTCTAACTTAATCACATTAATCCTCTCCGCAAACCTCCTTGCAGTGAAACAGGTGTGTCGGGTTGATATTAGCTCTTCATTAGATGCCTGATATCATTCAGCTTTGTCATCAACCTCAGACATGATGAGAGTTTGAAGATCCCAGTGAAAAATTAAAGGATGTTTAAAACCGATAAATTAAAGTCTGAATCACAGCAAGTTTACAAATGTCCCTTTTGAATTCTGCGGCTGCGAGTGGCTGATAGGAGTGTGTCTGCTCTTATCAGCAGCCCAGTGGAGCATTTTATTCATAAGTAGACATTTAGATAGTAGACAAATGTCACTGTTTTATTTCTTTTTACTCACTGCTCTTACAGCAATATATAACAGAAGATTCCAAACCCTAACATACAGATTATGTGACATACAGCTACTAATTCTGCATCATACAGGCAGCTAATATTCTCAGTATCTTCTCTGTATCTTCTGTTTTATCAACTACAAATAAAATTTTATACCACAAAAATTAGACTAAATGTGTGGTTGCATCCTGTACAACAACCCTGATAATAAATAAATAAAACATGGTTGGGGCTTTGAACTAAAACTTCAACCCAAACATCTTACCGCTGTGACCTTGGACTTGATTCCCTGCCAGAAGGACCTGGTGTCGTATTGGTTCTGGGTGGTCAGCGTGTTCCACACTCGGATCATGTTGTCACCGACGCCCAGCGCCAAACACCCCACGCCCACAGGGGAGAAGGTCAGGGCGTAGACGAAACCGCCCAGGGTGGGCAGAGTCCAGCAGCAGTCCATAGAGGCCAGGTCCCAGCATTTAATCTGGGAAATAAAAAGGCTAGTCAGGGCTCTTCACAAATACAGCACTCCTCCAATAAGTCAGCTAGCAGAAAGTCTTCCCTGCAACAAGATGAACCTGCTTTTTGAATGTCAAGCGAGGCCCGACTTCTGATTTGGTGTCCGAGTCCTAAAAATCTCTAAACACAAGGTAACCGAAACTCCAATAAACTAGTTACATAAAGCAAAAGGAAACTTTGTTATGTGCAGGACACACCTCTCTGTCCATGGAGGTGCTGATGAGCAGCTCTCTGTCGTCCTGCAGGTGGACTGAACTTGTGTTGAAGATGATCCTGTTGTGGTTCTGACCCTCTGACGATGTCCCAAACAGAGTCCACCTCTGCTTTCCCGACCTGGTCAAGTCCCACATCACCAACTCCCCACTGGACACACACACACACACACACACACACACACACACACAGAAGTATGTCAAGCATGCTTATAACTAACTGAAGCATTTGAGGAAAAATAGTGTCTCTGTACAGGATGGATGTTTTTGTCTATCGCATGGTCCTTTTTACTGCACAGAGAGTTTGTTGTCCCTAGATTATGATACGTATGGTAGGCAATGATACATATTAATTTCTGTGCACAGCAAATTAAGAGATCCCAGTTTTAAAGTCTCTGCAATGTGATTACTGAAAATAACTAAAACCAGAAGCTGCTGTCAAGGCAGGAAAGTCATTAATTAAGGTGTCATAAGACGCGTGTGCACCTGAAGCAGCTGGACACAAGTTGCGTCGGCCGTCCCTTCGGCCAGTGGACGTGGAGCCACAGCCTCTCTTTGACCCCGGGGTCGACTGCCGAGCCTCTTTTCTTCAGATACGGCAGCTTCAGGGTCATCACACCTGCAGGGGGCCGGAGATGAGAGGATTACACAAGTTCATCGAGTTCTATCTCTCTTCAAGGACATCAGCAGTGTGAGTTCTCTACTCTTTTTAATTTGTATGATTCTGTTTTATTAAGATCTTTAAAGGCCTTTTCATCTCCAGTTTTAACAGTGGTCTTATTTTGAATTGGAAAAACAAACCTACATTTAGCTTTTTTGTCACTGCTGTGCAATTAAATACAAATTTGAGCCTAAAACACATTTAAAACACACTGCTATTTGCAGCTTCAATCCAAACATCTATCTTAAAACAATGATGCTGGCCGAACCTCAGCTGAATCTTTTACCTTTTCCTCTCGCTGAGCTCCAGATCCTTATCGTCTGGTCTTTGCTTCCAGATGCCAGATAGCCTCCCTTCTCGTCTCCTGCAGACACTCCACTGATTGCTATACCATGGAAAAATAATACATGTGCACTTTTTACATCACAAGCCACTACAACATTTCTTTCCTGTCAAAAATGTGGTTCTTTGTACAGGATTTCCAAACACAAGCAGATATTGCAGTGAAAAATGTTTCTCGCACAAAACCAATGTATGTTTTTTTTTTAAAGGACTGCAAACTGCTACCTTCACTGTCCTCAGGTCTGCTGTAGAGTGCATCCTCGCTGGCCAGCGGCGACCACGCCAGCGAGTGGATCTCATCATCGTGCCCGCGGAGACGATGCATCACCTCGCCTTTCTTACTCACATCAATCAGCACAATCATCCCGTCTTTGTACCTAAGACAGAATCATCACAGCACTGTCACAACCACTGAGATTTACATTTAATTAAACTGAACTTTAGAAATACTTTCTACTTTCACCATATAAATTTTATGGATTCTAGAACTTTTCTTCTTTGTTTTGCAATTTAGGGCTTCAGAGTTTGGACTCTTCTTACCCGACAGCCACAGAGCTCCAGTTGTGAGGAGAGCATGTGAGGCAGAAGATGGTCCTTGGCTCTGGGAAGAAGCTGGCGGTGTCTCCTGTGTTGTACCAGTGACAGACCACAATGCCCTTCTCATCCCCCGACACCACCAGATTTTTATCCACTGGAGACCAGTGCACCGCTGCGACGGGGGTCTGTGTGAGAGGAAAAAATAACTTTTGTGACATCCTGTTTATGCTGTGTGTCAAACTGATTTTACCCGTCAGGCTCCAGTGGAAAGTTTTAGTTTCTTATGAGGGTCAAACTGCTTTTTCCAGGGCTTTTGTACCTTCACAGGGAATCAAATGGAAGGAAACATTTTTAGCATGGAAATTTTAACATCTACAAACAAGAGGACATGATTAATTATCAAGACATAAAAAAAGAGCTGAAAGTACTCTTTTGACTCACTGAATTGATTTGCAGTATATCTGGTTGTTTTATGCTTCATTCAGGTTCCACCAACTATCTACTTAGACAGAAATTCAGACCTATCAGGGGCCTGAATCTGTTCTCAAAGATGGCAGCCTAACCATCCTGTCAGTGTGTGGCTTTTATTCTTCAGATCAAACCTTCCTAACTTTGACAACTGTTATAAAAATGCCCTCAAGAGAGCCACTGAATCATTTTAGAGGAGAGCTTGGGAGCCAACTGTAGAAATCATTGCTGTTCGTCCCCCTGCACAGTAAAAACTGTCCTCCACATTCTGTTCAGCTTTCTCTCTCCAGACTGGGTCAGGAGCCCACTCTCGCCATGACAGAATATAAATGTGAAACCAAAATGTGTGACAGTGTAGCTGACAGGATTATCTATCTGCTTCATCAGTTCTAAAAAAATCTGAAGAGGAAGACTGCTTCAGCTTCAGAAGTGAGAATGCTGCCTTCTGCTGCTGGTGCAGGGCTGACTGCAGCCTGCAGGGAGCGCCACAGCATCAGGAAAATGTGCTGTTTCAGGCGCAATGACTCAACACAACAGGAAAGTTGACTCTCACCTGGTGAGCTGCATGCTCCCTTAGAAGAACCTTATTGTCTGAGTCCCAGAAGCGAACACTCCCGTCAGTGGAGGAGCTGACACAGATGTGACTCTGCCCTGCATGCTGGCAGAAGGAAAAGCCTGACACCAAGTCTCTGTGGCCGACAAGCTCACCTGCAAAACACACAGAGTGTTGGGTATGAGAGTCTTATCATGAGGCAAAGAGAGAAAAGGCCACAAAATACCAAAACTGAGGAACAAGACTGTGATGCCTCTGCTTGGGTAAATAAATAGCAAGAAGAAATTTGGGAAGATGGTTTGAGATCTGAATTACACAGCCAAACAAGATAGATAGACAGATAGAAACAAATAATACAGAAAATAACGGCAGTTCTAGCTGCAACTAATGAGTACTTTAATTATCGATCCAAAGTCTGACAAAATAACCCTGATGATTTTTGGAGGGTCATTATAAAAGCCAAGCCTTCAACTCTGCTGCTTTGATTTGACCACTGTTTTAAAATCTGTCTGTCGCAGATCCCCAGGCTTAATCAAAGTACAATACTAAATCACTGGTATATGTGTTTTATTGATTGATTAGTTCCTCTAAAAATAGGGAGAAAAGTCTGTCAATATTTCCAAGTGATGTCTTTAAATTCCCTGTTTTGTCTGACCAACAGCCTGAAATCTCAAGCTATTCTGTCTTTTGTGAAGCTGAGACAAGCAAATATTTTTGGTTGATAAATGAATAATTAATCAGTTACCAAAATTGTAATATCAATTAATCTGCTGATGTTTTCATGAAGCGCTCAATAAATCAGTTCTGTAAGTGGTGTGACTTTAACTTGTGTAGATCCACGTCAGATATACTTGTTTGGCTTTTCTGTGATTAACTAACTGCTTAATGGACTAATAATGTCAGCACCAGACTGCTCATGTTACCAGCTGGATGATCATATCTGTTTCTGTTTCAGTGCACAACTCCAGGAGCTGCAATCATCACACCTGAGGTGACCTGATCGCCTCCATTCAGACAAAAACACGCGTATGACATGTGCTGTAGCCTTCCAGAGGCTGGAGGAGAAGCACCAGAGTGACTCCTGTGTGTGTGTGATGGCAGCGGACTCACCCACGACCCTGCAGGAAGATGCGGACACGTCAATCAAATAGATGGTGTTTTTGGCTCCGACGCCCAGCAAACCGCTGCTGTTGACGTCACTGCAGCGGGAGCAGTACCAGTTGGGAGAGGCGGGCAGCGCCCTCTCGTGCATGACGCCTCCGGATGTTTAAAGTTTACAAAACCTGTAATAAAGTCTGATAAAGCACAAACAAACTTCTCACATGTTACCTGCGCTGTCGTAGCGACTACACTACCGGCCGTACGGCTAGCGTGGTGTCGTAAATCCTGCCGGTACAGAGTACGGAATCCTAAATGGGTCAAACTATGTCGAGTTTGCGTTCTCAAAATGCAATTTTTATACCACTAATTTTATTTTTACAAAACTGCTAATCCGATTTAAAACAGCAATGCTTAGCAAAAAAATCTCGTATAAGCAGTCAAGACAACAAATGTCAAATTAATTAATCGCTGTTAACACTGTAAACATTACTACCGTAAAGCGAACACGCTAGCGTCGTAAAAAAGCAACATGGCGGCTGCAATGACAGGACGTGGTGAGAGATTCGCAGCCTGATTTCCCACAAATTACCACGTTACTGCATTTATTGTGTCTGCTGACGATATTTTAACCTTGTCGTATTTGTTTTCAGGTTTGGCTTTTATTAGGAATATATCCGGAGTGTTACACTCAAGGTACGTACATCGACATTAGTGTAGCATCATGGCTAACGCTAACTAGCTGTCACAGTCTCTGCAGAAGGACAAATGTGTGTGGGCTGCTTTAACGGGCTGCTTTCAATCACATCACCGTGAAAACCACCCAGCGTTAAATGAAATTCAAAGTAAATACTTTTAAATAAAACAAATGTCAGTTTCTGACTGTTTTTGTCTGAGACATGGCACCCAGGCAGAATTATGTATGTCCATGTAACTAGTGACTTTTTTTTACCCATGTAATGCTAACTTTCTTTATCCTGCTGACTGTAACGTCAAAACATGCATTTATTAATCATTATAGAGGATTCAACTTCAATTTCAGAAAGGCTGTTGTGGCCATTCTCTCTCTAAAAACATTTTAACCTACTTTAATGATCACAGTCACTGTTCTTTGTTCCCTTTCTTTTCTTATAACATGCTAACAACGCTCAGTTCACAGTAACCTGCCACATTACTAACAAACTTTACTGTATTACTATATACGTTCCTAACCAAAGTAAGCCCCACTGATGCCAGTCTTATTTCTGGAATTAAAGAAAACCATTTTACAAGCTGTGATCCAACATAGTGAACTGCGCTCTCCTGTAATCTTCTTACCCCCACAGTCACAGAGCTCCAGGTGTGAGGAGTTCAGAAAAGTTCAGTGCATGTTGCATGATTACAAGGCGTTAAGGGAATATTGATACAGCATAGATTACAATATTGTATCAATACAAGGATGCAAATTAAACTTTTGGCTGCCTACTACAATAATAAAATCAAACGTTTCTTTAGTCCACTAGATAAAGTTTGCTGTAATAATAATAATGAGCTAAGTAAGATAACCAGACAGAAAACCTTATTTAATCAGTTAAAACAGATGTCACAACATATTGCGCTATATGTTATTGCAATATTCAGCATAACGCCAAACATTTAAATTAACAATAATGTCGTATGATATCACAGGGCCTCTGGTGTTTCCCACCCTAGAGATATTTTTTGTGGAGACAGGAGGCAAAGTTTCGAGTCCTCATTGCAAAGGGGGAAAAATGTTTTTAAAGTAAAATGTTTTGACGGACTGACACTTGTAGCATCAGAACTTATAGTCAATATACAAGCAGGGTGAGATAGGTCGCATATGATTGCACCTGTTGTACAGTCCTTCAGCTGATGGGAGGGGAGGACTGTTATTTTGGATGAGCTGATGAAAGTGTGCCACAGTTTTTGTGTGTTTGGTGTCTGCGCTGGTACGACACACATGTAATTAAATATCCTTTTCCCCTTTCTGAAATGTCTCCCCAGGTTACAGGTTCTGGGTGTCGGTCCTCAGCAGCTCTCATGTCTCCACACCAGCTCCTCACTGGAAGTAAAGAACTGGGAGAGAAAGAACAAGACGATGTATCCACCTCAGCTACCAGATGAACCTCGCAGACCAGCAGTAAGTCTTTCTGTCTGTGGAGTGCAGAGTGTAAGGATGGCGTGGTCTGGTGTCACTTGAGGGAAACTGAGTTGTTAAAAGGACTCAATAATTACAGGGTGAAGTCCTTAGGCATCACTTTGGATTGTTATCAACAAAGTCATGTACCTATGCATGTGTATATGTATCAGTAAGCTGAGCACTAAGTTCCATATCTCTTAAAGGGTGCAGAAGTTGTCTGTTGTCTAAAACCTTTGTGTTTTTTCTTCCTCTTCAGGAGATCCACCACAGCAGAAGGCAAATTAAATACAGCAAAGACAAGATGTGGTACCTGGCCAAAATGGTGAGACCCACAGCAGGAAATTTCCTTATCAATATCATATCTTCAGGCAAAGTCAAGTAATCATATCTGTACACTTTAAGTCAATTTGTAACAACCAGGTGTTTCAAACAGGCGTTGACAGAGGTTCCTATTGATGACAGTCAGCTAAGAGAAAATTTAGTTCAGGGTTGACTTAAGCACGGAGCTTCAGTGAAAAGAAAGTAAGACCCCTCTGACCTGTGTGCAAACAGAAATTTTGTTATTACATCTCACCGTTTGTTCTCCTTCACAGATCCGAGGGATGAGCATTGACCAGGCCATTGCACAGCTAGAGTTCAACGACAAGAAAGGGGCAAAGATAATGAAAGAGGTTCGAAGCTGCATGTTCAGTCTTCCTAATGTTGGCCTGTGTGTGTGTGTTTGATAAAATTAGACACAGCAGTCACAAATAAATGTTAATCAAATTCCTTCATGATTTAAATGTTTTCATCTCTGGTGTTGTTGTGTGTTCATGCATTATTTTGACATAAATTATTAATATTAATTATTAATGAAAGTCACATTTTTGTGTGTTTGTTTACGCAGGTTCTTGAGGAAGCTCAGGAGATGGCGGTCAGAAGTCACAATGTAGAGTACAAATCCAACTTGTATGTCGGTAAGGTTTCACTGCGTATACAGCTGCATGTTATTAACACAACAAAACTCACCCGGATGGCGAACACCTGGGTCACTCTGCCTGCGTGTGCACAGCATGTGCATCACAGAACCTCTTGCTATTCATTTCGGAGCCCATGTTAGCGGCACAGATTTTCTGTGGCTCTGCTGTGGCTCATCATAAGTCTCACCCATTTTTCCCCTGTGACGTACATGGTTTGTAGCCAAAAATAGACAGGAGAAATGATCTGTTGATAGTCATGTTAACATCAAACCAGCAACATTATACCTTTTATGATAGTTTTACGACAGTCTATATTTGTAGCATATGTCACAGACATGAAAAAACAAAAAAAAGACAGTCAGCACATCCTCTATTAGTTTCAAATTAAAAGCCCTCTAACATTTCGGCGTCTGTTGTATGAATGTTGGTTCTATGGTTTTAATTAACATGGTCAGTGATAAAGTTACAGTTCAACAAGACATTTGGACTGAAAAGCAACGTCATATCATCCCATTTAGTGAAATCTGGGATAACATCTCAGCGTTATTAGTTTTTTTTTTATTGAGAAGAACATGTGACATCCTCACAAGAAACGCAGACATCAAGACAAGACTGAGCACATATTATTGTCAGTGGAGGTAACAGTTTGACATTTTAAATAATCAGTGTATTTTGGCATTAAGTTACATATTTGAGGATACAGTACTTATTTAAATACTTAACCTTGCAAATGAAAACCTTTTGCTTCCCAAAACTTCCCACAAATCTTATTAGTCATCTCATGCTGTCAGCCATTGCGCCAAGAGCAATTTTCAGTAAAAAAAAAATCTGGATGGGGAAAATGACCTTCAGTAGGGGGGAGAAGGTAATGAATCCTTTTTTTTAAAAGGCAGTATGTTTCTTTTGAGTTCAGATGGTGCGCACAGTGAGTAATTTATGTGGAGTTGCAGACGCTATTACAGATAAGCCTGAACTCAGGACAATTGTTGTTATTTTGACCTGTTTTCATTCAAAGGCACCTCTACAAATTAAATGAGTTATTCTGTGCCTTATCTCTTTCTCTCTCTCCCTCTCTCTCTCGCTCCTTATCTCATCCCCTCTTTCATCACACACACCATCCCCTACTGCTCCTCTCCTGCAGCTGAGTCCTACTCAGGCAAAGGGAGGTACTTGAAGCGGATCCGTTACCATGGCCGTGGGATGTTTGGCATCATGGACAAAGTTTACTGTCACTATTTTGTCAAGCTGGTGGAGGGCCCGCCGCCCAAAACGGAGGAGAAGACGAGCTTTGATCAGGCCAAAGAGTATGTCGAGGGCCTCAAGAGACGAACCATCATCCACAGTCTGTAGACAACCTGATAGGACAATATTTCACATGTACCTTTTACTGTATGTCTGTGCGTGTGCATGTGTGTGTGTGAGAGAGTGAATGTGTCATTTGACATTTGTAAATAAACAAAGGATAAATTGCTTATGAGATCTTAAAGTGTTGCTCATTTTTGGTGTTTTCATTGTCGCATTTTATCTTGAAATAATGCAGACTGGGCCCAGTGATGTCGTTTAAAATAAAGTGATGACTACTTCAGAAAGATATCATTAACTTATCATATCTAACATAGATATTACATCAAGTAAATTCACCTCATGTCCTTAATGTCCTCAGCACAGTCTCTGGAAGATTGTAGAATTCAGTGAAATACTTGCAGGTACACAGCTTCAGCTCTTGAGTTGATAAGCCTTAGGATGCATTGAACAGAATCCTGTCCAATCAGGCAAATAGATTTTTTCTGCTTTAGTCAGCATTCGCATGGTTAGTCTGTCTGTGCAGGTTCCCAGAAGTTGCATAGGTATTGAAATGAAGTACTTAAATATCAAAGAATGCAGAGGGAAAATAACCTGAAGGCTACAATTGTAATTTTATCCAAACACAGGTTTTATTTATCTTTGGTCAACTAAGATCAGATAAAAGTTTGTTTAACCTGAGGGAAGTTCCTGTGCAGCACTCGCAATACAAAGTGGGAAGAGAACAAATATAAAATCTAACAGTGAGGTGCAAAATATACAACACAGAACAGAACTGATGTGAAGAGTAATGAAGATCTGAAGGGGTTGCATATAGATGTGTATAAACAGCGTCACATCTGAGGTGTAAGTGTATATGATCAGCACAGAAACTCTGTGATGGCTATAACAGCATTTATTACTGGTGTTACAGAATATTAGCTTTTATCTTTTATCATTTTGTCTTTTTACTTGGCTGTAAAGTTAGTGTCCCTTGTTATGTTAGGGCACCTATTACAAAAGGGACATTTTATGTCTACAAATAAAATGGGGAGGTCTGTAACTGCTCGCCTTCGCCAGTTAAAGAAAATGTGTCCAAAATGTGCTGTTGACCGGTCCATCACACTTGTAAGAATTACACTGAAGAATGTCCCAAAAAATTAATTTAATTTAATTTAATCTTATTTCATTTTATTTATTTATGTTTTGAGTAATAATTGTTAACATCTCTGGTGGAATTTAACAAATAGAATTAATTTTAGTATATGTGTAATTCAAATATATAAAGATAGGGAGGAAAGGATTGTAAAACTGGCCGAAACTAAAAGAAAACCATGCGAGCTGGAGCAGGGAGGACAGTCTGCTGCTGGTAGATAGGTAGCCTACAGTACATCACAGAGAGAAGGATAATAAGGGAATTTAATACCACATCAACAGGTGCAGACAATCCATGCAGCTTTATTCTTTTTGTTTGCACCGCTGCCAATGTGCAGACGGAGATAACAGTTTTTCAAGAAAGCAGCCGCTGCAAATGTGAAGCTAAACACACCCCAGTTCTGAATTGGCTGTATCGACAAATGTTGTATTGTGCAGTCATTCCTAAATATGTCACAGACAGCGTGTGCTCACCTCTGCCTCTATGTGTGAGGCAGAATTCCATAAACAACTGTTAAAAGTTTGTGAGTAGGTGTAAGTGAGGGTTTTCACTCTTTCAGTTAATTGCTAGATTTCACTTTGTTAAAAGCAGCTATAAAATCAGACATTTAAATCATATGGTTTCTTTTTCTGAAGCACCAAGCAGGCACGATGCGAGGAAAAGATCCCGCTGCACCTCGGGAAAATAGTAGTGTTTTTATGCCACTCTGTGTGTGTGTGCCACAGTGTCACAGCTCCACTGTGATGGGTCTGGTAGTTGTAGTTAGGGTGACAGCAGTCATCACAACGCGTCCCAGGAGTACAAACCTGTCAGCTTCACTGTTCTTCATCCCTTCACTTGGACCGCTGCTCTGTGAGGAAGTGGCCTGCAGACATCTTCAGAGCTGCCTCAGTGCCTTTATGAAACACAGGAAACGATAAGCTGGAAGTGACTGGCTTCACTACTATGAAAGAGGGACAACTTTATGTTTTTAAAATGAAATTTCATTGTTGACAGCAGGCTGCTTTAAAAACACTTTTTTTGTGAATGTACAATAAGAAGCAACTGTTCAGCTTCACATCACGTAACCTTTTAATGTTAGTCTTTATCAGAGGACAGACACGTACATTTCTGATTTATTTAGTTTGTTGCTTTTGCAGTGTGCCTTTTTGTTGTCCTTGCTTTTTTCTCCAAAATTCCTGCAGGATGTAATTATGTTGGCTAAACGTGGTGTCTTTCATGTCCTCGTCTATTTATGTGCATTCTCTTTCAAATTTCTCATTATTGTCTGCTATTCTGCTAATAAATTAAATTTAGAGGCAGAGGAGATATGAAAAAATACTCTTTGGAAATGTGTATTTTCTAAAGGTCACAGTGTCTCAGTGCTGCCACGGCCCGGAGCTTTGCTTTCTGCTGTTCCTAATTGGCCTTTAGTTTCCTGTTCCTGATGTGAGTGATCCAGCTCGTGTATCTGCCTGTCACCACGTCCCTCCAAAGCCCTTGTCAGCTCTGAGAAGCTTTGAGTGTATTTCCAAATAAAATGCCATCTGCTGGCCCCAATTTCAGCAGACAAGTGCCCTCAATCTCAGGTTGGAGGCCGGCTGGGTCCCAAAAGCACAAAGCAGCAGCGACTTCTGAAAAGAGCAAAAGGCTTCATCTTCTTCCTCTCCACCAGACTTTCACTGACGGACTGCCTCTCCTTTACTCCTAATGTCTCTCCACCTCTCGGAACACAAATACAAACAATATTAATTATTAACGATTTATTAAAACATTCACAGAGTTGTTGCCCTCCACTGGAGCCTGACTGGTAATGAATTCTTGAGGCTAATACTATAGTGGATAACTTAGGGGTTAAAAAATAATAACGATAATAATAATAATAATAATTCTTAACAATGTTTGGAAACAACCCTTTGAATACTTTAAAAAAAAATGTGTCCACAATTAAAATAATAAAATAAAAAAACTGTTAATGTTTTCTGGTGCATAACAATTAATTATTGAAAGCAAATCTTTGCGTCTCTGCACGGAAATTTCTTATTTATCAATTATCAGGTTGTCTGGAAAGTTGAACTGGTTGCTGCCACAATAAGGGCAACTTTTTTCATGATTTTGAATGACATGCTATACTATGACTTTTTTTCACGATTTTGAACGACATGCTATACGATGACTTTTTTCATGATTTTGAAAGACATGCTATACTATGACTTTTTTTCATGATTTTGAACAACATGCTATACTATGACGTTTTTTCATGATTTTGGACGACATGCTATACGATGACTTTTTTTCATGATTTTGGACGACATGCTATACGATGACTTTTTTTCATGATTTTGGACGACATGCTATACGATGACTTTTTTTCATGATTTTGAACGACATGCTATACTATGACTTTTTTCATGATTTTGGACGACATGCTATACTATGACTTTTTTTCATGATTTTGGACGACATGCTATACGATGACTTTTTTTCATGATTTTGAACGACATGCTATACTATGACTTTTTTCATGATTCTGGACGACATGCTATACTATGACTTTTTTTCATGAATTTGGACGACATACTATACTATGACTTTTTTCATGATTTGAGACGACATGCTATACTATGACTTTTTTCATGAATTTGGGCGACATGCTATACTATGACTTTTTTTCATGAATTTGAGACGACATGCTATACTATGACTTTTTTTCATGAATTTGGACGACATACTATACTATGACTTTTTTCATGATTTGAGACGACATGCTATACTATGACTTTTTTCATGAATTTGGGCGACATGCTATACTATGACTTTTTTTCATGAATTTGGACGACATACTATACTATGACTTTTTTCATGATTTGAGACGACATGCTATACTATGACTTTTTTTCATGAATTTGGACGACATACTATACTATGACTTTTTTCATGATTTGAGACGACATGCTATACTATGACTTTTTTCATGAATTTGGGCGACATGCTATACTATGACTTTTTTTCATGAATTTGAGACGACATGCTATACTATGACTTTTTTCATGAATTTGGGGCGACATGCTATACTATGACTTTTTTTCATGAATTTGAGACGACATGCTATACTATGACTTTTTCATGAATTGAGACGACATGCTATACTATGACTTTTTTCATGAATTTGAGACGACATGCTATACTATGACTTTTTTCATGAATTTGGGCGACATGCTATACTATGACTTTTTTTCATGATTTTGGACGACATGCTATACTATGACTTTTTTTCATGATTTTGAACGACATGCTATACTATGACTTTTTTCATGATTTTGGACGGACGACATGCTATACTATGACTTTTTTCATGATTTTGGACGACATGCTATACTATGACTTTTTTTCATGATTTTGAACGACATGCTATACTATGACTTTTTTCATGATTTTGGACGACATGCTATACTATGACTTTTTTTCATGATTTTGAACGACATGCTATACTATGACTTTTTTCATGATTTTGGGCGACATGCTATACTATGACTTTTTTCATGATTTTGAACGACATGCTATACTATGACTTTTTTCATGATTTTGGACGACATGCTATACTATGACTTTTTTTCATGATTTTGAACGACATGCTATACTATGACTTTTTTTCATGATTTTGGACGACATGCTATACTATGACTTTTTTTCATGATTTTGAACGACATGCTATACTATGACTTTTTTCATGATTTTGGGCGACATGCTATACTATGACTTTTGTTCATGATTTTGAACGACATGCTATACTATGACTTTTGTCATGATTTTGAATGACATGCTATACTATGACTTTTTTCATGATTCTGGACGACATTCTATACTATGACTTTTGTTCATGATTTTGAACGACATGCTATACTATGACTTTTTTCATGATTTTGAACGACATGCTATACTATGACTTTTTCATGATTTTGGACGACATGCTATACTATGACTTTTTTTCATGATTTTGAACGACATGCTATACTATGACTTTTTTCATGATTTTGGACGACATGCTATACTATGACTTTTTCATGATTTTGAACGACATGCTATACTATGACTTTTTTCATGATTTTGGGCGACATGCTATACTATGACTTTTGTTCATGATTTTGAACGACATGCTATACTATGACTTTTGTCATGATTTTGAATGACATGCTATACTATGACTTTTTTCATGATTCTGGACGACATTCTATACTATGACTTTTGTTCATGATTTTGAACGACATGCTATACTATGACTTTTTTCATGATTCTGGACGACATGCTATACTATGACTTTTTTTCATGATTGTGGACGACATGCTATACTATGACTTTTTTCATGATTTTGGACGACATGCTATACTATGACTTTTTTCATGATTCTGGACGACATGCTATACTATGACTTTTTTTCATGATTTTGGACGACATACTATACTACGACAAATTTTCATGATTTTGGACGACATGCTATACTATGACTTTTTTTCATGAATTTGGACGACATACTATACTATGACTTTTTTTCATGATTTTGGACGACATGCTATACTATGACTTTTTTTCATGATTTTGGACGACATACTATACTATGACAAATTTTCATGATTTTGGACGACATGCTATACTATGACTTTTTCATGATTTGAGACGACATGCTATACTATGACTTTTTTCATGAATTTGAGACGACATGCTATACTATGACTTTTTTTCATGATTTGAGACGACATGCTATACTATGACATTTTTCATGAATTTGGGCGACATGCTATACTATGACTTTTTTTCATGATTTTGGACGACATTCTATACTATGACTTTTGTTCATGATTTTGAACGACATGCTATACTATGACTTTTTTCATGATTCTGGACGACATGCTATACTATGACTTTTTTTCATGATTGTGGACGACATGCTATACTATGACTTTTTTCATGATTCTGGACGACATGCTATACTATGACTTTTTTTCATGATTTTGGACGACATACTATACTACGACAAATTTTCATGATTTTGGACGACATGCTATACTATGACTTTTTTCATGAATTTGGACGACATACTATACTATGACTTTTTTTCATGATTTTGGACGACATGCTATACTATGACTTTTTTCATGATTTTGGACGACATACTATACTATGACAAATTTTCATGATTTTGGACGACATGCTATACTATGACTTTTTCATGATTTGAGACGACATGCTATACTATGACTTTTTTCATGAATTTGAGACGACATGCTATACTATGACTTTTTTTCATGATTTGAGACGACATGCTATACTATGACATTTTTCATGATTTTGGACGACATGCTATACTATGACTTTTTCATGATTTGAGACGACATGCTATACTATGACTTTTTTCATGAATTTGAGACGACATGCTATACTATGACTTTTTTTCATGATTTGAGACGACATGCTATACTATGACATTTTTCATGAATTTGGGCGACATGCTATACTATGACTTTTTTCATGATTCTGGACGACATGCTATACTATGACTTTTTTTCATGATTGTGGACGACATGCTATACTATGACTTTTTTCATGATTCTGGACGACATGCTATACTATGACTTTTTTTCATGATTTTGGACGACATACTATACTACGACAAATTTTCATGATTTTGGACGACATGCTATACTATGACTTTTTTTCATGAATTTGGACGACATACTATACTATGACTTTTTTTCATGATTTTGGACGACATGCTATACTATGACTTTTTTTCATGATTTTGGACGACATACTATACTATGACAAATTTTCATGATTTTGGACGACATGCTATACTATGACTTTTTCATGATTTGAGACGACATGCTATACTATGACTTTTTTCATGAATTTGAGACGACATGCTATACTATGACTTTTTTTCATGATTTTGGACGACATGCTATACTATGACTTTTTTTCATGAATTTGGACGACATACTATACTATGACTTTTTTCATGAATTTGAGACAACATGCTATACTATGACTTTTTTCATGAATTTGAGACAACATGCTATACTATGACTTTTTTTCATGAATTTGAGACGACATGCTATACTATGACTTTTTCATGATTTGAGACGACATGCTATACTATGACTTTTTTCATGAATTTGGGCGACATGCTATACTATGACTTTTTTTCATGAATTTGAGACGACATGCTATACTATGACTTTTTTCATGAATTTGAGACAACATGCTATACTATGACTTTTTTTCATGAATTTGAGACGACATACTATACTATGACTTTTTTCATGAATTTGAGACGACATGCTATACTATGACTTTTTTTCATGATTTTGGACGACATACTATACTATGACTTTTTTTCATGATTTTGGACGACATGCTATACTATGACTTTTTTTCATGATTTTGGACGACATACTATACTACGACAAATTTTCATGATTTTGGACGACATGCTATACTATGACTTTTTTTCATGATTTGAGACGACATGCTATACTATGACTTTTTTCATGAATTTGAGACGACATGCTATACTATGACTTTTTTTCATGAATTTGAGACGACATGCTATACTATGACATTTTTCATGAATTTGGACGACATGCTATACTATGACTTTTTTCATGAATTTGGGCGACATGCTATACTATGACTTTTTTTCATGATTTGAGACGACATGCTATACTATGACATTTTTCATGAATTTGGGCGACATGCTATACTATGACTTTTTTCATGAATTTGGGCGACATGCTATACTATGACTTTTTTTCATGATTTGAGACGACATGCTATACTATGACTTTTTTCATGAATTTGGGCGACATACTATACTATGACTTTTTTTCATAAATTTTGGACGACATGCTATACTATGACTTTTTTTCATGATTTTGTACGACATGCTATACTATGACTTTTTTATGAATTTGGGCGACATACTATACTATGACAAATTTTCATGATTTTGGACGACATGCTATACTATGACTTTTTCATGATTTGAGACGACATGCTATACTATGACTTTTTTCATGAATTTGAGACGACATACTATACTATGACTTTTTTTCATGATTTGAGACGACATGCTATACTATGACATTTTTCATGAATTTGGGCGACATGCTATACTATGACTTTTTTTCATGATTTTGGACGACATTCTATACTATGACTTTTTTTCATGATTTTGGACGACATGCTATACTATGACTTTTTTTCATGAATTTGGACGACATACTATACTATGACTTTTTTTCATGAATTTGAGACGACATGCTATACTATGACTTTTTTCATGAATTTGAGACAACATGCTATACTATGACTTTTTTTCATGAATTTGAGACGACATGCTATACTATGACTTTTTTCATGAATTTGAGACAACATGCTATACTATGACTTTTTTTCATGAATTTGAGACGACATGCTATACTATGACTTTTTCATGATTTGAGACGACATGCTATACTATGACTTTTTTCATGAATTTGGGCGACATGCTATACTATGACTTTTTTTCATGAATTTGAGACGACATGCTATACTATGACTTTTTTCATGAATTTGAGACAACATGCTATACTATGACTTTTTTTCATGAATTTGAGATGACATGCTATACTATGACTTTTTCATGATTTGAGACGACATGCTATACTATGACTTTTTTCATGAATTTGGACGACATGCTATACTATGACTTTTTTTCATGATTTTGGACGACATGCTATACTATGACTTTTTTTCATGATTTTGGACGACATACTATACTACGACAAATTTTCATGAATTTGGACGACATACTATACTACGACAAATTTTCATGAATTTGAGACGACATGCTATACTATGACTTTTTTCATGAATTTGGGCGACATGCTATACTATGACTTTTTTTCATGAATTTGAGACGACATGCTATACTATGACTTTTTTCATGAATTTGAGACAACATGCTATACTATGACTTTTTTTCATGAATTTGAGATGACATGCTATACTATGACTTTTTCATGATTTGAGACGACATGCTATACTATGACTTTTTTCATGAATTTGAGACGACATGCTATACTATGACTTTTTTCATGAATTTGGGCGACATGCTATACTATGACTTTTTTTCATGATTTTGGACGACATGCTATACTATGACTTTTTTCATGATTTTGGACGACATGCTATACTATGACTTTTTTTCATGATTTTGGACGACATACTATACTACGACAAATTTTCATGAATTTGGACGACATACTATACTACGACAAATTTTCATGAATTTGAGACGACATGCTATACTATGACTTTTTTTCATGATTTTGGACGACATACTATACTATGACTTTTTTTCATGATTTTGGACGACATGCTATACTATGACTTTTTTTCATGATTTTGGACGACATACTATACTACGACAAATTTTCATGATTTTGGACGACATGCTATACTATGACATTTTTCATGAATTTGGACGACATGCTATACTATGACTTTTTTCATGAATTTGGGCGACATGCTATACTATGACTTTTTTTCATGATTTGAGACGACATGCTATACTATGACATTTTTCATGAATTTGGGCGACATGCTATACTATGACTTTTTTCATGAATTTGGGCGACATGCTATACTATGACTTTTTTTCATGATTTGAGACGACATGCTATACTATGACTTTTTTCATGAATTTGGGCGACATACTATACTATGACTTTTTTTCATAAATTTTGGACGACATGCTATACTATGACTTTTTTTCATGATTTTGGACGACATGCTATACTATGACTTTTTTCATGAATTTGGGCGACATACTATACTATGACTTTTTTTCATAAATTTTGGACGACATGCTATACTATGACTTTTTTCATGAATTTGGGCGACATGCTATACTATGACTTTTTTTCATAAATTTTGGACGACATGCTATACTATGACTTTTTTTCATGATTTGGGCGACATGCTATACTATGACTTTTTTCATGAATTTGGGCGACATACTATACTATGACTTTTTTTCATAAATTTTGGACGACATGCTATACTATGACTTTTTTTCATGATTTTGTACGACATGCTATACTATGACGTTTTTTCATGAATTTGGACGACATGCTATACTATGACTTTTTTTCATGATTTTGGACGACATGCTATACTATGACTTTTTTTCATGAATTTGGACGACATACTATACTATGACTTTTTTTCATGAATTTGGGCGACATGCTATACTATGACTTTTTTTCATGATTTTGGACGACACACTATACTATGACAAATTTTCATGATTTTGGACGACATGCTATACTATGACTTTTTTTCATGATTTTGGACGACATGCTATACTATGACTTTTTTTCATGAATTTGGACGACATACTATACTATGACTTTTTTCATGATTTGAGACGACATGCTATACTATGACTTTTTTTCATGAATTTGGACGACATACTATACTATGACTTTTTTCATGATTTGAGACGACATGCTATACTATGACTTTTTTCATGAATTTGGGCGACATGCTATACTATGACTTTTTTCATGAATTTGGGCGACATGCTATACTATGACTTTTTTTCATGATTTGAGACGACATGCTATACTATGACTTTTTTCATGAATTTGGGCGACATGCTATACTATGACTTTTTTTCATGAATTTGAACGACATACTATACTATGACTTTTTTTCATGATTTGAGACGACATGCTATACTATGACTTTTTTCATGAATTTGGACGACATGCTATACTATGACTTTTTTCATGAATTTGGGCGACATGCTATACTATGACTTTTTTTCATGATTTGAGACGACATGCTATACTATGACTTTTTTTCATGATTTGAGACAACATGCTATACTATGACTTTTTTCATGAATTTGGGCGACATGCTATTATATGACTTTTTTTTCATGATTTTGGATGACATGCTATACTATGACTTTTTTTCATGAATTTGGACGACATGCTATACTATGACTTTTTTTCATGATTTTGGACGACATACTATAGTATGACTTTTTTTCATGATTTGAGACGACATGCTATACTATGACTTTTTTCATGAATTTGGGCGACATGCTATACTATGACTTTTTTTCATGATTTTGGACGACATGCTATACTATGACTTTTTTTCATGATTTGAGACGACATGCTATACTATGACTTTTTTCATGAATTTGGGCGACATGCTATACTATGACTTTTTTTCATGATTTTGGACGACATGCTATACTATGACTTTTTTTCATGATTTTGGACGACATGCTATACTATGACTTTTTATCATGATTTTGGACGACATACTATACTATGACTTTTTTTCATGAATTTGGACGACATACTATACTATGACTTTTTTTCATGAATTTGGGCGACATGCTATACTATGACGTTTTTTCATGATTTTGGACGACATACTATACTATGACAAATTTTCATGATTTTGGACGACATGCTATACTATGACTTTTTTTCATGAATTTGGGCGACATGCTATACTATGACTTTTTTTCATGAATTTGGGCGACATGCTATACTATGACTTTTTTTCATGATTTTGGACGACATGCTATACTATGACTTTTTTTCATGATTTTGTACGACATGCTATACTATGACTTTTTTTCATGAATTTGGACGACATACTATACTATGACTTTTTTCATGATTTGAGACGACATGCTATACTATGAATTTTTTCATGAATTTGGGCGACATGCTATACTATGACTTTTTTTCATGAATTTGAGACGACATGCTATACTATGACTTTTTTTCATGATTTGAGACGACATGCTATACTATGACATTTTTCATGAATTTGGACGACATGCTATACTATGACATTTTTCATGAATTTGGGCGACATGCTATACTATGACTTTCATGATTTGAGACGACATGCTACTATGACTTTTTTCATGAATTTGGGCGACATGCTATACTATGACTTTTTTTCATGATTTGAGACGACATGCTATACTATGACTTTTTTCATGAATTTGGGCGACATGCTATACTATGACTTTTTTCATGAATTTGGACGACATACTATACTATGACTTTTTTTCATGATTTGAGACGACATGCTATACTATGACTTTTTTCATGAATTTGGACGACATGCTATACTATGACTTTTTTCATGAATTTGGGCGACATGCTATACTATGACTTTTTTTCATGATTTGAGACGACATGCTATACTATGACTTTTTATCATGATTTTGGACGACATGCTATACTATGACTTTTTTTCATGATTTAGGACGACATACTATACTATGACTTTTTTTCATGATTTGAGACGACATGCTATACTATGACTTTTTTCATGATTTGGGACGACATACTATACTGTATGTATATAGCTGTTGTTGAGGAACAACCTTTCCCAAAAATCTATGGATGATTGGTTAGTGTCGCTTTAAATTCACTGAGACTAATTGGATAATTGAAGTCAATTAACTGAGCAATGATGCATTCAAGAGCATTGAGAAAAGTGCTCTTACCTCAGAAAACAACCACTTTGACTTTTGTTTTCCAGCAACCTTTATTTGCTCCAATTGTAATCATGTAAAAACAGACACACACACACACACACTGATTCAACTTGTGTAATGTCTATACCAATTAGTCGGCATTGTATAGATGACTGCCTCCGCCCGGCGGCTATGGATGCACAGATACACAGTGAGATTGAAGTGAAAAATGTTTGGCAAAGCTTCGGCCAATAAACCTGAGAGGCTCGTGGTCCATCTGGGCTTTCTGTCAGACAAAAGCATGTTTCTGTGAATCGTGCTGGTGAAGCAGCAATACTGCTGATTAATGGATGTGGAGATATTGTGTGGTGTGTGTGTGTGTGTGTGTGTTTGTGTGCATAAGAGAGAGTGAACAACGCCTTGAAAGAATGTGTAGTTTATCCTTGGCCTATACTTTATTGGTGACTTTTCATGAAACCACCTCAGTGGGTTGCACAGCTCAAGCAAGTGTCAGGTCTACTTACAGATTTCCATACTAGACAGAAAGTAATAGAGGACAATGGTTGCCTCGGGTGGTAGGGAAAACACATCCAAAAACCCAAACTGTAGAGAATGCATTTGCAAATGGGCAGCAAAAATGTAAAGTATATCATTTGCGGTCAAGGAGTGAAAACTTGCAATAACACTGGTAAAATGGTATGGGCCGATTATCACAGCCAGATTATTTAACAAAGATAGTTTATTGTGAGCCTCAGCACAGACAGACCATACTAAGTTAATTACTGCACAAATAGACAGTAATGTTTCTGTATATACGGTGTAACGGGGCAACAATTGGTCTAAATCATTTGAAGAACCTCAAGTTTTTTACAGTATGATCCTCCCTGGGATTTTTTTGGACAAAAATACCTGATGCCTCATTCATGAAGGCAAAAAATGCCCAAAAAATAATCTTACACAAAAAAAAAAAAGAATGGAAAAACATCACGGTACTAAAATAACATGCTGAATGTCACGTGACATACATCCCATACAGCAAGTCCTAGTAGTCACTGGCCTAGTATGCTACACATACTAGCATACTAGGCCATGTTGTTATCAAAAGAAGTCAATGTTGATGTCAAGACACAACCAGTCTCTGAGGTAAAAGTCCTGTGTTTGTTGTTTGACCCATCCACCTTCCCTCCCGCCAAACCTATAGGGGGGTTTTCAATATTTGTAAAACTTTACGCAGACTTTGTCCCTTCTGTGCAGAGTTTGCATGTTCTCCCCATGTCAGTGTGGGTTTTTCTACACAGTCCAAAGACATGCAGGTTAATTGGTGACTCTAAATTGCCCGTAGGTGTAAATGTGTAAAATATCCCTATTAGGATAAGCAATAGCGTGTGCCAGGCTGACGTCAAAACCCAGAATTTTAGCATCGCGCTGGTTCCTGGAAGATTTTCGCATGTCGTCCAAAATCATGATAAAAAGTCATAGTATAGCATGTCGTCCAAAATGACAAAAAGGTGATAATTAAAAAAGAAAAACGACTACTTACATAACCACCACACACGAAGCCTACATACAAGTAAGTACAAGTGCAAATACATGCAGAACTAACAGTCTGTTTCCTGAATCCAAATGTTTTTCGACAGGAGTCACCTGCGTGGTAAAACATTTATTTTCCTTATCGTGGATTTCATGAGAAGTCACATAAATAATTGATCAAAAATGAGAAACTAAGCCTCGATCCTCTCTGCTGCCCCCCGCCGCCCCTCCACAGGGAAGCCGTGGCGGAGTTCAGTGGTTACATGAAGTGAATTATGTATCATCTCATTCCAAGCATGAGCTCATCAAGCAGCAAGACATGAAAACGTGCTACCAGCACTGGGAATTAACTGGAGGAAAGATTCAAATAGTCTGGACTTTATTATTCATGACGGGTGAAATTGTGCATTGAAAACAATCTGTACACATGCGTATTCGCCACACAGCCTGGGCCGACACACACACACGCACACACACACCTGGATGAAAAGAATGGGATGTCATGATGCTCCCTTTAATTTGTTTTTAATGTCGGTTGTCGGTCAACGTGCCGGGGCGGCCCAGCAGAGGCTCAGATTGAGAAACAAATAGAAATCAGAAGCCAGTTGTGTGGGGAGCGCCTCGGGGTGTTATTCATTTCCTTTTAACTTTCCCATTTTTTTCCTCTCACTCTCCCTGTCTCTCTGGGGTGGTGTGTTGAGAACGACAGCCGCAAAATGGTGTTAGCTCCCAAATGAAATCTTCGGCACAAACACCACAGAGCAGGCTGCCTGCTGGCCGCCGCGGATGCTTTGCCCTTGAGAAACAAATCCAGACACAAAACACTTTGTTAGCTCTCTGGACAGCCTCCAATGAAGCCACATTCACCTCTTTTCCCCCTGAAAAAACCTCACAGTCTTTATCTCTCTGACAGGGACGCATCTGTTCTTAAAAGAAAGGAAGAAAGTAGCAGAAACAAAAGTACTTAACTGCTTGTCTGTTCTTGTTGCAGTTCAGGATTTCGGTTGTTTGTTTTTGGAAATAACAACTGTGAGGCTTTTTTGATACTCAAATGCCTCATCAAACGTAACAACACACACTCCACCTAAACTTTTTTAATCTTTTAATGGACCGATTATGTGACAATAGGCCCCGCCAACCTCCCACACACAGGAGCAGGACACACAAGCCCTTTTTAAACAGGAGTTGTGCAAATTTGCAGGAAAGCCCGATCAGTCTTTTTTCAGCATTGGCAGTATAAAAACAAAATCGGGGAGTGCAGCAAATTGCCGCCTACCTACTTTTGTTTATACAGAATGCGCCTTTTTCGGGGCAATGGGGGGCGTGAGCAAGTAACAAAACGTGTAGCTCAGCGTGTGACGTAAACAGTGACGTGGGAGGGAAGCCGTGGCTGCTCAGTCCTTCAGCGATTCTCTCATAATTCGGCCCGTCCTTCACCGTCCCCGTCATCTGACGGTTATTGGCCTCTTCGTTTGCGAGGACAAGGAGGGCGCGCAATTCCTTGTCTCCCCAGTTGCTCATCTTTACAGTGTCTGTCAGGTTTGTGTTTCCCTCTTGCTACTAGCTGCTCGCTAATTCCTGCTATCAGCTGTTTCCTGTTTATCCACCAGCAGTGGATAAACAGCCCCTCCCGTTGTGGAAGGCCCCCTCAGTCTGTTTAAACTGAAAGGGTTCCACCAATATGACTAACCTTGTTTTCTGTCTCTTTGTAGGTGTTAGCCATCTTTTAATGACTGTATTTTTCTGTGGTCTTTTAGTGTGGCTTTGTGGCTGTTTTGTATCTCTTTGAGGTCATTTTGTGTCCCTTTGAGGTATACTTGTGTATTTTTTTTGGTTGCTTTGTGTCTCTTTGTAGTTCATTTGCATGTCTTTGTTGTCATTTTGTTTATTTTCCTGGTTGATATGTGTTAATTTGAGTGACATTTTGCAGGTGAAGGCCAGGGGGCCGTTTACACTGTAGGCTCCTGGGCCCATGCCCTGTTGGCTTGTTCAGTAATCCATCCATGCTTTTAAATTTTTGGAGTATCAAAGGCTTGAAAGGTGGCTGTGAAAGGCTTAGACTTCGCCCCATGTTGATAGTGCCTGTGATCAAAGTATTCCAATAGTTTTTGCAGCAGAAATAAACTTCTTAAACCACCACTGCAGCATAAGCCACTTCTCCATATCCATTTTCTGCCACTTATCTTAGTCGCAGTGGCCAAAAGGTTTCAGTATGCTTCAAACACAAAGTTGTGTTTATATCTGCTCCCAATGAGCACATTTGATGACGGCCTAAAAGCCTGTCCTTGAAAGGGGTGAAACATAGCGAATCACACAAAATGCGATAATGGCACACACTTTTGGACGGTCTCTCCTTAAAGGCCTTCATGACGTTTTACACACAAAAATAAAAATAAAAATACCTTGACAAAGACATTCAAAGTTTACCCACTTTCTTCTTTTTTAATCTCAGCAGTCCTGGCCAAACACTGCATTTCAGATTGCCTGTTTTCTTATAGTTACAAAAAGCCTATCAACTCAGACCCCCAATTCCACTGCTGAAAATGGTGTTTCAACAGGCACTTTCTTTTAAGCATACTGAGGCTTTAAGCAAGACATTTTTCTCCCTGGCCACATCCTCGAGCTCCTCCTGGGAATAACTCATCTGGGCTTTCTGTCAGATAAAAAACAGAAATGGCCCAGGCGGCAACATCTGGGGACTCCAGTGACCAAATACAATCTCCTCAGTGGTGTTTGGGTCTTCCCCCGTGGTCTCCTGCTTGTTGGATTTGTCCAGAATTCCCTTTCACCATTCTGCTTCTTCTTGCTCCTCACCTGCTCCCTAAAGCCTGGCTCACACTACAGGATTCTCGGGCTGATTTGACCCAGATTCGGCCCTCCCGACAATCGGCGGAGAAATAGGGTCTCGGACCTTAATTGGCCCTGATGTTTGGCCCAGATTATCTTCTAGTGTGAGCGGGTGAAAGATGAATCTTAAACTCCACGATCAGCTCACAGACACGTCGAGGCCGACCCGATAATTTTCAAACATGTTTGATTTTTATTGGGATGACGCCGGAAGTGGATGCCAACTGCCGTAAAAGAAGCAGACGAAGAAGAAGAGGCCGGACGTAACGTTGCCTCGAGATGGAAATGGCAACCTCGAAGGAGCAACAGAGCAGCAGGGTGCGTTGGACAGGACATAGACACAATAAACTAAATGAAAATAGACTCTTTATTATGTCTGTGGGACAGCGGAGATGGCATTTCTTCCTCTTGCCTTTTTCGCTGCACAGAATGGCATGTACTGTGAGATGACGTACATTACGTGGTGCATCGCTCTCTGGTCCGATAATCTTGATGAAATCCTGTAGTGTGTGCTGGTCATTATTTTCAAATCTTGAAGTGAGTGAGCAATGAAGATTTTAGATAAGATAATCTGTGAAGATTCTCGTTATATGCGTGATACAACCTGATTTCAAAATCTTTTAAGATTTTTAAAATCCTGTAGTGTGAGCCAGGCTTAATGCTGAGCTTAGACACCCTGCAAAGGAAACTTGTCTGCGGCTGCTTGTATCTGCAGTCTAATACTTTGGGTGTAGCCATGCATTATGGGCAGCAACACTGATTGTTTCATCAGAATATCGCAGCTTGACAGTGCACGCTCTGTTCTGTAATTCTGAGTCACTCTCTCCCAGTCTAACCTGCTCACTTTTTTCACACTCCATGTTTCTTCAGCTCGCCAGGCTAGAAACATGTATATCTGCCGAAGGAAGATGACACTGAAATGCTTTTTCCTTGTCACCAGAGCTGTCAAGGCCTTGTGGGTCTGGCAGAGCAGCAGGCCTGCTCCAAAGCATGGGTGCTATTCTGCAGCTCCAGCAGGTGCTGCTGAGTAGCACTAACTGACAACACTAACGGACTTCCCTGCAAGAGAGGAAGCAAAAGAAAAATATGGCATTATAGGTGCACAAACTCAAATGAAGCTTAGAGAGGAGACATTACTGAGAGCACGAGAATTACAACGATGAAGCTTTATTGATTACTGCTGGCAAGGGAATGTGATCCAGCAAGTAAAAGGATTGAGGTGTTGCAGCCAGATGTTAAGTATCATTTCGGGTAAAAAATTTGCTTGTGGGGGAGACTGAGGTGATAAAAATGCAATCCAGCAGCCCTTCTGGCCCCACACACTCAGGATTCATACATAATAAAAGATAACACATGATATTCAGATTGGAAAACATTCATTTTACCGATGAGTGATTATTTTCATATTGTGAGTAATTTCCATGAATTCACCATGGTTTCCATGACCCACCACAGATTAACTGCATGGTGATGTGAGTATCCCTGCATTTAAGCTGCACTGGGTGTCACTGTTGCATCACATCTGAATCCTCCCACTCCACAGCCTCAACAGCAGCAGCAGCAGCTTAAACCCCGAGCGTCACGTTTCACAGGACACACAGGACGGTTTCCCTTAACATGCCTGCACACTCCTCCAACGGATCACATCCCACGTGAAACCAGAGACACGGAAACCAATCTGGCACAATCCTGCTGGGTATGTGCGCCGCATGTCTTTCGATTCATCAAGATGAATTTCAATATTTCAATCTGTCACGCATGCTGCAGCGCTCCGCTCACTGCCGTGCAGTGCGGGGACGATGTGCAGCAGGCTGAGAAAAAAAAAAAAAAAAAAAAGTACTATTAAAGACTGTTACAGTAAAATTGACTTTCTGTAACTCTGATACTGTGCCTGTGCGTTCCAATATTTCATTACAGCTGTACAATAGTTAATCAAATGTCCAGGCACACAGCCCTGAATGACAAGCACCACTGCATTTGCATCGACGCCAAACCCCCACACAGACTCCTCTCCACACAGATCCATCTGAAGCTGAATCAAAGTGCATTTTGCAGAATAAGACAAACAAACAAGTCTGAAGTAGTTGTCCCACCTCCACCAAATTCCCTCTGTTACGGAGCAGCAAAGTGGAATTTTCATCAACACACAACAAAATACACAATGTTGTATAATGTCAGTTATTCCTTAGCAACAGTAAGTTGAAAGACAGAAGCTGTGTCCCTCATTCACTATTAACTACTCACTACACAGTGTGGCAGATGGCAAAATACTCGCACACCGCTTATCTTTTTATTGACCTGTTTTCTTCTGCCTGTGCATGCATGATGGTAGTTGGCTCGTGTTTAGTGACCATTAGTTGTACTCATTGTACTTTTTACATTACAGTTCAGGATCATTTGAGACAACTTTCACTCTTCTTCCTCTGGCAAGGCTGCTGTCATCTCTCATCTCATGAACATAAAGCTAAAGTGTTATTTTACACCCAACCACTTGTTCTGCTGCTGGGCAAACATTCACACCTCAGCATCATCCACAATCAGCTTCAGGGGGACAGTTGAAGGTGCATCATTTTTGTCTTCAGTGGAGAGTAGGTTGCAGACGACATGTCAGAAAGAGAGAAAAGGACGGCAAAAAAACAAAGGTGTCAGACCAGGGATGATAAATCTTGGAGGCTGGAAAATGAAGCAACTGTAGTTCCTTGAATGGCCACCTGAGGCTGGCTCCAAAAGTGAGTCAATACAAACAGACACCGATGTTAAAATGGCAACTTTACAGCAGAAATGTTGCAGAAGCATGCTTAGCCTACTGACACCAAAAGCCACGTTTCACGGCAGTATGATACACGGCCGGGCGACGTCAGTATGTAAAGTGGCCAGACCTAACCTTTCGCAGTGTTACGATGTGCCACCAGTCAGCTAGATGGCACCTGTCGCAGCTGTATGACACCACTGAGCAGCATCAGGTTGAAACACTGCCGTTGATGTAAGGAGTTGGAAAGTCCCTATAGGGTGGGTGGGGAGGGTGGTGTATGTGTCCACATGGGACTTTCACCCAGAAGCCTGGTGTTTGCTTCCCGTATGACTGTAGAGCCAAACCATGACGTTTTTTGTTTTTTTTTACCTAAACCTAACTATGTGCTTTTGTTGACATCCTGGCATTAGTAGCAGGGTCCTTGCTGGTCTCAACCCACTGGCCAGAATGAATGTTGGAAACATTTGTACATTATTATGTAATGCATATGTTGAAACTTTACAGTTCTACAATGCTGTGGTTAATATGTGGTTATGTTTAGGAATATATGTTTTGGCTTAATGTACTTGGTTTTGGTGGCATAATCCTGTCTGGGAATGCCGCCGGTGTCTCACTGAAAAACACCTGCTTTCTTAGTCAAATTTGGCAATGGAAATAGCGTCAGTGTGTCACTAAAAAACAATCCCCTCTGTTGGTTGCTGGTCTCGAACAGAGGTCTGCAGGTTGGCAGCTGTCTTGCCTCGGTGTCACGCCATCTACCAACCCCTCATCCTCCAGATGACAAAGTCAGCTCAAAGACATGTAATCAGAGTTACATCATTCTAGATCTTCAGGATAAAGTGTTTAGGAAATGTGAATTATTTGAGAAATACGTGTGTGATGATTTATTTATTTTTTATGCCAAAATACCTTGCCTAAGAAAGTATGACCATGGCAACAGGCAATCCTTTGACACAGCCATTACAAACATTACAATTCCACGTTATTCTCAGTCCCACTTTTTCTGAAGTCAGTAGCTAAATGTTGAGCATAAAGCAGCAGAGCATAAAACTCTCACTGAAATCCACTTTAATGGGATAATTTGAGTGACAGCGAGTATTTAAAGGCACCTGCTGTGATCAAAATGTAATAAAAGACCAGGTCAAATCAGACAGAACAAATAGGTTCAAAGAGTTTAGCTGAAACAAGTGACCTTTTAGCTGTAATATAAAATTTGAAGGGTGATAAGCCTGTCACAGCTGTGTGGTTATGTTAAAACTATGCAGCCCTTCCAGCCAGCCAGTCAGAGATGAATATTCTTAGTGCTCATAAATCGTGGTCATGAATCGGTCCACCAGAATTCAGATCAGCTCTTTAAACGTGATCTATACAGTCTGTGAGTGAGCTAATTCTGTCCTGAAATTCACTCGGTATTTACAGCGCTGTTAGTGTGGCAGCTGCACTCTCTCTGTCACTTGAATTAGGGCCAAAGTCAGAGGAGCTCACGTTTGTTTCTCGCTGTTGCCGCGGGGAAAGTCACCTGATGGCCGACGACGCTGGAGATCAGAGGCTCTCTGGTCATAAAACAGCCCATAAACACAGAAACAATCAAGAGAGGACCAAGCGTGTGTGTGTGTGTGTGTGTGTGTGTGTGTGTGTGTGCAGAGAATATACTGAATGTTAGTATGGCTTTGTGTGTGAGTGTGAAGGCCAGGTGGAACATAATTGTCCACCTCCCTGCCTGAAACTCACGAAAGCTAAACGTTAACTCTGAGCCAAACCTTCTTTATTAACAAGGAACATTGCACCTCTATCCAGTTAATGAAATATTGATTTGGAAATTGTATTGTAAGACGACGGAAGGCTTTTAAAGCGCTTAGTGCCTTTGCTCAGAGCCAACTTCATCAATTATTATTTTTTAATGGTATTATTTGAAAACGCTCCTAAAGCAGAGAGCAGTTTTCCCCGCGCTTGGCGTGCACTGTGTCCGTGATTAGCATCATATTTCCGTACCGAGGGAACTCGGGTCCCCGAATGGCTGCATGTTTTTTTAATGAAAGATGTTGGCTTCAAACTGAGTTTCATAATGGCGACGACAGTGGGACGTTGCTGATTTAATGATGTGTTTGTTCCTATTCCAGTCGAGCTGTTGAAAGAGAAATGAAAAAAGAAGGGAATTAGTCATCACATTTCCAAATGTAGTTCACAATCAGCAACTCAGTATAATGGGATTGTGTGTCTCTGGTGTCCGAGCTGGGCCAATTTTGAGGACCTCATGAATCAAAAATGACAACAATTTGAATGTGTCTGCACTGTATCCATCTGTACAGTACAGATAAGAAACTAATCCAAACCAAATGGAAACCACTTGGTGGCTGAATTTGGTTATTTTGGTATCAGCGTCGAACAGCAGACTTTGGTGGACCTCATGACTCAAACTGTGAGATAAACCTAACCAACACTGCAGCAGATAAAAAGCCAAAAACCTTTTCGGCAAAAATAAACACATTTTGGTTCAGGACTGCACTAAAAACACCAAGTCTATTCACCTCTACAGTGCTGGAACTCATCACATACAAACTATAGTAGGTCATTTAAACTGAACAGAAACATTTTTGCTTATATTAAATCCAACAGCAATATTTGACTATAAAAACTCGCCATGTAGACCTTTAAGCATCTGATTTATCACACGCAAACACCACAGAAATGGCACTGAACAAATACCCACCTTGATGGGCACCTGCAAGCATGGATTAAGTATTTATGTTCTAATCCACTAAGATATTTGCTGGATTAAATCAGCCTTGTGGCCTGTGCTGATGAGAGATCTGAGGATGAACCCTCTCCTTCGCCGCCCTGATGTGCTGCTGTGATGATGCCTGCCTCTTGCAGCTACTCTGGGTGATCAAACAAGGCTTTACTGAAAGTGTGAAAACATTCAATTTGTGCCCTATAAAATAAAACTTAAAGTCCACTGTGGTGGAGACTTTTTTGACTTCCCTGCAGTATAGAACATTGCAACATTAAGACATGAAATGTTGCAGACATCATTTCAAACAGTAACTAACATGAAGACATGAATGAAATTAAATATGTTTATACACAACAACAAAATATTACTTAGGTGTGAACTACAGCATCTAATCTAGAAATATATCTGAAGTAGCAGTAATAATATTAGTGATAATAGAAAATGGGTTAAAGATAGCAGTACAGCAGTAGTTCGATGTGTTTGAACTCAGCAGCAGCATTACCCCAGTGCCTACACTCACATTTTTTGCTTATTGTGTTGTCATTTCTTGGACTGTTGTCAGGTGCTTCATATCTCCATAATCTTTACAATCTGAGCTAAAAGGTTATGTAAGTCAATAAACCAAAATGACTGAATAAAGTGTTGAAGTTGCTCATATGCTCATTGTTAAGATATTTTGAGATTCATCATTCATTCCTCTACATAACATAACATGACATAACATGACATGGCATGATGATGACATGACATCATCAGCGTGACAATAGGATGACGCGGAAGACAGGAGCCTAAAGCGCAGGTCAGACCAAAGATTCTCGACGAGACGAGTTGAAACAGGCAACTACTTGCAATGTAGCATTCTGCAATGTTCTAAAAACCTGTCGGTTCACACCACTGCAACTACATGAGACGGTGTATCATCTCTATGCAACTCTCTGTGCTTCCGTTCTGATTTCCAGCTTTTCAGGTTGATTTTTTGGCTAAAAATAATTTGTATCCTCCTAATATATAAATGAGGATAGGCTAGCGATTGGCTGTTGAGACAGGTGACATGCTTTATGTTCTCCAAACCAGCCACCGGGGATTTGAGTTTGGAGTTGAGCTCAGATCAGCCAGTTCACACCGCTGCAACTTTTCTCCGCAACGTTCTAAAATTATTTCGTCTTGTTGCAAATCATTGGTTTGAACTGAGCTTTAGGTTTTTGCTGCAAACAGACTAAATGTTCTGATACCGGCACCACCATATGTCGTCACCATGTTTGCATCACATGTTAAAGTAATGACATGACGATGGGAAAGACAGAGGCCTTAGCGCTCTGCAGCAAAAATAATAAATGCTCTAAAGGCTAAAGTATACTCAGTTTTCATGCATGTTTGGCTGCCACGCGTATTTTGCAGCCGTTTGGTGCGTAGACTGCACACTTTGCTGCGAGGTAGCGTGACGCATACGTGAGATGCAATATTGACATGAACACTAGAGGCGCTCGTGCGAAGTATACGTAGAGACTGTGAACATGAGGTCGGAGGTAGACTGGTGAAAGGGATATAATGGAATGAAGGATGTAGGAGCAAGGTAGACCCAGAAAATGGTGGTAATGTAACGTAACGTATGCCAACCGCCGTAAAACTCCAAAGAAGAAGAATTCCCTGTGCTTTTTTGCATCGATTGCTCGCATGGGTAAAACAAGGGAAACAAACTCCCCATGTGATTGATTAAGGGGCCGCACATACCATCTCCGATGGCGGCGGAGACGACGCCTTTTCCTCTGCCAAGATCTTAACAGCAATAAAATTATGATCTCCTCTTCATCGAGAGTGTCCATGTTTGTGTTTATCCGGAAATACAGTGTCAATGCCTTCTTCGCTTTTCGTGACCTCTGAGCGCTGCGGTCTGCCCCTAGTGGAGACCACCAGTATCAGGCGTTTTGACTGCATTGACGAACGTCCGTGCTGCAGCAAGTATACACACAGGTGCAGCACAACCTGTACGTGTACGCTTGGCCACGCAGCAAGTACACTTCTCACTAAACTATTGTGGTTTTTATTTCAGACTGACGTATTCAGGATCATGAAAACAAGAATCTTCCAGGGCATTCTGGGGGCAAATTTGCATTTTGTAGGATAGTGAAGGAATGACCCACTTTACTCTGCCTCTAATTGGCTAACTCTGACATTCTCACCCTAACCATAACCTATCTCATTCCTCTCGCCTAAACCTAACCAGTCCAACCACAAAGGCACAGAGTACTGGCCAAACAGAGAGACAGTAGGGCAGGTCATGCCTTCGCTATCCTAGGAAATGCAAATATGCATTAAAACACGTTGGGCCTGGACTCTTTAGCAGCTAAACTCTTCAGTATGTTTACCAGCTGATCACTGACTTTTGTGTCAGCCAAAAATCATCATTTTGGAATAGATGTAGGAAACTCCCTAAAAGCAATTTCTCTTTTGCAGTGTCAAATTCATTATGGAGAAACAGGCCCAATCTCACCAAGTGGTGTTTATTTTTAATTTCTTTTGGTATTTAAGGTGGCAATGGTCTAATCTTTCAGTCACCAGTATTTTTCTAAATTATGGCTAAATTTTGCAGTTTGACCAAAACATGCAGAGTGTCTACTGGGCGGCTTTCCATTCATTGGCTGCTCTTTAGCAACTCTGGGCCGCAGTGTGTGGATTAGCAGGAGGTCATCATGGTTTATTACACACAGTCCATCAGAGCCGTTTGCATTCGGCCGACCTGTAACACACGTCCAGACTAATCAGCACCGTGGACAGCGCCCCTCGCACTTCACTCAGCTCGACCACGGCTTCACTCGATTGAAATGCACAGCGTTATTCACGCTCCAGTGCACTTGGTCAGGCCTTTGTTTTCGCTTCATGCCCCAGCAGCCCTCCACCATTTATTTACCATCGCAATACAAGCTTTAACCTAATTTCATCCACACAAAGCAGTTCTTGTCTTTGTTGTGACACTCAACATACTAAAGACAGGATCAGAAACAGCAGCCAGCAAACATCGTGACATTAAACAGTGCTGATGTTAGTCTGCACCAACGCTGGAAACTTTTTTCAACACAGCATCAAAGGAAGTCATGACATGTTTTGTGGCCAACACATTTCCTTTGTAAAATCTGGGCCTAAATATCTTTCTGGCATCAGTTCAGAACATTGCAAGCTGTTTTGGTGAACATTTTTCATATGTACTTATCTTGGTACATGTTGAACTTTCCACATGATGTATGATCCCTCAGATGACATTTAAGGCACCTTCAGGTTTCACTATGTTGCGCTGGCTCTCAGTGGTCAGGGGTGTTTTCTCATAGGTTTGATTCATCAGTCTTCCTGAAAAGCGGAAATGTGCTCCTGGAATTGTATATCCACTATTTAATAAAGTGTCTGTAACTTTACTAGAGATTACCGTTTGACAAACACTCTTCATCAAACAAGAAAAAGGATTGTTTTGTTAGCATTCAACAAACAGCTAGCATGGCTAAGACACATTGTGTTGTACCAATGGCTAGCTTATAGCTTTCACTGTGTGCCAGTGTCTGTGAACATAATGTGAGTAGCCTCATGGGGGAGCTATAATTACAATCTCCCTCTTTCTTTTTTCCACATAGAGGGCTGATTTAATGTTTCTGAGACCAACGTCTAACCATGCAATCATAAATCATATATTTTTTATTTGATTTTCCTCATTTTGTTCCTTGTTTGGTATAAAAATAAACTTGCAGAGACTTCAAACTGACTTGAAAGGTATAATCTATCATATCAAGTTACAGGCTTCTATAGCGCAGTTGGAACTGTTGAAGTAAAGATTACTAGGTACTTTTTCCACTTTGCTGCCGTTGTGGGTGGCGAGGGAATTAGTGAGACAGCTGCAAAATTCCCTCTAATCCCAACAACCCCTATCCAACTCTGCAGGCTACTTGTGTGCTCACCTACAGGACCACCACCGATGTACCGGATGTACACGAGGGCCCGACGCAGGACCAGATGTTGTTGTTGTGTTGCTGCTGCAGAGTCACTCACATTTCCATTAATCATTATCCCAACACCTCTCCTCCACTCCTCTTAAACAATCCAACATATGGGCTGCCTTGTCTGCCACTGTGCCCACAACAAATGCAGCGCCTGGCCCGCAGTTCATCAAGGTCCCACATGATGAAACAGCCCGAGCCGCTGATCTCCCTCTAATTTAATGATAACTATCACCTGTTCTCCGAGCGCGGCGCCGCACTCTAGATGGCGTGTGAGTAATTGGCCTGTGCCTTTTGCTTGATTAATTTGATTGCTACATTTTTCACTGTCCCCTCTCTGGTGATTGCTCTGGCACTACAGGTGCTGGGTTTCATTAATTACGTCCTTAATTGGTTTGGAAATGTTGCAGGCAAGTTTGTTTTGGGGGAAGGTTGTGGTTTGTTGCGAACGGCAAAACATCTCAGCGTGTTTCTCCCACTTAAAAAGATAAATGAACCTCATCTTTTTTAGCAGATTGTGGCGAAGATTCCGGGAGGCATCGAAACTCAAGGACAACAAGCTGCTGTTGAATGTAAGATGGAGAAGTCTGGGAACTAATTTGCATTCTGTCCAGCCTTCTCCTCCATGACGTGTTTGATGTATCATCTGAAAACTAAAATATGACTCCACAATAACAGAAAGTTGGCACGTTCAGACCACAGGAGTTTACCTGCCCACTGAGGATCCTTTCAGTGGTGGTTTCCATAAGTCACAGAGATAAAATACACAGCTGTGTGTTCAGGTTGATTATGTGACATTAACTACAAATAACTTTTGTATAAATGGCTCTTTTTTGAGATGTTTGTTCGGTTTAACAACTTAACTTTTGTTCTTGACAAGGACACAAGTTCTGACTATTTGATCATCACATTAAGACACAAATAGTTAACACAACTCGCCACAAATGAAAGTTTAGAGCTCTTCATTCGCCCGTATCTCCCTGCTCATCTCTCAGCTAAAATTTGTCATATGACGCATCATCTGGCAGATTTTTGGTTGCTCTAAGACTGTTGTTCAAACCACAGATTGTACTTCTACATTTCAGCGGGTTTGTGCATTTAGTCCTTCTCAGGCAAGCTCAGGGGTTTAGTGTTGCCGTAGCCCACTAACCATTACTAAAGGTGTATGTCATCGAAGAGACAATACAAACTAATGGAAAAGTTAAAGTTGTCACACTGAAATTTAAGGAGTGTCGATTGATTCATGTCATGAACTCATGCATTGAGTAACATTGCAGGTAAACGTTCCACCTTAAAAGTTGCCGGCAGTCGGCCCAGTGAATTAAGTTATTTTTTTCTGAGGCTATAACTGGTGCGAGAGGCAGCAAATCATCCCTTCATTGTATAGTTACAGTTTATTAATGAAAGCAAAACTTGCCACGGTATTAACAGTGTTTACATAAGCTTCAAAACCAGCTACAACTCAGCCGTGAGCAAGAATGACTGTCCACTGTTGACCAATCACTGGATTGTAGCGCTCACAGCTCCACCTTTCAGTACCAGATCTGTGTGCTAGGGGGGTGACCAAAAATGGGGACAGTAAGGAACAGTTCCATCCACAACTTTTCACAGTGGAAATGGAGAAAAAGCGCACCGAACTGAACTGAACCGTACTGAACTGCTCGGTGGAAAAGGGGCTTCAGAGCTGCCTCTTTCTCTCAAACTCTGTAAAACGAGGCTGATCAAATATAAAGCAAGTTGCTGTTACTGTTCTCACCTAAAATGTCTTCAAAAATATTTTTGTGCACTGTTTGGCTGTAACATGTGAATAGAAAAATCAAAGATAAAACCAAGATTTTGTTCTCACATTGCCTTTTTCTCGCCTCAAATGTTTTCCAAAACATATTTAAGATCACTGTTTAACTGTAGTTAGAGGTTATTTGTTGCCAGCTGGTTGCCATATTGTTTCCTCTATCAAAACATTAAGAAAACATTTATTGTTCCAGTGCAGCGCATCCTATTAGTTGTATGTTTTCTATATGTTGAGTAAAAGCAAATGCGGCAGCCCTTCTGTTTTCTCTGGTCATGTGGCACCATGTGAAACATATTTGCGTCTTTCTACTGCATGGTCAGACTAGTTTTAGTCTTTCCAGCTGTGAGATACTTCTTCAAGTCTTTGGATATTTAAATGCAATAAATGTCCTAACAAGAAGTGTGACAAGATGGGCACTGTGGAGGAAAACGAAAGCCCTCAAGGAGCCATTCCCCTGCCTCACAATTATTACTTCAAAGACTCTGAAGTCAGTGATGGTAAAATGATCAACAGCTGTCTCTGTCCATGATGGAATATTCATTCTGCATTAATTTACTGCCATTGCAGGCTTCTTTGTTTTCATTTGATTGTGGTGAAGCAGTGGGGAAACAAAAGTGTGTCACATTCACTTCCCAGTTTCGAACAGGTAGCCAGCTGGATAAATGCCTGCAGTGGACGCTGTCATGCTGAAGCCACACAGCGATGTTGGGATTTTGTTCCTTGATGTTGTTATGGTTGAATGGTAGCTCAGTGGGCAATAGTTCCCAACCTGAGCGCTGGGTCCAGACCCTTGCAGTTGATCGTAAAATGCATCAATAAGGACGGGTGACTGTAAGAGGCTCAGCTTGAGATTGATTTTTCTGACAGTCTGATGGTGATCAACATGTGAGACATACAGCACCAGCGGGCTCATAAACACAGAGCTTTGGTTATATTGGTTATACGGGGGAATGTTTACTCTGAGGTGCTTTTAATGCCAAAGCTTGCGAGTGATAAAGGTTTATATGTGATTTGATTGCCAGGCAATATTTTTCTCTGTCATTATTGGTGCGGGCATGTGGAGCATGTCAACAAGAGAGTTTTGCCCAACCAAATCTCTTTAAAGGTGTCTGCCTCTGAGTCGCCACCTCAGCCTGTCCTTGTGACTGTCTCCCCTCTCTAAGGTTTCCCTGCATATCTTCTTCCTTCAGTCTCCATCTTTCCATCCATCTCTGGAATTGTCTCTCATTTACTAAAGTGTGATCACTGAGCCTCATGACATGAACAAATTTCCTCTTATTTTTATTCATATCCACGCTTTGTTTTTATTTTGTTAATATCCATTGATTTGTGGAATTCATCGCTGTTTTCTTATTTTTGATCTTCTCTGAGGTAACACAAAATCTTATGGGTGGTCCAGAACACTCTTATCACGATGATGATTTTTTAATCATTTTTTCTTATCATCTTTCTTTTCATAGTCCACTAATTGTTTCCCAACATGAGGAAACATGAGTTTTAAATTTGAGGAACATTTAAAATGGGCATGAGCTTCATATAATCTATATTAGATTATGTTTTAGAGTATATAAAGATAAAAACAATGGCTGGCCAGCTGCCTCAGTTTAAAAGTCCATAGTACAGGCAGGCAGACCAAAAATGCATCCGAGGCACCTCATCACACTCTCTAGTCTGAGAGTCTTGACACCCTGATTAAGACTCCAGTCGAAACATGTTGGTTTATCCATGTACTAATATAGAATTTTTAGGTAACACTTTACTTGAAGGTATCTACATAAGAGTGACATGACACTGTCATAACTATGACAGGGTCATGAACTTGTCATGAACATTATGTACATGTCATAAACATTTATGACTGCTGTCATTAAGTGTCATTCGGTTTTTGTAAAGACAAATTGACATTGTTTGGGTTGTTTTGATTATGACAACTTGACATTAACCAAAGTGACATTACCAGAAGTTGTCTTTGTCACGACAAGTTGACATTAAATTTGTTTGGGATGTCCTTATTATGACAACTTGACATTAACCAAAGTGACATTACCAGAAGTTGTCTTTGTCATGACAACTTGACATTAAATTTGTTTGGGATGTCCATTACCAGGAGTTGTCTTTATGTTAATGCCAAGTTGTCATAATCAAGACAACCCAAACAATGTCAACTTGTTGTTACAAAAACCAAATGACCCTTAATGACAGCAGTCATAAACGTTTATGACATGTACATCATAATGTTTATGACAAGTTCATGACAGTGTCATGTCACCCTTATGTAGATACCTTCAAGTAAAGTGTTACCAATTTTTAACAACAGTCAGTGCCTCGGATGCATTTTTCGGACTGCCTGCCTGCACTATGGACTTTTACTCTGAGTGAGCTGGCCAGTCATTGTTTTTTATCTTTATGTGACATTTTGCCCCATTCTTGAAGAGCACCTGTGTTTTTTACAACTGCACAGAGCCTTAACCCACTGGAGCACTCCCTTTTTCCCCGCATCATGTTATAGAGTAAATATAGTGATTGGAGTATCAAATTTCAGTGCTAACAAAATACTATTGTAGTTGGTCCACTGATCCAAATTACTGTAATTTCAGTTACTGTGTGACCCTCTGCTGACCAGTAGTGGACTGTGACTAAGTGCATTTACTCATTACTCTGTCCTCTGTGCGTACTGTACTAAAGTAAAAATTTGAGTTACTTTGCAAATTTAGATTTTTGTACACAACCATATAAAAAAGATATATAAGTGCAGCTGAAACACTTCGTCTAATGGATTGTTTCTGCTATTTTCTGCTTTTCATCTTAATTACTTCAAAAAGGTTAATTTAGTAAAGTCATTTAAACTTTCCTGCATTTTACTTTTAATACATAAAAACAGTTTCCTGATTGTACTTACCTACATTTATGTAATTAACATTTCCAATTCAGGGCTGTATATTTACAGTGTTGTATTTATCTCATCCGAAAAAAATCTGCTTCTTATTTTAAGATTACTAAATACTGACACGGCATGTGCCAGAGTCTTTGCAACAGCTGCCCTTATTTAGTGTCTGGGGGGTGTTACCTATGCTAATATGTGACCTATAATGATACAGGATTCATCATTCAGAACACCTGGGTGAAAGTAGATTTGGATGGTAAAAACGTTTGGTGCATCTGGGGTTGACATTTAGGAGACTTTTGCTGCAGGAGGCCCATTGTGTATTCATTTCAATTCATTTGTACCCAGTCTGCAGAGATACATATTGCCTCCAATAAAGCAAGCCCTACACTGCATGACAGCAACCCTGAAAAGTCTGCAGCAAGGCCTATGGATCAACCACGGATGACACTTTCGGTTTTCCAAGAGGCACTTTTTGGTGTTGAATGTAACGCAAATGCAAAAGTACTGACATTCAATCAGATGGGAACTGTGATGGTAGCAGAAATCCCAGCGGTGGACGTGTTTAGAACAGCATCAACTATCTGTGCGGCTAAATAGGATGAAATTGCTGGTGCTAGACTGTGTCTACTTGACACAAGACCACGCGTTCCTGTACTAGACAGTTAAAGTGCGTTGAGATTAAATCTGAAGAAAATGTTCTCTTCATTTTATTGGGATGAATTTGACAGGTGCAGGTGCACTCTCGGTTTTTTCACCACAAACACTAATATACCCACTGTACAGATGTTGCTCTCTAGCAAATGTTAGCGTGCAGTGTGTTTGTGTGTGTGAGAGAGGGAGAAAGCTCCGACTCTGAAAACTCACAAGAAACTCCAACTTCTGTTATTTCCCTCCAGTTTATCTCCTTTTCCCGTTGCCACTGTGCATTCATTTACCATTATCATACAGCACTGGGGAAGTGTGCATTTTTCACTGAACTTGAAAGATTAAATTACAGCTGCACGGATGCATCTTTGCATCAATCTGCGCCACCTCGAGCAAATCTGTATTTCTTTGTGTCTTTTTGAGTCTTTCCATTGATTTAGAAGATCAATCAACCTGTAGAATTCCCTTTGCATTTAGTCTGAACACAGAGGATATGATGCTGCACAGTTACATTCTTCCTGGGAGAGAAATTTCTGAGATGAACCAAAATTACTGCACTCATCAGGTGATGAAAACAATGAGGAGGAAGCAGAATAGCGTGTGTCACAAAATGTAAAATATGCTGCAGGGGCCATTGCAGTGCTAGTGCAGGGAGTGCTGTTCTTCTGCGGGGGTGGAGGTGAGGGTGGGGGATACCACCACGTGTGGAAAACCCCAAGCCTGGATCAATGCACCCTTTCCCCACAGTCTAAATTGGATGGCCATGGATTGATTCATCTGGGAGCTCAACGGAGAGCTCTGTGCTGCTGAAGAAACCTGCACTCCTCATCTGCACCACAAAATCACACACACACACACACACACACACACACACACACACACACACACACACACACACACACACACACAGAAATGCACTTACACATTCAACCTGTGTGGCGTCTTAGCTCCCCTTAATCATGTAATGTGCTCTGTGTCTAGACACCTGGATCCTCCACAGGCTGATCTGGATAATGGATCTGTGGCTCTCTAACACTTGACCCTGGGCGTAAGTCTGCATGTATGTCCAAATGGTCATTTGTCTGGCCTGGCCTGCACTGTCACCTTGCATATTCTTGGGAGGGGGGAGCACAAGCATCCTGCTTTCTCAATATGCAGATGCAGCCATTGTTACAGTCCTGCATTTAACAGATTTAACTGCGCTTAACTGAATTAGGCCTTTTTCTTAATTTAGCATTTTCCAATTAAGACATGTGGGATATGCTGGTATTATTCAGGTTTAAATTCAGAATATACACACAGTCTCTTGCCTGTTACGGTCATTTCTGTGTGTCGTACGAACCACTTAGCCAGCAGTTTTCAAGGCTGTGGTACAGATGTGTGCCAAAAGAAAACCCTCATTTCTGGTCAGAAGGAGAGACACCTAAGTTTACAAAAGACCTGGATATCAACAGTTTTGTGGATAGGCCTGTAATACCACAGTGACAACTTTTTCAAGAGGGTGGTTAAAGAAATAGAAAAGGGAGGCTGTGCTCACACGGTCAAACAAGTCTGCCGCTAGTGGACAACTTTAAAATAATCCTGTTTTGATGCATTACATGTAAAATGGCACAAGCACTCTACAGTTCTCGGACCAGAAATGTTGACAAATTCTGTCTCAGCGTAACATATAGGGATAACACTTTTAAAGCCATATGCGCAGTAAACATTTAAAAAATTTTAAATGTGCATTTTTAGCTGATAAGGACTCATTTTGTATTCAACTTAAGTCTGCAAAATTAGTGTTACAATCATGAGTACTCCCAGTGGCTCAGAGCATAATAATGATTTTAACAGAGGGAAAAACATATGACCAGGCTCCATTTATCTTCTGCAGTGCAAAGTATTTTGCTTTCTTTGATGTGGCTAAAAAAGGTAAAATGCTGTGTGCTTTCTCTTGAATATCAATAGGGGCAATTAGTGTACTTGGAGCTAAAAGTACAGAAAAAAAATGTCAGAATGTAAAGCCCTAGTAATCTCTTGTTGTTAACAGCTCTAAATAATGTTTTCCCCGCTTCTGTGAAAATACCTGGTGTTTTTGCCTTTGGATATCTTTAGCAGCCATCACTTTGTTTGCAGCTCAGAAGGACTTTGGGTTGCACCAAGCAAAGTCATTATGTTCACCCCTCTTTCAGTGTTTACTGTTGCATGTAGCCGTTAAGGCAGCAGTTTGCGGGTCTGCCATTCAACAAGGCAGATAGTCCTCTAAGGTTGAAAAGGACGTTCTGGGGAGCTGGTTTGTATTTATACCTGCCTCTCTCTCTCTCAAACCCACCAGCTAACAATAATCAGATCACCTTTCAGACTGCAGCTAACCAGCATGCATCGCAACAGCAGCAACCAAGCAGAACTGCGATGCTGCTGCCTCTGCCTTGCATCCATTGATTTCTGTGGGTTTTGTCCGTCCTTCTGTAAAACTGCTCCTGTCACACACAGTCTAAGCAGCGATGGCACCTCCAGTCTCTGCCTCGCTGCAGCGGGAGCCTCCGTGGAGCCCGCCGGACTCCAGCCTGTCACAAGCTGTTTAGGAGGCGGCGGACGGCGCCAGCCTTTAATCAGCTTCAGGGTCTCCATCGCGCGGCTCTCGGCCGCCGACACGCTGATACAGACAATCCAATCACCCACAATGCCTGTCAAAAGACGAGGATCTGGTGCCGCTGCTGACTTTTCTGGTTGTTCTCTTTTCTCAGACGCCCCAGGGAATAGAGCCATGAAGTTGATCACAGAGTCAGTGGAAATTAAAAGTAAAGGAAACTGATATATTTTTACTGAGGGGGTGGGAAGCTAAATATCCTATATGAACTACTCATTCCTTATACTATTAATACTATATTAAAAGAAATAACTAAAAAAAACAAAACAAAATGTCCTTTTTTTAAGTTTTAAACGTATTAAGACTAACATCATGGACTGTTTGGACAAAGCAGTAACACTCTGGTTTAAATGAGCTTGGTAAAGTATGGGTAGAGCAAAACTGGTTCTTCTAAACATATTATACATGTCAGAAAGCACTTAAAAACGTTGAAGACTTTCGCTCACTGAATGTCAGCAGCAAGTTCGTTATGTCCCACAAACTCTCTTAACTCTTTCAGTGCAATAAATACATGAATAAACATCTCTGTTAAATGCCAAAATCAGACAAACGCAAGCAAAATGTAGCTTTCAGTCTTTTTGGCCAAATCAGCTTCCCAGACTCTAAGCACTTACTCATTGCTGTGGATGTGCTTTGTGCTAACGTTAGCAACTGAACGAGAGCCTATCACTATGCAGCAGCTCTTGTTCCCCAGTTCAGAGTGTGTTTTATTACGAGCTTGGCTGCAGACGAGAGTCTTTTTCTGCACTCTGAAGTTGTTGAAATCCGGCGCTTGGGTGGTGACTTGAGGCTTCAGAAATCAACGAAAAAAGGCTTCTTTAACGTCGGCATGATATGCAGCAGGACAAACGTTAAGGTGGTAAAAGTCTGAGTGGGGCAGGTGGGAGGGGTGATGGATGGGTCCAACAAACACTGACTTTCACCCAAGAGAACTGTTTTTGTGTCCCCTGAGATTTTAAAGCCAAACCCTATTTTAAACCTAACCACGTGCTTTTGTTGTCGAAGGAAAAAAAAAAATGTTAATTTGCAGTGTTGTACTGACGTAGTGCATTTATTTTGAAAGAGGCTGCTATAAACATTACAAATCCTGTAAAAAAGGAAGTGTACCTTGAAGGAGGAGAACTTGACATGGTGTCTCAGAACGTCAACAACCAACACACCCAGGGTGCCTTGCATGTCGTATATGGACATGGAAAGTCCACGACCAAAACGTCAATATGTGACAAGGTGACAATTAAAGGTCTGTAGGATTCAGTGGCATCTAGCGGTGAGGTTGCATTTTGCCACAAACTGAAACTTCTCCTGTGTGCTGTGCCGGGCGTGGAGGAGAACTATAGATTATCAGCACCTGAAACGACACCAGTGGAGCCTCGAGCAGTCTTTCACCACAAGGCTGCCTTCTGTCGGAATGGCAATGGCCTGGTAATACAAGTACCTGAATGATCCAGCTGAGGAGCATTAGGTCTTGATGCCTTTGTTGCTTGTCTTATCACCTCCAGTTTCCAGATTTCCTGTGTGTCTCTTCATTCAACTCTTGATTAAAGGCAAAAATGCATTAAAAAAAAAAGAAGAAGAAGCCTTTAAGAATTGGTCACATATTCTTTTAAGAAGTTACTAAACATCAGGGCTGCACAAAGTTTCAGGAAATTGGATTTCTTTGCACCAGCATCTCATAATAATTAACAACTGCTGCTTTCACAACCTCCTACCTGTTCCACCAAAAACAGATCATTTTTTAAGTGGCTACTACGGCGATGGTCCAGGCCTGCAATGGCGAGAAGAATGCATTAAAGATTTCTTCGTATTTTGACAATTTACAAGTCATCGTCTAAAGTTTGAATGAAATGAAACTCATTCCAGGTGTACTTTTTCTTCTGGTAGCCTTTACAAGTTCCTAGCACCAAATCCGTGTATTCAGACAGTAAAATTATGAGCTTCCACATCTTGTTATCTTTCTGCTTCTACAAAGCCCGACCCCTTCCATTGAATTGGCCAATGCAGTTGTACTTGAGAGTCCACTGATACACTGAGGAGGCACGGCTGACCAAGACTCATGCTATTTATTGATTTTTATTGTTATCCTACATTGCGACATTACGCATGCTGTATACTGATGTGAAAATCAAGTGTAAGAATCTAAAATGTGATGTCCCAAAGCTTAGAAACCACACACAAAAAGCACTATGCTTTTAAAGTAAAATGTCATAATATTTTGATTCAGAAGTGATTTTACCATTAACATTTAATTTTGGAATGCCGCAGAGATAGTTAGTCAGCACCTCTTGGTCTCAAGGTTACGGTGGCGTTGAGGCCTGTTGTTTCATAAATCAGGGGATAATGTAATTGGCTGAAATCGAGTCAGAGAGGCAATTAATTCTCCCCACTTCTCCAGCAGCACTTACGGTGACATTACTAACACTCCAAATGTATTATTTCAATCAGATGACTCTCCTCTTGCTGGATGAAATAATGGAGGAATGTGACAGAGAGCTACTTGTGTCTTCCTCCTCCTCCTCCTCCTCCTCCTCTTCTTTCTTCATTATTTCTCTCTCTAGTTTCTTCTCGGTCTCCAATGAAACTTTCTCTTTCCTTACGTTTGCTCTTTCCTGCGGTGTCGCTCAGTCTTCTCTATTTTTTTTTTATCTACTTATCTCTCACGCACTCAGCAAATGGTTTAAACTGCCTCTCTGTGCCATAACGTACTCCATTTTTAATGCCTGATTATACACTATGGTACATGTATGGATACGAGAACTGAGCCAGTTTCCCCTCCAGCATGGCTCATTGGAAAGTAAGTCTGTGCAGTAAAAGGCTTTTTTCCCCCACACATGCTTGAGACGTTTTGGGATAATATCTGTAATCCAGGATGAACTAATTTGTCATTTCAGACAGTTTCTTTCACTGCAGCTCATGCCTCATATAAGATGTAGCCTCAAGACTTTTCTTCTTTGGACATGTGCACACTTGGGTTGATTAGAAAGGATTTTCTGCACTCACGGCCTTTGTACCCACGACATCGGTGTGTTCGAGGAAGCAAAATGTGTGTTCAGACCAAACTGCAAGCGTGTTTTTGAGGCAGCATTGTTGCACACAAAGTCAATGAAAGGATGCAATTTACAGTCAACAAACACAAATGTGGGCTGCGTGGTGGTGCAGTGGTTAGTATTGTTGCCTCACAGCAAGAGGGTTCCTGGTTTAAACCCAGGGAGGGGGAGCCTTTGTGTGAAGCCTGCGTGTCTCCCTGTGTCAGCGTGGGTTTTGTCCAGGTGCTCCAGCTTCCTCCCACAGTCCAAAGACATGCAGGTTAATTGGTGACTCTAAATTGTTTGTAGATGTCAATGTAAGCATGAATGGTTGTCTGTCTCTATGTGTCAGCCTTGTGATAGTCTGGAAACCTGTCCAGGGTGAATCCTGCTTACATCCTAAAACCAATCTATGTAGCATTGCCTTCCTAAACCCATTCTCGGAACCAATCGGCTGTATTCGGCGTCTGACTTCCGGCAGACGGCGAATACAACCTCTGGAGGCAGACCCCCGATTTTTTGGCATTCCGGTTTGATTTGGGCAGAGGAGGCGAATTTCTGTTTCCGACTTCCGTTTATGTATAAGTAAATATGCTGAACCATTGCGATGGATTCAGAGTTTGCAGTTACGCCAATTATGTTCCGCCTCGTTAGTTCACCGCACGGACCGTTTAACCTGGCAGCAACGACAGCCGGCTCAAACGTGATTGGTCAATGTCACGCTAACTACAAACAGCCTACAACCGGAAACCAGGGCTCTTCCGCTCTTCTTCCGGAGGCAAGATCTCCCATTCACTGAATGTAGAGTCTGTATATGGAGACTAATCCTAACCTAAGTAACTTCACTTCCTAACCCTAACCTACATCCTTTTTTTAGTCTCCTAACCCTAACCTATGTAACTGAACTTTCCGAAACCTAACCTACGTGACTTTACTTTCCTAACCCTAACCTCCTAAATGTTAGCTACGTAACTTTACTTTCCTAAACCTAACCTCCTAAATCTTACCTACGTAACTTTACTTTCTTAAACCTAACCTACGTAACTCTACTTTCCTAAACCTAACCTCCTAAATCTTACCTACGTAACTTTACTTTCCTAAACCTAACCTACGTAACTTTAGTTGCATAAACCTAACCTACGTAACTTTACTTTCCTAAACCTAACCTACGTAACTTTAGTTGCATAAACCTAACCTACGTAACTTTACTTTCCTAAACCTAACCTACGTAACTTTAGTTGCATAAACCTAACCTACGTAACTTTACTTTCCTAAACCTAACCTACGTAACTTTAGTTGCATAAACCTAACCTACGTAACTTTACTTCCCTAAACCTAACCTACGTAACTTTAGTTGCATAAACCTAACCTACGTAACTTTACTTTCCGAAACCTAACCTACGTAACTTTAGTTCCCTAAACCTAACCTACGTAACTTTACTTGCCTAAACCTAACCTTCGTAACTTTACTTTCCAAAACCTAACGTACGTAACTTTAGTTGCCTAAACCTAACCTACGTAAATCTACTTTTATAAGCCTAACCTATGTAACTGTAGTTTCTGAAACCTAACCTGAGTAACTTTACTTTTCAACCCTACCTTATGTAACTTTACTTGCCTAAACCTAACCTACGTAACTACCTGGATGTAAGCAATGTAAGCTGGGATAGGCTCCAGCCCCCCTGCATTCCTAAACAGGAAAAGCAGCTACGGAGAATAAATGAATGAAACACAAATGTGTTCAGGGTGGTGCAAACGGAAATGTATTCAAACAAGTTGCAGGATCATACATTTTCAGTGTTAGTACAGCTGATCATACAGTACAGCTGCCGTCATTAACCTGAGCTCGTCTGCAGCTGCACGGCAGCAGCTTGAGAATAGCTGCTGGTTAACATGTAGTATTTATGAGCTCGGATTGAATCACTATTTCACACTCGTTTTGTTGTCTGACAACAGAAACCGAAAAAAAAATTATGTAAATAAGAACAACTAAATCATGCATCCAGACGTATTAAAATACAGGACAGGTGATCACAGAGAGCAGGAGGGGACTGAACAGATGTTTAACGGGCTCACACACAGCAGAGTAACCAGTCTGGGTCTGTCCCACTCCTTACCAGATGTTGGCTGTGATGCACAGTTTTGTTGTTTGCCAACTACTAAAAAGAGGATGGAGAGGAAGAGATTAGGCATTTATATTCAGGTGTTTCAATGTAGACTGCGATTTTTCCAAAAACCTAGAAATGTTAGTGGACATATGTCATATTCACATGAATAAAAGTAGCTGTGTGTAGGCTCAAAGATGCAGCACAGACACACGCACACACACACACACACGAGTATGCTGCTACAGCTTATAGGGTAACAACTGTGTATTTTCTAATTTTGGGCACTAAATACTCCACAAACTGTACAGTAGTTAAATCTGTGTAAATGAGGCAAAATGAAAATCTGATTATTTTTTGTAGCACTTCAGTCACTCTGATTTATCAGGTATATTCCCCAGCACATTAGCTCATAATAAAATCAACATAATATCCAGATTTAATTAATTGCACAGCCTGATGTAAACATAGTTAGAGGTGGTTAGGATAAAATAAATAAAATCCTCACAATCTCTCTCCACTCCCTCTCTCTTTCCCTCTTTCTGTTATTTGCTCTCTCTCTCTTTTCTCTCTGCAAATTGTGGTTCCCCATGGCTCTCTGTTTGAATTAAGCAATTCAACTGATTGCAATTACACACTGTCAAGGGCTCTTATATCACTTTAATGGAATAACAATTTTAATTCAATACCACCCCTTAACAAATTTCCTGCCATTTTATACAATATGGTGAGAGTCAGTTGCAATTTTCCTTACCGAACTGTCATGTTAGTTATTTTTCCTCATTTAAACCAAGCTTTTTTTTTTTCTTACTGCTGCAGGATATCGAGTCCACAGGAGGAGCGCTTCCTCTCAGTTTAACCACGGATGATCATAATAAAGCTTACCATGATCCATCATGAAAGGCCAGTGTTCCCCTGCGGGATACACTATTATCTGAGTGACATTTGTGCCCTCATGCTCCCAGTTTGCTTCCAGTTTCCAGCTCTCACTCACAATTATCTTTATGGGCATCTATTTAGAGAAATCTCCAGGGAAAGGAAATTAAATTTAGCTCCCCACTGTGTGCTTTCAGCTGCTTACAGTGGGAACCAATGCATCTTGACAGTCAAAAGCCCCTCTCAGACATTTCATTACAATAAATGTGACTGCAGTTTTATATGTCGGTCTCGTGTTTGAATAAGTAAGCGAGACACTTTTCCATTAAAAGTCACAAAGGCAATAATATATAGTAACTCCTGGTAAATTACTTTGAAATGTGAACTGAATATCTGACTGTTAACTCGCCTTTGTAGCCATGAAAGATTAGGATAATTACAGCCATGGTAACTTTCCAGAGATGTAAAATCGTGTTCCAGGATATTATAACCCTTTATATAACCTCTATAGTGTGTATGGCTTTAAACTCATGGCTCTTTTACTCAGTCAAGCCTTCCTCTATCCTGATTCATTTGTTTAGGGAGCCTGAAGCAACTTACCCTCACCGATGTGACCCTTGCAGATTTTTCCCTGTGTGCAGGATGAGGGAGAAGCTGAGTCTGAGTGGGGCTACTGAGCTCGAAGCACAAACTCTTCCTTCCTCTGTCACTGACAAAAGGTCTAAGAGCAAAATGCGTCCAGTGCAGGTTTGATGACACTGACCTTTTCTCCGGCCATCCCCTGAACTCAAACCTGAATTTCAGATGAGCTCATATATATTCAGGTGAGTCTCATCACCCTCCTGATGCTCTGGAGACCATTGACTCATCCAGAGCAGCTCCCCCTCCTACTCCCCGTCAGCGCCAGACTGACCACTGAAATAACAAGACTGAAAGTCTAATCCCTGCTGGGGGGCCCTGACAGACTGCAGTGTTATTTAGACCACACAGTAACAGTGCTGGATGGACTGAATAGGGTACAATTTTGCTGTTTTTAGCAGTGTTTGGGGTTATTAAAAGGTTTATATCTGCTGTTGAGCTTGAGCATGTTCGGCAAATTTAAGAGCAAATTGCCTTTCTGAATCCTAAATTGACATGTTGGTGTCACAATGTTGCTAGAGGAAATGGAGAGGGTTCATCCTCTGGTGAATATGCACCGGTAAATTTCATGACTTTGTACCAGTTAGATTTGGATGAAGCTTGCAATTAACTTCAAGTTGTAGCCTGATGGTTGTGCTAGCAGAACGATCCGGAGGGTCAACAAAAATATTTGGATTCATCATCTGAGGATCATTCAGGCCTACAACCTGCAGCCTTTGCAACACACTGGGCAGTTGCCTGATTTGCCTGGATGATAAAAAATCCTTTTAAGGGGTTCATTAAAATCATTAAAATTCATCCTTTCGGCACCACAAATGTCAGTTAGTAATCTCATAGTGATTTGGCCAGCAGGTGGGGACAGACAGAGCAGACAGACGGAATAACCTCATCATCATTAAACCCTGCTGCTTGTCGTCCAAAAAACTTCCTCTTCCTTGCGACTTTGAGCAAACCCACTCTGGAGGTTTATCTGCATGGGTCAGGATGCATTAATTATGTTTGTGGTGACATGTTATTGATACACCAGCTTGGAGATGATACTTACATATCTACACATACTGTATCCTTTCTCTTGCAACATATCTTTGTTTATGTGGCTCCCTCTGTAAAAGGGGAGGACTAGGAATCCTCAAATGGTTTCCACAAGGTTCGTCTTATCATATGAAAATCAATTACCCGTTCCTTTAAAGATGAGATGAGACGTTATGATCTCAGTGGATGCTGTCAGCAAGAGGCACTGTGACCTTTGGGCCTCTGAGAGTCCACACTCTTCATTAACAGTCGGGTAAATATGTTATTATGGCCCAAGGCAGCTGCTCACTTCCACCTGAGCAAGGAGCCTGGGTTGCCTGGGGCAACAATGAGCCCAGCATGTGAAATGGGTTTCAGTCCATGAAAATATTGTCTTTGTAGTATTTTGTGTTTTTTTTTTTTTTCAGTTTGCAGTCATGAAAATGTTGATTGTCTCTCTATTCCAAAGTTTTGTCCTCTCAGTGTTCCCTCACTCTGTCCAACTTTTTCTCCTTCACTCTTTATGTCTGGTGCCCTCTCTCTCTGCCTCCCCTCTGCCCTCTGCATCTCTTGCTCAGACTGTCTTTCGGTCTCCTTGTTTTGGGTTTCATTTATGGCCTTGCTCGGTCCACAAGGATTGGGCTATTGCTATGGAAAACCTTGGCTGTGAAAGTGAAATGGGACCACATTTACAGTCTTGAACCGAGTAACTTTCTCTAGACGAAACAATGAGGGTATATCAATTAGTCATGCCATGTTACCTTGAACACAGGACAACAGCTTTGTTTCTCTCGCATGCTTCCACGGAAAATTGATTGGGGACCAAGTTTAAAAGCAGCAAAATGATTTCAGTCAGGAGAGACTCATTTTTATGCTAAGAGAATATTTATTAACATGTGAACGTATGAGTAAGAATGTGGAAAGTCTTTAGTGTGATTGGATGACTAGAGGAGTGAACACCCATTGTCAGCTGATTAGAAAATGTGAAAGGATGAGCACAGAGAAGGTCTTCCTGATTGAACTTACGCTGAGATTCATAACATATCATCCATTTGCAAACTGTCACACAGCTCATGTCATATAACTGAAGTGTCATTTATCTAGTCGTATGCCCAGCATTTGACACACACATGCATTGTTGCAAAACTATTGGTATTTAAAAGTGAACTGAGAGTGAAACGTATGCTTTCCTTAAAAGCCAGACTCCAATTCTGAGGTTTTAGCCAAAATGGGTGTGTTTCTGAAATACTGAGGTAACACAGCAAGGCAAGTGATAATTTTGCAATGGTGTTCATTATGTCTTTAGTTTCTGATAATGACTTTAGTTGTTCTTTTATGACAGACATGTTAGGATGTTAAATACCTTGACATGTTATGGCGAAAACGTCCGCCTTCCTCAGAAGTGTCACTTGGTGGCAGTTGTGACGCGTCTTTATCAGCAGGTCTGTCAATCAGCCGATATTAGAGAGGCGGCGGACAGACAGCAGGTGGCTGAACTGACAGGACGGTCATAACCACCACCAAGTGACACTCCGCCGAAACATCCGAACATGTCTGAGATAAAAGAACAACTAAAGTCATTACGTGATAATTTTGTCAGTGAAGTATTCTTTTAAGTAGAAAGTAGTAGTAGTACAAGTAAAATATAACAAAGTATTTGAAGGAGCAGCCTCTTAATCTGTGACATTAATCAGGAGCTTTCAAGAGGCTAATGTGTGCTTACCTTTTTTCTCCGATAACTTGATTTCCAGACATTAAGGATATTTTTAGCAGGAGCCCAATAATCCGTAGAGGTCTTTTCCTCCCCCAAAAACAAAACAAAACAAAACAAAGGAACCTGTGATTTAAACAGGTAAAAACACTGAATAAAGCAGTTTCAGGTTACAAACCAGACGTTCTGGGCTACTGTAAAAACATGGCAGTGCAATATGACGATCTCTATAAACAAGGACCCAGTCCCTCTGCAGATATAAATGGCTCACTCTAAGGTAAGGAGGACACAGCAATTATTATTTTCAGGTGATTTTACACTAAAGAAGACCTATTATATTCCATTTCTGCCAGTACATCCCCCTTAACCCCTTGAAGTATGTTTCTCTGACTTAACAATGCATTTAAAATATGTATAAAAGCAGTACAGGATGGTTAAATTAACTAGGTCTGTAAAATGTAAGGGAAAATTGTGCCGTCAGTATACCTCGCCAAAATCTGGCACATTTGTCAATAGAATCTCATTTTGACTGTTTTGAAATGCACCGACTCTTTCTGATGTGGTATTTTTGCACAGATCTTAGGACTAGAGAGATTCAAGTCAGGCCTGGTCTGGAACCAGCTGGGTTTTGGGAGGTACACGGTGGTTGCCTTTTCCTATCTCCACCCAAACTTCACCTGGGTCCCTTTGTAATCTGATAAACTGGATTGCAGCAAGCTTCAAAAAGCACCTCGACAAAGCTATGAGTGACCTCACAGGTTTTCCAACAGTTTGAGAGCAAGACAAAAGGGCACACAATTTAATTCCAGTAATTATTTGTGAAGTTTTTTTGTCAATTAAATTTAGGAGAATAAGAAGCAGTCAGTCGATTGTGCCCTTTTTCAAAACAAGCAGACAATGTAAACAGATTAACTTTGTTGGTAATAATCCCTCAGTACACAGACTTTCAGGCAACTAAAAGTTTGTTTCCTCTTCCACATAAGTTCGTCTAACCTGGGGAATTGTTTACAACCTGTCTGATCATATTTGTTGCCCTGTTGGACCCAGTTTTATTGATGCTGTAGAGATCTCAGCAGTGACTTTGGTAAGTGCCGTGTTATTCCAAATGATAGAGCTCATGGTCAGAGATGCAAAAATACAACTGAAGTTGCAACAAACCGTAGTATTGCTTCGCTTGGAAACACAGAGACTTTTGATATGTGAATATAACAGATGAACACGAATCAGTAAAAGATTATTTATGGAAAACTGGACAGCCCAATGAATATCAAAGACACTGAAGATACTCAGAATGCAGGCATTAAAACTATCCCCCAGTGCACAGCCTGGTGAATGTGCTCCTCGGATGTCTTCGACCTCACATAATTGGCTCGCCCTTCCTGACTGTCACACGACCATCAACGACCTTAATGCTGCTTGATGACACACTAATCCGGATGGCAGCGCTAAGCTGCTATATAGGCATCATCTGCTCGCCGTGAAGCCACCGGACATTTTCCATTTTCCAGCAAGAAGGCAAAGTCGTGAATTTGATTCAGTGCCGAGTTCTGACCTCTGCTCTCCTGCCTGCGAGTCACACACACAAGGAGAGATTGAGGGGAAGACAGAGAGAGAGGATTGTGCAGTATGTGCTGTACTAATAATACTGTGTATGTGTGTGTGTGTCTGTGTGCGTGTGTGTGTGTGTGTGTGTTATCTATTGTGAATGTGGTTCTGGGGCTTAATAGTGAACTGTCTGAGTGGCTGCTGAATCTAAAATTCACTGAGATGACTAGTGAGCAGTGTTGAGCTTGTTAATCAAAAACTAATGTATTACTCTGTATGCGTTACTCGTTTTAAAAGTAATATCATTACTTTACTGATTACTCCCTGCCAGCAGTAATTTGTAATGCTACTCATTATATTACTTTTCTGTTACACGCCACAAAATGTGTGATAACGTCCTTTATCCTCAAAATTCAGACTTCACATGTGCACAGTAATGTTAATTTCCATTAGGCACAGCTAAGGCTTGCAAATCATTTTTTACCTGGGGGTCTTCTGTTGCCTGTGACCAGTATTCTCCAAAGGATCTGTATTTAAGATGGACTCAGTTGTGGAGATAGGCAACATTGAATCCACCACATATCCAGCTACTTGCTTCATTAGTTCATTTGTCGCTTGTAACCTGCAGCTGTCTACAATTAAAATCCAGTTTCGGTTGTTTAGCCATTGTAGGACGTGCAGGAACAGCCGAACGATTAGCAAAATGAATACAGGATGTTATTGTCACGTCATATCAGTTGGGGAGTGACAACAAAAGTAACTTAATGAGTTAATTGTATTAGTAATTCTTTACACTACTCTGGAAACTACTCTATTACTATTACTATTACTATTACTGCAACATGCTATGAGTAACTTGTCACTGCCCGATGCTGCTAGTGCAACACTTTTTTTGTGCTTTTTGTACATTGATGTATTGGCAAATGAGAAGTGTAAAATAAATGTAGTGTTTGTTGGTGCACAGTTTAGTTACATGTGGACCAAGTATAGAGATGCAAGCATTCAACCTAACCCTTTCAAATGATTTTACATGAATATCCTGCATACCTCTAATAAATTACATCACCCATAACCTCTTATTTATTGTTATGAAAGAGTCTGGTTGAGGCGGACGCATATTTCTCTGAGGCTGACCAAGGATCAGCTGCCATTAACTGGTTTGAGTCAGGTCACTGAACTTTTATTTTGTGTGTGTGTTTGTGTGTGTGCTTCACTACCTGCCAGGGCCTAGTGGCATATATCTGAGCAAGTGTGTGTGTGTGTGTGTGTGTGTGTGTGTGTGTGTGTGTGTGTGAGTGTGTGTGTGTGTGTGTGGTGTTCAGCTGTACTGGCTGAAAGCAGGTGCTCGGGTGTCCTTGGTTTGAACTTGACACTAGCCTCATGAATCAATCTCAACTCCAGGGTTATCTGGCAGTAGTGTAGGCAACTGTGTGTGTGTGTGTGTGTGTGTGTGTGTGTGTGTGTGAGGCAGGTTAAGACTGGCCAGGAAGGTATTAACTTCTGATTGATTCATTTGGCTCTAATCCACCTCTCAGTGAAAGGTGCAGCTCGCCTACCTCCTTTTTGAAACATTATTTACCCGATATGCTCACACACCTCAGTGCTGGACACAAAGGTGCTCACAAATTCAACTGCAGTTTTGGTTCCTCTCTACTTTATTTATTTTCCAGCATGAGTCCTACATGACAATCCCTTTAGCCCCTGGATCCACCATCCCTGCAACCTTCTATTTCAAAAGTCAAACGTACCACTGGAGATGAACCATTTTATTTTTTTATTTTCATTTTTTTTAAAGAAGAACTCAGTGTAAATCTACAGAGTCTGTTAGGGAAGCAAAGATCAGCTTTAGAGGCATTCAGGTAAACAATATCACCATAGTCCTTTACTGGTAGTGCAAGTTGGGAAGCAAGTTTCTTCTTACATTAAGTCTAAAACAGTGTCAATGTGAGCAATACACACACCAAGACCAAAATTTGTTTTTTTTCCATTATATGATCAATATTTGGTTCAAATGTAAGTTTAAAGTCGATCCAAACCTCAATATATTCAATTTGTTCTACTTTCTAAAGAGATCCCCCATCATTGCAAGTTAAAACCAAAGAATTTTAACTCGAGTTGAGGTTCTGCCTCATATCCAGAAGTACTGAGCAGGTATTTTATTGAGGAATAGTTTGTTGGATATTTAAATCAGATTGTAGGAATTCTTGAATTTGTGATACAGAAGGCTTCGATGTACATATAATAGTATCATCTGCATATAGAGTGAGAGGTCCGTAATGAAAATAGATAAAAATAAGTGGTCCTAAAGTAGAGCCTGGGGGTACACCTCTCTGCTGGGTAAGCAAATCTGATTTTCACCCTTTTAAAACAACACATTGCTTTCTGTCATGAAGATGTGGGATAAACTACAGCACTGCATATTGCAAAAGACCAATAGCATGAAGTTTCTCCAAAAGATGATAGTGATCAACTCAATCAAAAGCTTTGGCTGTAAAGAATTCAGTGAATAGTTGCCCCTGTTAGTTATTGGCTATGATGTTTTTGAAAATAATTCACAGTCTCAGACGACCCTTAGTCCTGATAAAGTCATAAAGGTTCGTGACATGGCTGGATTTGAGTCAAACCTGAGTAGAAGTTGCATATTTCTTAGTTGTTTCACCAAAACCCTTACAGATGTTAGCTGCGTTACTGCTCTGTAATGTCATATTTGGCAGTTTCAGAATGTGGTTCAAAATGCATGTTGTAACACATTTTAATAAATCTTTAATGCAGCTATTCCTATCAAACAGATCTTTTTTTCCCCCACAAATTTCCTCTCTGCAGATTTCCACAGTGAGGACTGGTGCAGCAAACCAGAGTCTGACGTACTGTGTGGAGCTAAACTGACGAAGTGGAAAATGCAGGTTGTGTTTTTCTCATCTTGACTTGCTCTCACTGAGAGCAATTAATACAAGACATGGAGCGAAAAAGAGGATGACAATTATGATTAATTAAATGGAGTTCGTGTCAGAGATCCATTAGATTTAATTTGTGGTGCAGCCTTCACCAGACTTCTTTTGTCATGTGTGATGTGTTGACATGTACAGCCTTACAAGTCTATGCTTTCACCTTCTTTCTGTTAGATTATCAAAACATTTTTTATTCCAGAAAAAAATTTAATCAGTATTGCATAAAATGTTACATCAAACGGACATGACATGAGGGCACCTTTTTTTTCCAAGGTGACATCTTCAAATTGTTTGTTTTGTCCAACCAGCAGTACAAAGCCCAAAGATATTTAATTTATTCTGTGAAAAAATATATCAATCCTCACATTTTGGCTGCAGCTGCAGATTTATTTTGCTATTTTGGCATTTTGAAAATGTTCCTTTGCTTAACAGTTTGACACTGTCACATTAAAATATTATATAAAAGTAAGATGTCCATTTTATTTTATTTTATTTCTTTGACCAATATCAATATCTTTGTGCAATCTCCCTCAAGTTAATGTACAATAGGATCTGAGAAACACAGAGTAGTAGTCACTTTCAGTCGTATTACCACACATTTCGTATAAAACTAATCTCTTAACATGGATCAACCACAGCTCTTGCATCATCCATGACAATGAGATCCGGTTTGGAGGCATTTATACTTATACTTCTATCATGCTTTGCATAAACGAGACAATCAGAAACACTAATACCTAAATTTGTTGATTTTGAACTGCTGCATGAAGTCAGGAAATAGCATCAGGATCAAGATCCAGTGTCTAAAGCAATATTTCCATTTAGATCTTAATGATAAATCTAACCTTATAATTACCATTTAATAGTGTACTGATTATAAATCACTACTACTGAGAGTTCAAATATGCATAAATCTAAATATCCTGATTGCTGTTTGGTTAATTGAGAGCAAATGTGGTGGTTCCCATCTACAGATTATTGTTCCTTTTGCTGACATAATACTTGATAACCAGGCGTCCTGCTCAGAAACAGGAAACGTATGCAAGGATTCATCATCGATTTAATTGCTGCTGATCATTTTTGTGACGAACAACTCATCAGTTTGGTCACGGCAGTGTAGTTAAGCTTATCAAGTCGCTCCAAACTGCAACCAGCTGTTTCACAGAGCTCAGGACTGCACCAGTGGGCTTGTGGTGTCGACTGAAAGTGTGCGCGTTTGTGCAGACAGATGATTATAACTAAATGACCTTTGAATGTGCAGCTTAGGTAAGCAGGAGAAAAACTGATGAAGAGGATGAGGCTGGGTGGTGGGCAGAAGTTGGAGAAGAAGGGGAAAGTGAAGTTTCCCACTGACGACTTCATCTCTGTGGACAAAGAGGCAGAAAGGTGGTGAGAGGGAGTGATACTAATGAACAGAGTCAGCAAGAGTCTGAAAGAGAGCATGATATGATTCATTTGACTGACAGGTGTGGACTGGGGTTGTGCATGTAGTGTGCATGTGTGAGTGTGAGTGTGTGTGGTCCAGAGGAAGGTTGTATAGCACCTTTTGAGAATACTGATAGAAAGCCACGACAGGCAGGGTGAAGAAAAAGTGAAAAGGAGACAGAGCAGAACATAACCCCCAAGGGACCTTAGCAGTGATGGACCTGTTCATATAACAAAGACCCTTCCAGGCTGATTTGGGAGTGAGCTGCTAAGTGAATAAAATATACACTTGATATGCAAACAGCTGAGGCAGATTTTTTTCTCGGGGTGTTTGGTGTCACTCTGAGATGGGTGCTGAGCTGGGAAAGAAACTACAGATGTTCATGTTGAAAGCATGTTCCGTTCCTGTGGCCATATTATTGGTATGTCCAACTCAGAGCAGACTGTGGCACCTGGACTATGTATATCCCGTGTCTGGAGCTGGAGCTTAAGTGCATCTGGCAAATTCTGACTTTGCTGCAACTGTGACCAAGACATGGACAGGTGGTGCACATAAAAAGTGCACTTAAAAAAGGCCTGTAGTGTATTGTTGGGTTGTTGGTGCATCACTGTGGTCCAGAGTGAAATATCTCAACCAGCCTGTGGCCCTTTGCTGCATGTCGCTTCCTCTCTCTCCCCCCTGTTCATGCTTGTCTGTCCTGTCCATTAAAGGCTAAAAATGCCCCAGAAAAATATCTTTAAAAAAAAAAAGCCTTTCTTTCAAATCAAATCCACAAACCTGGAGCTTTCAACTGTCTGCTTGAGATCAGATTACAAATGTAACCACTTAAATGTAATTGATTAGCCTAGTTGCTATCTTCCTACATTTGTAACATTACTTTATTAACAGAAAAAAAACAGCACGTACCCTAGCTTGTTATTAGTGATAGTCAATTAGCTTACCAGAAACTTTCAAGTCCCTGACAATCCTCCTCTGGCAGCTACCCTTATGGGGCGATCACACACAAATGAGACGCTAGAGACGCGGACGCTTCAAAGACGCTTGAAACGCTGGAAGCGCTTATTCAATGCGTGCTAGCTACTGCCGCCTCACACTCAAAAAGTTGAAAATATTTTCAGCATCTACGCGCGTCTAAAAAGAAGCGCCGTATCATAGGAAAAATGGTGTTACTGGCGTTGTGTTTCATCTCGGTGTGATCGCTTCCTAATTTTGATTTTTGCTGCTCTTGTGTACATAATTCCCTATTTCAGCTTCATGAAGGTCTTCATAGGCTGGTCCTAGCGTCATAGCTCGTGACAGGACAGTTTTAGTTTTTTGAGAAATTAATGCTGGCATTTCTCATCTGGTCAAAAAACACAACAACTTTCTAGTAAACAAACACAATGTGCAATGCTCCTCCCCCCTCCCACCTCTACTGAAGTTTTTGCTCCTTCATGTTGCTGTGCTCACTCAGCAGTAAATTGCACTTGGCCCGTCAAACATCATATTATGTTAATCACACTTTAATATTGCTTATTACTTTTGCAATACAAGTTCAATTTCACGCTGTGACACTGTCAGCACAGGTTGCTGATATAGGCTCTGTTTTAATTTGCAGAAAGTGTCATAATAACAAATGTTCCCCAAAGGATGACTCATAACTACTTTGTTGATCCCCTGACTCTGTTCAGTTCCACCAACAGGTCCAAATTTTTTATTTATACCATGAAATATCTCTACTAGATGGACCGACACCAAAATGTGTTTCTGGTATTTATGGTTCGCAGGCAGTGCAACTGTATTTTCCTCTGCTGTCACCAGCAGGTTAGTGTTTCAGTTTGAGTATTCTGGTTTCAATAAAGACATTCAACCCCAACTGTACTTTGTATTATTGTTTTATGTTCATGGGTTTGTGCAAATTTGTCTTTATCATGCTTACATACCAAACTAAGATAGCGGGCAACATTACGCCTGCTTAACATCAGCATGGTAGCATTGTCATGAGCATGTAAGTGTGCTGATAGCATTTACCTCAAAGCAGTTTTGAAAATAAATAGATACACAAACATAGACTGTATAAAGTAATGGACGTGGCTACAGTGGCATCACGCAATGGTTTTTAGACTGCCATTTTGAAGTCTCAACTTTGGCATTTCAGCTGTTGCCATCTTGTTTTGTGACTATGTTTGGACGAGAGGCTGGAGCTGTGGAGGAGCTGTGGTGAGCGGTGGATCTGACTCACAAAGTGCAGCAATGCCTCATTTACAGCCTGTCATCTAAATCAGCCAACTTTTAAATATGCATAATTTCGGGCCTTAATAAAATGTAAACAAGCGAGTTATAAAAGATTTCACCCCCCATACAGTTGCCATGATTGTTCAAATTAGCTGTGGAAACCAAAACTGTTTTTGTACCAGGCTGTAAACATGTTTAGTTGGGCATGTTAACGGGGGTTTTGGGGGATTTACTCTGTTTTGGAGCCAGCCTCAAGTGGCCATTCGATGGCACTTCTGCACTGGCTTCATTTTTCAGCCTTAGTTTTCTGCCAAAATTACTGTTTTTTCTTTACCTTCACTAGACTAATATTGGGCTTTGTTTTGAATTGCACACCCCTTCATAAAGAAGAGAACACCAATAATGTGCTTTAAAAGTTAGAATGATACTCAATATTCAGTCTCAACCTTCAATACATAAACAGCAAAGCACAAAAGCAGTTGTATAGTAATATTATGTGACTATGTCTATGTGTTATATGGTCAATGACAAATAGCATTAGCACTCATAGGCAATTAAAATAATTTACATATACTGACTGCTATTGATTGATATTCAGATTATTACAGTACTTTTGCATAACTTACATGCAAATCAGCTTTCATCCCTGTTTTTTGATGTATGTATTTAGGCCCTTTTTAACCATACTGATTCCTTTTTAATCGAAACAGTGTGCAACGAAGATATACAGGAGATTTGTCATCAGTTAAATGAAGGAGAATCACTCTGAAAAGCTGCAGTCCATACGCCAAAATGGATTTCCTTTACATTCATAAATTGCTGGTTTGCCAGAGGAATGTGCTTCCATTTGCATTTACCATATATCTGCTCACTTAATGTTCATCCCATTAATTTTCTCCTGATTACCCATAATTTGAATGAAATGGGATCTTTTCTCTTTTTTTTTCCAGACGAAAGTTAGTAATTATTCATTAACTTCCTGATAAGTGTTCCTGAAAGCACATCATTACCATTTTCCCAGTTATTTTCCAGCAGCTTGACTGGCAGTATTACATAAAACATACCCCACTTGCTGCTCTCCAGGATGCAAGGCAATTAAAGAACAGTATTTCTCCCTCTCATGAAGTAGGTCGCGGCTAATTGCATTTGACGATGAAGAGCGGGAACATACTGCGGCGGAAATTACATGCAAGGCTTGTCACAACAGCTGTATTAATAAACATGAGGACAAAATGCCTGTGGAGTTTGTCTTTGGATGTCTTTTGACAGCACAGGCTGCACATTTATTTGGCTCTTAACAAATTAAAAATGCAGATAAAGCTTTCCTAAATGTACAACTTTGTGTAGAAAAAAAAACTGCAGTAAAGCTGATTTATTTAGGGACCAGGTTAATATTTCTCCCTACTGGATTAACATCAACAAGGCCCAGTTGCTGTCATTTTAATTTCCTGTTTAACAAAGCTTGTTGCAATAAGCAGTGATTAAAAAAAGTTAATAATGTGCAGTGTGGTAACTCTTTAATTGAGCTATGAAAAAACAAGATATCTTCTTTCATGACTGTCCTCTCGCTAAGCACACATCAGCTTGCTGCGCTCAGATTACGGTTTCTTTTTTTCCCACTCTTAATGGACTCTTGTTGCAAACAGCGTTTTAGCTCACAGGCAATAAAAATGTTGATAGGAATGTTAGTCTGGTCAAATTTATTAAACAATGTAATTAGGTTGTAAAAATTACTTTTGTCTGAAGCGAAAGAGATATTAGAGTGTCTTTGTTTATAATTAATCACCTGATAAGACTAGTATTGACTCTCACCTACAGTTACCACTGGCTTTGCTTCTCATGGATCTCTTTTCTTCTTTTAATTTCCCATTATTTAAACCGGGCAAAGCTTTCACTGTGATTAAATCTCTTATGTAACAGAGATATCCGGCAAAGAAGGCAACAAAAAGTCATTGTTAAAATAACAATTCAATACAAATAACATAAACAGACAAAGAAAAATGTAACCTGCTGCAAAGGAGTATCTCAAACAACAGCATCTTAATTATCCTAATGAAGTAAATGCAATCAATTCTGAGTGTAAGTGTTGACCTGGACTGCTCTTTTCCAGATTCTTTAAAACTAACTTGACGCAAAGTGTTCGCGCACATGCATGCAACACTTTTCAATGAGTCAAAGGTCAAAGGTATATTCAAAACAACCAAAATACATACTAAAACAAAGTAAAATAAAATGCTATTTCCATTTTGACATAAATTCAAATAAATATTCAAATAAAACAAAACCTTTCAACACCTTTCTTTTCGGACATGGAACGTGCCATTTTCATTCAATCTAGGCTCCTACTGCTGGCAAAGTATCGCTAAACATACTGCTTCAAAAGCGATAGTAAAAAAGTGCCATTCTCACTAACATTGCTTATCATTGGCATGGAGATGACACGTGATGATTTACACATGCTGACCAAACCAAAACACACACACAGTGCACGTGTTCAGCTCGCGAGCTGCCTATTTGACCGCCACTGATTTACTTAATGGATCAAGGTAAATTCAGGGCTCAAAATTTGGTGCCATTATGTCACAGCATCACACAAAGTGCTGCTCTGCATCTGAACATGATATTTTTATATAATTTATAGCTAGAAAATTAGGTTTTTAGGATGTTTTTTCACATGCAACCGCCAGATATGAAACGTCCTGAGTGTATATATGTAATTAGGTGTACGTCTACCTGTACCCCCAAAATGACATTTTTTTTAAATCCCAACAAAGTCAGTAAAATTAGGTATTAAAACATATTATCATCATGAAAACCATGATGCGTATCAGCCCTCACCTTTAATGAGACCAAACCTGAAACGTGCCTTGGCTTTTTCATTCTTTGGTTTCAGTGTCAGTGCCTTTGAAGGTTTATCTCTAAGCTGCCACCTGGGAAGTGTCATTTGTTTAAATATCATCCTCAGATAAAGAGTTTTTCATTATACCAAACTAGAATTCGTCACCTTGGGTGGTACCAATAATATCTGTCCTGGGCCCATGATCACCGCCAATTTCCCATAATGTTTTCAACCGTAACAATTGCCCAATATGTATCCCATCCCATCTAAGGTGTACAGGATGTCTTTTTTTTGGAACATGACCATGAGGCATTGCATTTCATATTGCAATTTATTTAAATTGAAATAAATTGTTTTAAGTAGATAAAAAAATAAGATGTATGATAAGAGTAAAGATGCTGATCAAACAGATGATGATGCTGATAACATCATGGTAAAAGTAAGGAGTTTATTGGACCCATCCAATTTGCCAGGTTTTTCTTTATTTGCATCACTACTAATTGAAAATCTTTAAGCTTTGAACTGTTGACAAAAGATGTCTCCTTTATTAGACTATATCTTGAACTGAGTCATTTGAAAAATAATCACATAACATATTACTCAAGGAAAACAGCCTGATCTATTTTGTTGTTCTGTGTCTTTTCAGGTTAATGGCTCTTGCGTCACTCTTGTGTCTGTCCTTTGACTACCCTATATTTATTGTCCAACATAAGTGATGGCCATGGCGGTAGAGTGATAGCAAACCCCAGGTGGCTACATGGCTCCGTTATTTGGTCTTTGACCTGAAGAAGGAAATAATGGTGCAAACACAACTGGTTTCCAGGAAACGTTTCCACAGCTGTTGTGACGCAGGTTTCTCAAAAAGGCAGTGAAAGTCATAAAGGACAGGCTGTGGAAAAATGAATTGTCGAGGTCCACTTTGATGTGGTTGCTTACCTCTGATGACTCATGACTCATTGCTCAGCTGGGCTCAAGCCGGGAGAGCACACAAACATCCACAGTAGCACAGCCAGGCTTCATGGTCAGTGTTCAATCGATCTAAAACATCAACGGTGAGCTTTGGGTTTTGGTGCCAGTCCCTTGGAACTGAAGGGCAGCAGAGAGGGCGTCTTTTTCTGGAACGGTCATTTCAAACACACAACACATGGAAAAATGAGTTGCACGACCACACTGGCAAAATGACTAGAATGCAACCCAGCTGTAAGAAGGACTTCTTCTGTTTACTGCTTAACACAACCTGTCTTAAAGACTAATCCATATATCTACAAAACTTGTCTCTTTCAAGACTTAATTAAACATCAAAATGAAACAAGACAGATTGATAAGAGCAGTCCTGAGATAGCATGTCTTTAATTAGCTTAAACACAAGATACAGACTGCTGTTTAAATTGTATTCTTTGCTCCTTCATAGATGTTCATATTCATATCAAAATGCACCACACTGATGTATTTGAAATATACTCTTCTATTTGTTTACCTTTGAGATGATATTCTTCACAATGTAAAACCACCCACAATATGAAAAGTGTAGTGTTTGAACTATAATCTACACTATGCTATAATCCTGCTTCTTCTTTTTTAGTGTGACGACTGTGTAAAGTACTTTTTTTCTCTTTCGTGTAGATTTCTGCCAACCTGCAAAAAATGCATTCCAGAGTGCAGCTGAAGCAAGGACAATGTGCAATTACGTCCCATTGAATTGAAAATCTCTTTTAAATAGAGACCTGGCCAAGGCAACATATTATGCAAAAATCCACAATGAAACAACAACTATTAAACAAAGTGGCCTCTCAAGAGAAACAAGCCCTTAAATTCATCAATGGATGAATGGATTGTTTCTAATTTCAGATCATTTTGAAGACTGTTCAATGCCCATGGAGCAGAGTCAGCAATTCAGGCGATCTTCGTTTATTCCTCTCCTGACAGCAAGTGGGAAAAAAAAACACCAGCCCCTACACAAATTAAGCAACACAAGATATGTTAGCATAAAATGAGCTAATGAACATCTCAACAGCACAGTGGCTGAGAGAGGTCACAACACACACAATCCACACAACACATGCACATTAAGAAAACAACCCCAAATTCAGAAAACACATTCATCAATTTCGCAACATATAACCTGCAAATCCTCACAACACAAGCAAGAAGCTGAACGCTCCGAAAAAGTGAAAACACCCGGCAAAATGAAGATGACAACGGAAATGTTTCCAGGGAGACCGTAATCACTTACTGCTTTTAGCCACCAAAAACAACTTAGGTGCTCGGACCCGAATCAACAACAATTTATTAATGCTAACATTATAGAGGATCAAGTTATTTGCACTTACTTGTCTTCCACCTTAAACAAATGTCAAACTTCTGACCAGCGTCTTGAGGAAAGTCTGGAAATGTCAACAACCAAGAAGTTCGTCACTGATTACGGTCCCCCGGAAACATTTCTGTTGTCATCTTCATTTTGGCGTGTCTGTGCTTTTGCAGAGCGTCCAGCTTCTTGCCTGTGTTGTGAGCATTTGCATCATGTATTCTTATTTGCTTGTGTTGTGAGGATTTGCAGCGTATGACGTTTACTAATTCGATTTTCCCTCTGTATGTTCTTGCAATATAATACCAATTTAAGCATCATTAAACGTAGTTATGACTATGTTTAGGGGTTCAGCACTTGGTTAAGAATTCAGAAAGCTGGTGGCCTTGGTTTATGATTGACAAAATCATTAGTGACTTAAAGCGTGAAACAGGTTGTTTGCTTTATTAACATTTAACTAAAACCATGATCTTTTCTTTACCTTAAAGTGCTGTTATTGTTTAAACGTACGGACACAAACCCGCTGTGAACAAACTACATTGCTCCTTAATGAGAAAAACACTGTCGAGCTCAATGATCTTGGCAGCGACTAAATTACCCTTTAAAAAATTGGCAAAAGAAATTAGTTATATGTAAACAGAATTTCTAGGAGGAGGTGAAGATGATGTCATCAAACTCTCAGTTTTCTTAGTAGTATTAGAAGTAAGTCAAATTTATGGAAGCAAAAATCAATCTCAAAAAATGCACAAACTTCTACCTTTACCCGAAAACGCGCGTGACTTTCAAAAAGGAAATAAGGAAAAATAAATGTGCTTCACTCACTCTGTCTGTTCCACTTTGATAGCAAGTGTCTCTACTTCTCCTTTAACTCAGACAGCTTCTCACCACCTTTTCTTCCACCTTTAACGGCTGAAATAATCAGGTGTCATGTTAGGTTCCTAACCTACACTACCTTAGGTCCCTGACCTAAACCGAGCTCACCGCTTTTCCTGCACTCCGCTTCCCAGAAACGGTGCCTGGCATGTCTGCCAACCTGTCACAATAGGTGGAAAAGACTTTTCTTACGCAGTCCTCAAAACTCACCGGAAAAGACAGCGAGATGTTGACAGCCACCAAGTTCGCTGGACCCCAGCGGTGAAGGGAATCCCGGTTTTCCTTGGTGTCTCTCACTGCTGTCACAGTAGGGGTTAAATGAGCAACACGCATCATTACGTGAAAAGTTCAGTCTCATCAAAACAAGTAACCTTAGGACGCGGGTACACAACATATGCAGAACACATTTTAGGCTAAACATGGTTAAACACAGAATTTTCCATCACAAGAGTCTATTTCTTCCTATACCGGAACATCTCGGAGTGTAATATCACGCTTATGCTATGGCTGCTTACCACAGGAAAACAAGGTAAGCTGTGCTCAAATCCACTTTGATCCAGACTGAAATATCTCAGCAGTGATCACATGGATTGCCACGAAATAAATGTTCCCTTGACTCTTATTGACTTTGCATATCCCCTGACATTTCTTCTAGCCCATTTGTAGTTTTGAGTGAAATTACTCAACAAGAATAGATTGCCATAAAAAGTGTGCGCCCTCCTCAGTATAATCACTTGTAATCAGTACTGTTGCTATGGTTACCTGCAGGTTAATCCTTGCACAGGGTTTAAATTGTTGACCTGATCTTTGGTGCACTGTTGTATGATATGAAGAGACATAAATTCAGAAACAAATATTTATCAGAGGCCATAAACGTACAGGCTTCTGTCAGCTGGTCACTGGGTTCCTCATTTCCTGCTCGATGTGCACCCAAAGCTACTTTGAGCTATGGAGGTTTTTAAAGATTTCCATACTTCATGCTGAATGTCATGGGCTCACACTCTTCTGTGCATTGAAAGAATTGAGTGTCCTTTGGACTTATGAAACCTCTTCAAAGCTCATAAGATTTGAAGAAGAAGAAGAAGAAAAAAAAAAACAACAAAAGAGAGAAAATGAAAAAGAAGATTGTCATCCACCTTGGCTGAGCTCTGGGTGGTTTGCTGTGATGTTCACAGAGGCTAAAGTGCTGTGGTTTGGTGTGAATGTTAAGAGTTGGACGTTTTAAAAAATGCTGGGTAGTTCTCGTTCTCCTTTGCTGCTGCAATTTCTTTTGTCAGTGTGTTTGGAGTATTGTCTCTCAGGAATCACCTTCATTACATGCAGAGCTACTTTGCAGGTTGTTATTGTGCAATCCAGCACCCCTGCATTCAAGTTTGAGGCCACAATTTAGGACTGATTTATTCAACACTGATGCATTATCTGTCAGTGGTTTTTAGTTGGTTATTTCTGCAACATTCATGTGTGACAAAGTATCAACAGAGTAAGGATGTGGTGTCAGCGCTGATGAGACAGAACAAGACCCCAGTCTCGTATCACCACAATTCCCTCCTGTCTCTTTTGCCTTTTCAGTCTCTTTGTTCTCCATCGATCCACACCGGGCCGCTCATCCACTTCAAGTACATCTTCATTTCAAACCCACCTGTTAATCAGACAGACCTGAAGAGGCCTGGAGCTCCTGGCTGCTCTCACCACAAAAAAAAAACTCACAATATTTCATGTTCTCAGGATAACTTGAGTATTTACAATGTAGAGCAAGCGATGGAATAACAAATGCAATCTGTAATGCAATTTAAAACTGAGCAGATGAGATTAACATGGCAGCCAACAGAGAGAAAGAAGCTGCGCCTCAATTCAGGGGCTGCAGCCTTTCGAAGGCTGCATTTGAAGACTGATTGCGTTACATCGGCGCGACCAAGGCTGTCTCATCTCGAAGGCTCCTTCAAATACAGCTGAGAAATGTAGCCTTCTTTGCCAGAATGTGGAGGATGCAACAGATGAATCCTTCATGGCCCAGCCTATCCCAAGATGCATTCCACACATGTGACGATTATATATTTAGTTAACTAACAGTTGTTCACTTGTTAATGGTTAGCTGGTCTTTATATTACTATGAGCTAAAAGCACACAGCTTAAACAATCTGAATTTAAAAAGTTTACTTGAAAACGATCCTCCATCAGCCTGAAATATATCAAATGGCGGTGTCTCCAGTGGTGAATTATCTCCTCAAGTATTAAATTAAAAAAAATATATAACAATCTCTGGGTCCATGATTTAGGGCCAACTCACTTACTAACTTACTCCTTCTTTTGGCAAGAACAACCGGTGATGCAACCAGGAAATCCTCCGCAGACCAGACCGTTCAGTTCGGATGATGCCGTCTTCAAAGGACGTCGACCGCGAAGGCTGCGTCCTTCAGAAGCTGCAGCCTCTGAATTGACACACTGCTAGAGACCGTCTGAGACACAAGATAAATGACAGGGAAAACAAGGCTTTTTAATTGTACTGAAATATAGAAAGTAAATAATTCAGTAACTTCACTGTTTGATCTATACTTGCTTGAAGGCCAAAATGTATACTATTGAATCAGCTCCATTACAATTTATGTTAGTTTTCAGTGTATTTTTTACCATCTAAATTTTTTATTTCCAGGAATTTAGAGTTTTATAAGGAAATAGAAAGGGCTATTTATATTATAGGACACTTTCATTCCAATGAAACTATTTTTCATTCCCATCACAGCTATTAAGTGGTAAGAAGCGCCTTACCGCCAAAATGGCTTTTTTCAGGCACTACGGTCCCTAAATGCAGTAATCACATTACAGTTACTAATCAAAAACTTAAGTCGTTGCTTGCGTTACATAAATTCATCATTAGATCTCCCGAGACCCGGGAAGACATGGGAGCAGCTTCATGTGTTTACAGCAGATAGCAGGAGCGAGGACAGACATCTCACTCTGCTACTCTGTGCTGCAACACACTCCACTGTCCCACCAAACATTGATAACACGCTTAGTATTTTACAAATTTGAGGGTTTTTTTTATTTGATGAACGTCGCGCTGATATGCAAAAATGAACTAAATGACTGTGGGGCAGTGGGTGAGTAATATAATCATAACACCTTTACACACGGTAACCACCCCCACCTGGCATAACAGCTTCTCTGGTGGAAACCCTGCAAATACTTAAGGAGAAAGAGGGAAGTCTGCTTAGGGGCCTGCCTTGTGAACCAGCTGTGCACCTCATGCAACAGCCTAATAGCATTTTGGATTTCTGTCATCGCATCAATTACACTGATGGGTGAAAACATATGCTTCCTAGTGGCCCCTCGTGAAGCTGGCTCTGGGTGTATCCATCTAGTTACCTACCTTAGCATTGTTACACATATGTAACGTTTAATGCTAAATCCTTAACTGGCAAATTATGTGACAGAGTGACTGGTAATGTAACTAATTAAGGGATTACTTTTTTCCTAAGTAATGTGTAATGTGTAATGCATTACTTTTTTGAGTAACGACCCCCAACACTTGTAAGAAGTCATTTTGGTAAGGCATTGGTACAATTTAAGGATTTGGGATATTGTCATCAGTTTTGATACAACAATATCAATAGTGGCATGCTGGATTACAAATAAAGCTATATTAGGGAAAGCAACATTTTAAAATGTGACTACAGCAATGAGTAATGTTCTGTTTACGATCACAGCTGGCTCGATCTGCTCTGCACCCATGTAGTAGTGAGTGTGCCGACTAATTACCCATGAAACGCATCAATATGCTGCATTATTAATTGGAAGCAAACTGTGAGGCATTTAGCAGAGTTCAGTATTCGGATGTCGGGTGTGTGTGCCAATCTGCATATTTGATCAGTGTGTTTTAATAAAGAGCAGGTCGAGCAGCTTCGACTTTCAGGATGAATAATCAATCTGATTTCTGCGAAGTAATGGAGGTCTCCGTCAGGAAATTGTTCTGGATCTTTAGCTACGCCTGTTGAGGTTCCACTCAACCAATGACAGTATTTGTTTGTCTTCAGCAGCGGTCTGAGAAAGATGAGTATATATTTGAAGCCAGCTTGTGTGTATGTGTGGTTATGTTCATCATAGTAGGCTTCACCTTCTCCATGTGCCATTGAGTCTTCATCTTGACAGAATGCAGGACGCACAGCCTCTCAGTGTGTTGCTCTGACAGCCCCCCTGCTGCTCTGCGGCGCTCTCAACTGACCCTGACCACAGAACTCATCATCGCCTGCAACAGCCTAAACAGCGGCTCCTTCGACACTCTAAGGCCTTCAGACATGATGAATTATAGATACACAGACTGGTTGGTGAATGGATAGAGCAGTTGAATAAAAGAACTAGATTTTGAACTTGGAGAAATACCCTTAATTGAGATATTGCATTCATGAGAATAAGATGAATGCAAGGCCACAGTGACCTTGACCTTTGACCACCAAAATCAAATAGCTCATTGTCAAGTCTAAGTGAACGCTTGTGCCAAATTTGGAGATATTCCCTCAGTGTGGTTTTCAGGTATCACGTTCATAAGAATGAGACATATGCAAGGCCACAGTGACCTTGACCTTTAACCGGCAAAATCTAATCTGTTCATCGTTGAGTCCAAGTGAAGATTTGAGCCAAATATGAAAAAAAGAATAAATAAAAAAAGAAATCTCTCAAGACATCCTTGAGATAACGCATTCATAAGAGTGGGATGCACAGGCAACCCAAAAACATAATGCCTCCGGCCTTTACCACCACCGGTGTGGAGGCACAATATGAGATGAGCAAAGTCCAAATGTGCAAGCAAGCAGCAGCAGAAGGCCACTCCTTTACTGTACATGCCCCTGTAGAATAAGAGACACAATACAAAAATAAATAAATTCTGACACCCTGCAGCCACAGTAACAGTAACACATCACGCTTTAATTAGTTCTTTCCTCCTCCCGCCTCACACTCCCAGCTCCTGTTTCCAGTGTGCCTTGCTCCTCTCTTGGATGCTGTCTGAAGTGCGGAGCAGATGAAGGTGGATCAGGGCGGCAGAGAGCAGAGCAGAGGCCAACACAGGGGATTCTCACTGACAGATCCCTCATTCGTCTTGACAAGCCTGGCAGTCTGAGCGGCAGTGCAAACAGCCTGTTCACACGCCTCATATATTACACCCATCAGTAACACTGCACACACATACTGCATCACACAAAGTCAAGGGTAGGCCTACACACATACTTTTTTCCCACAAACTTTTATTTACCAAGGGAATGTCAACTCCTCTCAGCAACACCTGCTTCATATCCACACATGTCCACTTTTTCCGACCAGCAGAGCCCCGGCTGGCAGCAGCTTCACTTCAAGAGTTGGCTGTTAAATGCTGTGCCCCAGGGCTCTTTAACAGCAGAGAATGGCTCATTCATGTTATTTACCAACACTTTCCAAGACACGCGAGGAGTTCATCATGGTAAAAAACTTTAGAAGCAGCAGTTCCCAAAGAACAGCACGGGAACTCCTCAGAGGTCTGTCAGCTCCGCTTGCTTCTGGTATCTTCTCCACCTCTGAACCAACTGGGATACTTCTGATTTGAAACAAAATCACTCTTAACTAATATATTCAGAATTTCAACTGGCCTGTTTACTTCAGTATAACAAGGGTCGTACACCCTGTCTACACTGGAAATGTTTCAAATGCAAGTATCTTGGCAACAGAATTTCTTCATACACACTTACTATCCTACGACACGCAGCGTGTTTTCAACCCCCCGGGCATTTTTTCCCCAACTTGCTCATTTAGTGATGTTTCTTGTGTAGTGGGCATAGACTGTAAAAATAATGGATACAGCCACTGATGTCACACATTGGTTTGTGGACTTCATTTTAAAGCTTGCGTTTGGTATTTTGGCTGTTGCCATGTTGGTTTGTGGAGTCAGAAGTGGCTATATTAGGACGAGAGGGTGGAGCTGTGGAGCCCCGCTCTTAATAATCCATAATTTCAAGCCTTAATAAAATGTAAAGAGGTGAAACCCATCCCCCTTTAATTCCTCATGAGGGGGGATTAGCTAAAGAAACCACAACTGTTTTTCGTACCAGGATGTAAAGATGTTTATTTCTGCTGTAAATCATTGTCAGTGGGGATTGACTCGCTATTGGAGTCGGTCTCAAGTGGCCATTAGAGGAACTGCAGTTTTTGGCACTTCTGCATTGGCTTTGTTTTTCAGCCCTGCAGGTTGTCACTTGGTGTTAAGGCTCTGACACATCATCAAAGTCAGGGTGTTGGTGAGCGTCTGTCGCCCTAGTTTTTGCGGTGTGTCCCGCACCATCGGCACTTCAGCGTCGGCGGCTTTTCAGCCAATTGAGCATGTTGAATCGGCGGCAGAGCTTGTCGGTGAGAGAGATCACCCTAATTGGCTGTTCAGGTTTTTATTTCCTCCTTCCTGTAGCTGCCTGTAGTGAAACGGGGGCTCCTCAGGCGCCATTTCACTCAGCTGCCTGACAGACCTGCTGCTTCTTCCCACTTGAATAGCCACAGCATGACCGGAGGGAAGCTAGCCCCGGCTCTCCGTTTAGATCCAACTGGAGCATCGAGCCCAGGTTTGTTTTTCAAGTTAAGGTGGGAAGAAGCAGCAGGTTTAGTGAAGTGGAGCCTGCGGAGGAAACACCGGGACCATCTGGATGTAATAGTCTGTGGAGGTGCTGCGGCTGCACAGATAGGAAACCCCTCGGCTTACAGGATGTACCACTCTCTCACACAGGCGCAGAAGGTACATGCCGCTTGGCCGTTGGATGTAGTCTTTGTAGTGTGTTCAAATGCAACTGACACAGGGTGACGTGAGGCGACGTAGACGACGCAACAGTTGGCTTTCTTTGCCGCTAGTTCTTTGATGTCGGTTTGTTGTGTCAGCACCTTTAGGCTTTGAGGGCAACTGGTTCATGTGGGGCCTCATGACACTCATGTGTCTGACCAATTAACTTTTTTCAACAGGTTTGAAAATTTGTATCCAGGGTTGTGGATACACACAGTGTGTTTTAATACAAATGTAAATGATGTACACAAAGCATTTTTTCAGCTGCAGTGAGAACTTCCCAGGGTGCTGGTCATTTTAATTCATTTTAATTAATTGAGATACACACACTCTGCAAATAGAAACTGCTTGTGAAACACACATATTATTCCAGTTGCCGCAGGTATTTACTGTACTGAAAGGAAAAGACCTTGCACGGTCTACAAACAACTGTGGATTCTGCATTAATGTAACCCTGGAAAAAATCATGACAGTGCAGTCTAATGTCAAACTGAGCATCAAAACTGCACTTCACAACTAAACAGTTGACTTTTTTTCCTGCTTTGTTTACAGCGTGGCTCTATGGAGGGCAATGTCAGTCTGTAAGTTAGTTAATCCAGACCAAAAGCTCTCTCTGCAAAATATCCCAACATCTTTGATGGATTGGCAGGAGAAACCGTAGAGTCGTAGGGTTGGAGTAACAAAAAACACTTGGATTTATTGAACGGCCAGGAAACAAGGGCAGAGGAGTAAACAAAAGTGAGGTTCTTCCCTGAGGAGCAGTCACTTTCTGCTCTTTGAGGAGCTGATGTCCTGGAGAAACACAAAGAAGAGAGCAGCAGAGATCAGACAGGATTGTTACTTTTTGTTTCAACACCTTACTTCCGCATCTTTCCAGCTCCTCAGTTTCTCCTTCCTCTGACAGTTCCTGCTCTCCTTCCTACCCAGCAGTCACTGATTGTTGATGGGACTCAGCTGGGAGCTCTACAGGTTTGGGTGAGCTGGCAGTGCAGGTATTCCTGATTGATAACTCTGCCCACCTGGTGCCGACTCCGCCCTGTTCTCTGGTCACAGTCATGGGGAGAGACACCACAATCTATTACAGACTTTAATGATTTGCAGGTTATGTATCCGAACAACTTTGGTGGTTCCTTTCCTTTCTGTCAACTGACATAAACAGGTAATAATTTTAGTTTTCCCAGTACTATGGTTTATGGCAAAATATTTGCAGATCTAATGCCATGCGCATCAGCCTTAGTTGTACCTTCTGTTTACCGATAACTAGCATGCTAAACATCAGCATGGTAATACTGTCATTGTGAGAATGTATCTGATGTTAGCATTCAGTTAACAAAGCAAAAACGTGCCTTAGTCTCACAGAGCCACATGCATGGCTGCTGTTGCCTAAATTTCAGAGCTTGACCACGTGAGGAGGAGATCAAAAATAGAGGCCTTAGACTTTTCATTAATCTGTTGAAACATCAGTAAACACCCTGAGTTAATTTTATAGTCCCAGTCCTGCATCAAGCTCTTTAAAAAGGGGCCAAGAGTTTAATGTTGACCCTGCTGATGTGAAAAATGTCTGTAGGAGAACGCACTTAGCTGCCAGGTTTCATCCCTGTGCTAAAAATAAACATGATCACGTGACTCTATAGGGCACTTTGGATAACAAGTTTAAGTAAAGGTCGTGACAGATAACAGATATGACACTGCACACATGCGTGACAGCAGACACGCAGTGCCTATACATCTTCATGACCATATGCATGACTGAAGGAAGACTGTTTAAATTTTCAATGAAAACTCACACACACACACACACACACACACTCAATCTTGCTCTGTACTGTAGAACCCTGTATTGCACTCGTGAGGACAGTGATTGGCACATTTGGCAAATTTTATATTGTATAAATTAGTCTAGAGGCTGGCAGACGTTACAAAATTCGGCTCACCTACAAAACAACTTTCTTATACTATCCATGTTTTCCAAACAAATACAACATGCTAACATTATTAGCACAAGCCTGTAGTATTTTACATTGTATAAATTAGCCTAGCAGCTGGAGATCTTTTCAACTCACAAGATTCACTGACAAATCAACTGTCATACTAAACTCGTTTTCCAAACAAATACAACATGCTAACATTATTAGCACAAGCCTATGGCATTTTACATTCTAGATATTAGTTTCTTATCTGTGAAAGTTAAGTAAACAAAAGCTTTGTTTCCACTGAGGGAAATGGTTTCAGCTTACAAAAATACACGGGAGGTCTGTGTCGTCCCATGCGTAGTCACATTTCTGGGGAGGTGCACATCAGTGTAGGGTGTGGCCTGGGCTCTACCTCGACACAGAGCCTACGCCATTTGTAAGTATAAATCCCGCGTAAGTCTGAGCCCTAAAACAGGCCCTTGAAAGTCTGTCTGTTTATGAGGACTGGCCAAAATGTCCTCACTTTCCAAAAATGTCCTCAATCTCAATATGTACAGTAGAGCTTTGATTCTCTGCCTGAACCCGATTGGGCCCAACCTGTCAGGCTTGGGCTGAGTCAGGATTGAATTGGGTTGAGTTTGCTCCAGTTCCCTGTTAGGCTGCGTTGCCATGAACACATCCCAACTACTGCCTCTCATTAATAAGGGGAAATGTTATACAATCTCTAGTTAATATATATATATATCTGTATGGCATATGACAGTTGTGCTTGGACTGTGCTGAACATTCATTAGCGGAAGGCATATGTTGAAGATGAAGTCACAAATGTCTGTTACTGCGCTGAAAAGACTTAAGTTGACTTTAGCTAAAAATAAATGCTTTAATACTGAAAAAAGAAAAGTTATCATTTTAAAGTGGAAGTCTAAATTGGCTCGAGCCTGGACGAGATTATGCAGGTTCATTTAGGGTTGGGCCTGATTTTTTTAGGCCTGATCATTGCTCTCGTCTACACACACCTGTCAGCTGGGTTCTCTCTCTGAGTTTCATCTGCACAGCAGAAACTCACAGTGCTGCTGTTTACTAAACTAAAACTAAACTGAAGAAAGCAGCAGCCTTGTGCAGAGCCATTGTTGGAAATAAGAACATCACTGGGGCCAGATGAAAACCTTGTACCTCCAAAGTTTAAAACAGTCCATGGCCATATTACAAGTAAAGGAATGTTATTTATTCTCTTCACATTGAAATGAGGACTTTGTTTGCTAACACAGGAACACACAGCCAGCAGCTGGGCACATCTGTCTATTTTGGAAACAAACCGCAGGTGGTTTCTACTTTATCCTATGAAAAGGGGGGGGGTTGCATTATTTTTAAGAAACGTCTTTGGCTCGAAAAGGGAACAAAGCAATACTAAAAATACTGTCGACTACACATAGAGCAAGTGATTGTGGTGTGTTGTTTAGGATAATCATTTAAATCATGTTAACCCAGTTCTTGTTTAGTATATAGAAGGAAATAAGAGGTTTGGATTCACTTGTGCTCTATCATTTGCATTAACAGACAACAATGAATAATGCATGTCATCACTGCCAGAATCAAAATAACAGTGATTGATCCTGCAGGTTGTTGCATCATCTGTGCCTCCTGCCTCTAACGCAGACGCCATAAGCTGATGAAGACTATAACATGTGGTTGAACTCTTTGGAATAAGCAAGTAAGTGAACCTTGTGATTAGATTTTTTTTTCTTTTTTGTCAAGCTAAATATGAATTGTTATTGTTTTGAATATTGAGTGTGCTCACATCTAAACAATGACATGAGAAGCTGAACCGAAGCAAAGTCCTTCAGAACTGAACTTTGGAAAAATGACCAATTTCAAATTAAAATAAACGTGTTGTATAGTCTGCATTAAGTTTGCTTAAATTCAGTTTTTCAGGACACTACTGTTGCTAACTTGTAAATAAAGATGAGGAGATACTCAATGTCAGTAATGGTGGCAATTAAGACTTCAATAAGATGGTTTATGGAGCCCCCCACATCATTTTTCTAGGATTATATATCCAAACTACAACTATACAAACTAAACAGAAGGACTATTATAGTTAATTACACCAGTTATTAGGTTTTATTTTGTACTTTGGAAGAAAAATAAGAAGGAATCTAGGCAGAGATCAACAAAATAATCCCGTTCTTTCATTTCACAGTGCCAGAGTCAGCCTCGTACATTATTAGCAGTAGTGTTGAAAAAAATAACAGAGTCAATAACTCTTTATTGTTTACATATTAATAATTACTAGAGAAACCCCATGAAACTCTGATGAGAGCCACAGCAGTATTACACATGCCTGTTTAGGCATTTAACTAAATCCATTTGGTTTCAGATTTCCAACATGCGGAATAACTCATTAAATCTAATCATTTAAATGAAAAACATGTAACAGAGAAAAGTGAATTAAAACCCCTTCGTGGAAAACCATTAATATTAATTAAGACACTCTAACGCTAATACACTTTGTATTCAAGAAAGAAAGTGAAAGAGAGAAAATGAACACAGGGGCTCTGCATGTGCTCTTAGATTTACTCTGAAATTAATTTATCACAGGAACCAAAATTGTGCATAAATGTGTCACAATGACTTGAACTGCAGGTGCATATTGTACATGTGGTTATGTTAAGGCTAACACTACAAAATACGAAAAAGACCTAGTTTGTTGTCAAGGAAAATTGTGGTTTAAAGGTCAGGTGTGTCGGATACAGGGGCATATATGGGCAGAAATTAAATATAACATTCATAAGTATGTTCCTTAGTTTAATTGTTGTGTTTTTGTTACCTACATACGGAGCAGGTTCTCTTCCGCAGAGATCACTTTGTTGCCCTACAGTAGCCCAGAAGGGACAAACCAAACACTGGCTCGAAATAGGGCCATTTTTGGGCCATTATCATGTCTGATTTGAGTTATTCAGTATTTAACTAAGATGCCAATTAAATCTTTATATAACTGCCTCTCCTCATGAGGAACACATTTGCCTCAAGAACCCATAACTTCCGTTTATATAGATTTTCCGCCAATTTTATTTTTTTGAAAAACACTTCAAATGGATCTCTTCCTAGGAAGTTTGAGCGATCTGCATGAAACTGGGTAAACATAATCTAGGGACCAATATCTAAAGTTCCCTCTTGGCAAAAGTTGGAAAACTTACTAAAACTGAGCTTCTATAAGGCAATGAATATTGCGGAGGGCGTGGCTCATCACATAAAGGTGTATAACATCTCAAGGGTTTCACCCATCACCACGCAACTTTGTAGGCATATGACCACACATAATCTGAGGGGACCCCTCCATTATTGACCCCATCAAACAAAATGGGGGCGCTAGAGAGCTCATTTCTTATCTAGGCCTAACCGCCATATGGATTTTTACTAAACTTGGTAGATATGTAGAACAGGACGCCTCAAGGTGACTGGAGAAATTTAACTCTAATTGGCAACTGGGTGGCGCTATAACAACAGAAAAATGCTTCAAAATGGCTAAAATGTGACAGATCGCTGTGGCTCCCCCTGTGGACCAATGTTGTTGGTTTTTTTTCTAATTTTTAGGATGACTAAGTCATGGTATGGTGTGCTGTACATAATCACGGAAACTGTCCGTGTGTCATTCTGTCTTGCCTCCATTATAGCTCCACAATAGCCCTTCGTTTCCCTATGCTTGATGAAAGGGAGAAGCCAGGACAGCATGAGCCTATATAAAAGGCTGGGATCCTCTACCCTCCCTTAACTAACTAACTTTTTCTTTTCATTTTTACCAATTTGTCTGAAGCTTACAATTTCCAGCTCTTCAGTGATCTATTTGCAGGAACTGCAGCCTAACTTACAAGCCTCCATTCAACTTTTTTAATCTGTAGAAGAGAGATCATACAGTATCTTTCAACATGCCCTGCTAACCTTTCTTCAAACTGGTCCGTGCTTCTTGTTGTTGTTTTAACAAATGTGAGCTACTTGTCTGAAAATCCTACTGTCACATTTTTTTCAGGAGGTGTACGGTGCATCTCTGTGGCTCTCTGCCCCCCACAGACCATTTCTGCAGCTCTGCAGAAGTATAATAAGCTTAAGCCTTTGTTGTTTGCTTGAATATTTACTCTTCTTTTAGCTCTTCACCAACAACAAGCTAGTTGCTTAGTCTGACTGTTGGCGGTTTGTTGCGGCACAGGTAGTACACAGTGGGATTTTAGAGCTTTTTTATGAAATACAGTTGTTTCTGTGTTGGAAAAAAAAAGTAAAAAACAAACAAACAATAGGTTAAATGACACTAAAATGCTGAGCTGAGGGGAACCACAGATATTTTTGTCAGTCACTTTCATAATGCAGATTGGTTTAATACATCTATTTTGATTCCTCTGATATGTATTTTGTGTTATTTTTTAAATCTACAACAAGGTGAGTCTAAGGAATAATCATATTCATCAGTTCATTCAACTTTTCTGAGTCACATCACATCATCAGCTAGGCTGCATTTCAGCTTGAACTCATGCATTTAACTGATTCTCTTCTGCTACACAGCATTAGCAGACATTTTGCCAGCACATAAAGCTACTGAACTCATCACTTTAAATATGGTGGATGGATGGCTGACAAGACCAGGATTTGGTTTTTATGGCCCACCACCTTGCTTAAGTAAATTAGTTTGAACTATGAGTATTGGAAGTGTTTGACACTTCACCCTCTGCATATGTCTCTCATTTAAGGCCCACAGTCAAACTGCCCACTCAACAGGCTCTCCTACGAACTTTAAAGTCACCTCAATATTGCATCTCAAAAAAAAGAAGAAAAAAATCTATTTCAACCAGGAGTGAGGGAGAGAAAGGAAGACAGAGTGTAGGGGAGAGAGACAGAGACAGCGAAAGAGTCTCAGCGTGTCAAACCCAAATACTATTATACTTGTTATAATTCATTATTATTTCAATGACAGGGGTCTTGGTCTGAAGGTGACTTCATTACATTACAGGTTATTGCCTCATATATCAAACTTGGGTGGCCCCAATTTTTTAGGCAGCAGAAGTGTCTGGCTGACTGTGAAATTGACTGCTCTCCATCACAGAGTAATTAGATTAGCCTGCTGGTTATGTATAAAACAAGAGCAGACAGAGCTAGCTGCTCTCCTGAGGCTGCCGGCAGGGATGAGGACGGCAATATGGTGATGAGGGCACACAGGTGTACTGTAGAATACTGTACAAGGAAGCACTCTGTGTGTGTGTGTGTGTGTGTGTGTGTGTGTGTGTGTGTGTGTGTACATAACATTCGAGGACCAATTTCAGACTTTAAACCTCTTATTTGTGGACACTTGGGACGCCTAATTGGGAACAATTTGGGGTCCCCAGTTTGTTTCAAGAGCAATCACATCTACCAAGAGAGAAAAGTTAAATTTAAAAAATGGTTTCACGCACTGTTTAACAATCCAAACTGCACTGTCGAAAGCAAACAAAAGTCTGTTGCTGTGTCTAAAATCATATACTTCCGTTAGTACACTTACATATAGTACCCTGCGTACACTCTGAACTTACTTACGTAGTACGCAATTGTTGACAGGGTAGTGTCTCAAATCAAACAACGTCATTGGGAAATGATGAATGCAAGATCTAGCAGCTTTTCTTCTGCTTGGCAAATTGCACTTTGTTCATCAAAATATATGCTCGCTATGTCTGCTTGTTTGCTTTCTTGACTTCCTCTGTATTTATTTGTTGTATGCATAAACCCCAAACGTTCCTCACAGCCATAGATCGTACAGCTTACACCACAACACACTTTGTTATATTTCACAGTGCTAAATCATAACAGAATTAACCCAGCAAACAAACTGATGGCATCTCTCTCAGGACAATACACCATGCCACACCACAAAAACTGCTCAGGAATGACTTGGAGGAGGTAACTAAAAGCTAAAGGCGTCAACCTGGCCTCCAAATTCCCCAACCCACAGGACTCAAAGGATCCGTCGACACTGCCTTGGTTCCAGACAACACAGGACACCTCCAGAGATCCTGTCTCCGTGCCTCCACAGGGCAGATGCCGCACCACAGATCGGACTTGGCTCTGGCCTGTCGAGGCCTGTACAAAGGACTTCTGGGACACCAGTTTGTCCCACAGATGCTCGATGAGATTGGGATCTGGGGAATTTGACAGCTAGATCAATGCCTAAAGCTCTTTGTCATGTTTCTTGGACCATTCCTGAGCAGTTTCTGCAGCATGGTGCATTGCTTTGCCAGGGGGCTGCTGCCATCAGGGGCACTGCTGCAATGACTGGGGGCATCCACATGAATGCCATGACCAAAGGTTTTCCTGCAGAACATTGCATTGTAATGAAACCATCAACTTTATTCACTTCACCTGTCAGTGATGTTTTGGCTGATCGGTGTATGTCTTGTGGCCAATACAGAGACACATTTAAGCACCTCTGTACTGGCTTGAACATGTAGTTGTGTTTGTTACGATACAACACAATATGGTACGATACGATACGATGCTATGCTGTGCGATGCGATACAAAACGATATGATATACTTTATCGTCCCCGTAGGGAAATTTGTCTTGGACTCAGGAGCTGCGTTACAATAATAGTGTAGAAGGAATGAAGCATTCATCATAAAAAGACATACAACACAACATACCAACAGTATTGCACATCAGCCACTATGTATTGCACATAACGCCCGCACACGAAAGAGCACTATAAGCAATGCTGTTGTCCGTGATTATAATGGCTCAACCACTCTACTTGTGTACTGACAGAAAGTTATATAAACGTCTGGATATTGACAAAGTGCTCAGACTTCAAATAGACACCACTCAATGTCAATTACAATCACGCCCCGTGGAGCTGTAAGATCCAGGCCCATAACTGCTTCAGATTGTTAGCTTTAAAAAAAGAAAAACTGCAAGTTTTCATTCAGTTATCTTCTATTGCTTAAACCCTTTCATGTCTTAATTAAGCCTCCTTTGTAAGCCTCATTAATCAGTGGTATTTTGCATTATTTGACATTGCATTTGCTGATATGATCATTTTATACACAAAGTTTAAATTGCTTTTGCGCAGAAACTTTACTCCATATTTCCCCAGAGGAAAGCTATGCTGTAGGTTCCCCGGCACTGTGTGTGAAGTGCAAATGTGTGTATCTGTGTCCTTGTGTGTCTACGAGAACACACATGAATGAGCATCAGTGTGAATGTATGCGTTGATGTGTGTACTCACAGGGTTTGTTTTCACAAGAAACTCACATTAGGAGCAACACTAGCTATAACCAGCTCATGCATTTTGCTGAGATTGCTGCATAATTCAGGTTTGCTGCCTTTGTTCAGCACCACCCATAAAAACAAGATCGTTAACCGTCTACGTTTCCGCTCTGTGCTGATAGACATCTTATTTGTAGTGTTTACATGATGTAGATGTCTGTATTTGGTCATTAATTTTTCAGCAGAGAATCTTAGCTCTCTGGTACAGCCTTGATCCTCCATGCTTCATCGAACTGCCTGTCTTCAAGCCAGAGGGTAGCAGAGCTGTGAGCCGCCCTGAAATACTGAAAGCGCATCTCTTTAGATGAGAAGTGCATGTTTATGTGTGTGCATGCATTTGTGTTATTGCACGGTTGTGTCTGCTGGTGGAAATATATCCATATGTACAACAGGTTGTGTTTATACTGCACGAATGCACATGTGGATGTCAGATAAGATGAAACATCATTAATCCCTGTAGGAAAATTGTGTCAATGCTGAGGCCAGAGGGAGAAAATCATTAATTTCTGGAAAATGTAACATTCCACTCATATTGCCTCAAACCTCTAATATTTGAATCTCTTATTTCATTTTGTGTACTCGCTGACAAGCAACCACAAAAATGATCCTACATACATTGAAGTTAAAGACCAAAGGTTTTCAACTAAAATTCAAGTAGGACCAGTTACAAAAATGTCCCACCAGCACAGGGCTGAAGCTCATTAAGGTCTAAACTGCATCCCATGGCCTACTCTGACATGCATCAAATAAAATCATCACTGTATGTTTCCAGACCATTTCAAAAACATACTGTAGTCAGTGTCAAAGTAGGATACTTTCAACACACAGACACACAGACACAGATGCCGTCATCATGCCATTATTATGACATCAACATGACATAATCATAACATGTTATCATGGCATTTTGTAATTATGTCATCAAAACATCATCATGCCATCATTATGTCATAATGTTATTATGTCAGTATCATGTCATCACAATATCATCATTATCATGTCGTCATCATCGTGATGTCATATCGTCATCATGACATTTAATCATCATCATCATCATCATGACATTATCATGTTATTATCATGACACCATCATCATGTCATCAAATGACATCATCATGTTGTCATCATGTCGTCATTCATCATGATGTCATCCTGGCATCATCATGTCATCAAAATGTCATCATCATAGTGTCATCATGACATCATTATGACATAATGATGCCGTCGTTGTCATCATTATGATGTCATCATGTCATCATTGTGTCATCATGTCAATATCATGACATCATTATGTTGTCACCATGACATCATCATGACATCATGATGCCATCATCATGACATCATCATTTCAACATATAATCGTGTCATCATGACATCATGTAATCATGTCATCATGACATAATCAGGTCATCATCATGTTGTCGTCATCATCATGATTTCACAGTCTGGTCAATACTGCAAAAAAGTAAAGTTAAAGTAAAATGTTTAATTTATAAAAACTAACATCATACAGTATGATGTTTTTTGGCTTTGAAGAATCATGGACCCATCTTCTGATGCTCCATCTTCTGAGGTGTCTTATTAGCAGCATATAAAACAAAAACAGCTCTATACATTTTTTTTTAAAATGTTTTACAGCAGTTATAAACATATACAAACAAAAACATTTCTGTCACTAAAATAAAAGAAAATTGTCCTGTTTTATTTCTTTTCTTTTTCAATTATTAAATGTATGAAAACTAACGTCTTTTTTTGTTTGTGCAAAACAAATAGGCTTGTCGATAAACATCGTAGTGGGCATCAGTTTCATTGAGCATTTGTAAAGCCTTTGTTTTCCTCTACAGAGTATAAGGTCTCATACCGCAGCAATAAATATAGTTACCTATCATCGCAATTTTTTGCTCTGTTTGAATCATTTGGGAATGGTTGCCTTAATGCTGCAGGAATAACATTAACTTTGTTACTCCTTTTTTCCATCTGTCTTTCCTATTGACTCATCACTGAGGTGATGATGTAAATTAGTTGGCTAAACCAAATTGGCTCCAAAGTGCCAGACCTGTAGGTTGTTTTGGTCTGGTAATGGTGTTACAGGCATTACCAAGTGTATTGCAGTGAGCCAGCTTAGTGTAGCATGTCTCCCAGTGTGTCTCACTGAAGATGTAGACTGTTTTGGTTTGGTGCTGGGAGGGGCACGCAGCATGTTGCTTGTTATGTCATGTGTGCTGCCTTGTTGAGCGCAGTGGCACGAAAACATTATATCAAACACAACTGAAGCTGCATATCTTGGTTTCCAGATGTGATAGGATTAGCTCAACAATATTGTAATTCACACTGAGTTGAACCGCTCGCACCAAATACGTGTATTGTTACACTTGTTCCCTACTGCTTTGGAGGAAAACATCACCATGGACTGTTTTTACGCTTGTCCATATATTACAATGCTGGCTTAAATTTAAGTTTTTTACTGCAGTAAACTCTCCAGATATGGGCTTGGTGTTTTCAAAATGTGTGCTACAGTCATCGAGGCTCCAACGTCCTTCTTTTACAGCATAAAGGAGTGATTCAGATATGCCATGTGTATGCGTTTAGGTGTGTGTTAGTGGCTGTCTGTCAGTGTATTTCCTTTAGAGGTCAACAGGCTGTTGGTACTAATGGAGTTTTTTCTGGGTGAAAAGACAGCAGTGTTGTGGGGAAACGTATTGATGAGAGAACCAATGGAACTGTTCATCTTCCCTGATTCATTGGCCCGTACATCAAAATTGGGAAGCCTCAGTGCTAATAGGGTCACACTGCCCTTTTTATGTTATTGGACCTCTTGTTCTACAACACACACACACACACACACACACACACACACACACACACACATACAAAAAACTGAAGGCACTTAAAAATTCTATTATGGATCTCTACAACTTTTTTTTTTTTTACGTCACATTAAAGTCCATTGTATGGATGTGTATTAGATGCATTTGTAACCACATGATGCTAAACTTCCACAGAATGTGACTTCTATGAATACGGGTAAAAATGCTCTGAAGGTGTGACATTTTATTCAAACCCCTTTACTCTTACTGTGAAGGAAGAAAAGAAAAAGAACAGGATGTGAAGGCACATGAAGTAAGAAAAGAAGAGGTGAATGTAAATGAAATCCTCCCTTTCTGTCAAGGTTTTTTTTAGCTCTCATGCTCCCAGCTGTCCTGTCTTTTCTTTTTGTGCGTGTGTGTGTGTGCATGTGTGTGTGTCATCAGACTGTAGTCGATGTGATGTATTTTAAAGGTCTCTAGTCAGCTCACCTAACTCTCTCTGTGTCTCAGCAACAAAATAAGTGAGACAGCAAAGGTTTCATCATGATTTAACTTGAGGCCACTTTGGGCTCATGTGGGTCCAACACCCTCGTAACTTAACAATCTATAAAACCAACTGATGAACTTTTGAAGTGGCGAACTGAGAATTAACACCCAGAGGCATTAACGCTACTACAATGACATTTTATAATGTATTCAAGTGTGTAAATCTAAGGGAAGTATTTCAAATTCCCATACGCTGCTCACGTCTTAAAGTGAGAGCACCGCTGTACCTGCAGCGTGAGACAGTGCGTGGCAGTTAAGCATTTTTGCATAAGAATATGGAAGTTATGTAGTTGAGAAAATGTAGTGCTAAAGGAAAGGGCTGTCTACTGGCAAGGATATTGATTTGTTTTAGGTTCTTTTAAATGGCGTAAATACATTTAGCTGAACACGGATAAGTATCTTATGCAGCCCCACTTAAAAAAAAATCCAAGCTATCCCTTTAAAGTAATGATTGATACAGCACAGTTGTGATTCTGCCTCTTACTTATACATCAAATCATTTGAAATGTGATGTTTAAACACTGCTACATCTGGTTTGTTTGACCAGAAACTACATTGGTAGCACTTAGGAGAGGGCTTACATGAAATATTCAACACAACTGAAAAGCCAAAGAGTAGACTCAACTAAAATCAAACAGAGAAGCCAAAAGCAAGAAAATCCAAAGAAATACAGAAGATCTATCAAAATTGCTCGATATACAAGTGTTGTCATCCTCGAAACAACGTGCAAGGCTAAAGGCTATTTTTTGGTAGCCTTGCTAGCTGTTTGTACTGTAAGAAAGTAATCAGTGGTGAAGAGCACAACACAACTGTCCTTGATAAAATAGTATTCCTGCATTACAGGAAAACGTGATAAAGTTTTTAAATCAACTTGCAGAGTTTTTATATTCTTGTACCTCTATTTAGTTTTGACAATGCAGCACCTTATTACCATGATTTAAATGTAATCAGTGCAACCTTTTAAAATGGAAAGACGATGACTTGAAGAGAAAGAAACTAAATAAAGATTTGCAGCCAGTCAACCTCCTGTCAAAGTGTGATATTACTTCACAACCTTCATGATCGTAGCTTCTCATTGTATTTGATTAGATTTCCCTCCAAAGACTACTACAAGCTGTTTGGAATGCATGAGTAGGGAAATATCTGAGACTATTTATAATTGATTGTTTGGCTACTTGGGGGCAGTGGAAACAAGCTGTAAACACAACACTGATATATTATCACCTTATGGTGAAACCGTTGTTGTTTACTCATCCAGCAGATACAGGAGAACATTGGTATTCAGCACTGATCAAAGCAGCTTTAAAGAGTTGTCTAAATTGTATTGACTGTTTTATTAAGACTGATACAATCGCACTGTCAAACCTACAGCTTATAGGCCTTTTGACAGACCCTTTGACAGCTTTACTGGTAGTGAATGAATGTCTTGTGGGTGTGGTTTAGGAGGCAGGGTCAGCACTGACGTCACACTTGGGGGTTGTTATGAATGACTCATTATGCGGTTATGGCACTCGCCCAAGGAAGTCCAGGTACATGGCTCACGTCTAACGCAACACGTAGGGAGAGGCACTACCGGCTTGCTAGCCATAGTTGACATTTTATGAGCCAGGCATAGCATAGCAGCGTAACATATGTCAAAAGTAGTCTTGTCAATTCGGCATCAGTATAATCCATATAATGCCTTCGCTACCAGCCTCTGTTAGGGAGCTGCATCATTTTATCGAAAGAAGGCTATTCAAATGAGATGCAAACGCTGTCAAAATCAAGATAAGCACTGGTTGGTGGACGAGAAACATGCAGAATTAAACACCAACTCTTGCTCACTCCACAGCTCAACACAGTCCAAGAGGCTTGTTCATGTTCTTGCACCTCCCTGGATTCCCCTCCATGTTCACTGTCTGTGGTTTGCTGCTTCTGTTTGGTGCCAGAGAGAGCGCTCCCATTGGTTGTGGACCAAAGTTATGACGATATTCAACATGTTTGATTTTATTGGAACAAAACATTGGGGGAAAAGACTGACTTAAGACAGCTTGGACTTTGTTTTAGTGACACACTTCACACCAAATCATCAAGATCAACAAAACTCCAGCAAACCTCTCATGAATTTATTCTGACATTTGGAATTATTCGTTTGGTATGAAGGCTGGCATTAGCTGTTTCAGTTTCAGCTTCTTGGTATAAATCACACAGACTTACTGTCACACTGTCATGGCTCACTGAGGCACTTAAATAAGGCAGGGCCATCATCAGTGTTAGTAGTAAGACCTGTGCTTTTTCTACTATGACAAGCTAAAACATTGCCTGTAGTGACTATATGACAGCAAGCACACAAGTGGATCGGCTCTTTAGTGCTACTGCGAGCTAAGCTATCAACTTGACCTTTATCTTGCATGATGTCCCTTCGAGGGCTTGAAGCCAACCACAGAGACAAAACAAAAATCTAAAAAGTGTGTTGTTGGGAACTGCTCTGAGTTACACTGCATGTCTTTGCACTTGCACCATTTTCACTTATGCAAAGTGAAAAACCAGTGTCAGACATCAGTCCGCTTGCTGTGGGTTTTCCACCTGCTCACTGGCTTTTTTTTAATGTTATTCTCCAGCAATGATGATGAATAACAACAATTATCCATAGCCCTAGAAAACCATGTGTTATTGATGGCAGATGCTTAGAGGAGCAAAACAAAGGTAGGAAAAAGAGCTTCCCCCTTGTATTCATGAGTGCTGCTTTATCTGAAAGAAACACACAGATAAAGGCCCAACATTAAAGCCCGGTGAAAGAAAAATTGTTTCTATATATACACATATCCCCACCAGAGAGCGAAATAACAAAATAAGCAAAAAACTATATGTGAAGAAACTCTAAAATAGGAGTCTTTGTGCTGCAGTTTTAGAGGCAAGTGGAAGGCGGTGCGACACTGCTTTTAGTCAGAATTCAAAAGGTCACACGTTCAATGACATGCAGTGTTTCCATCACCTTTAGTTTGACAATGTTTTTCAATTTCTTGATGGAATTTGGCTGGCAAAGCTTTCTTGTGAAATTTAGACACCTTGAAACTTTACTTTTGCGACAAAACGTCATCGTCATCAGTCCATAGACTCCATCCATCCATCCATCCTTACAGTGCAGCCTAAGTGTTAGGAAAAGGTATTCAGATAATTTCCTTAATATCTGAGGCCATGGTCCTCAGACAGAAAAGGGTGGATTGCCCACTCCGGGTCGGGGGGAGGTCCTGCCTCAGGTGGAGGAGTTTAAGTATCTCAGGCGGATTGGGGTGTTGTCAGCAGTGAAGCAGGCGCTGAACCGGTCTGTTGTGGTGAAGAGGGAACTTAGCCAAAAAGCAAAATTCTTGATTTACCGGGCGATCTACGTTCCAACGCTCACCTATGGGCACAAGCTCTGGGTAGTGACCGAAAGAATGATATCGTGAGTACAAGCGGCCGAAATGAGTTTCCTCCGCAGGGTGGCTGGGCTCAGCCTTAGAGACAGGGTGAGGAGCTCGGACATCCGGGAGGACTCGGAGTAGAGCCGCTGCTCCTCCACATCGAGAGGAGCCAGTTGAGGTGGTGCGGGCATCTGGTAAGGATGCCTCCCGGGCATGTTTCAGGCACGTCCAACCGGAAGGAGACCTTGGGGCCGCCCCAGGACACGCTGGAGGGATTACATCGCCCGGCTGGCCTGGGAACACCTCAGCGTTCCCCGCGGAAGAGCTGAGGGAAGTGGCTGGGGAGAGGACTGTCTGGGCTTCTTTGCTGAGGCTGCTGCCCCCGCGACCTGGACCCGGATAAACGGAGGACAACAAGAACAAGTACAAATTCGGCTGGCAAAGTTTTCTTGTGAAATTTAGACACCTTGAAACTTTACTTTTGCGACAAAATGCCAATCCTCCATGTATAGACTCCATCCATCCATCGAATTCTTACTGCTTACAGTGCAGCCTAAATGTTAGGACAAGGTATTCAGATAATTTCCTTAATATTACATTTGTAATCGAAATAAGGTCTCCATCTGTGTAGATGGATACTTAATGGTATTCCACTGAGTTAATGAAAATTATATTGAATTTCTCTGTTTTGGTTTTAGATTTTTTTTTAATCTCAAAGGAGAAAACAGGCCAAGTGATTTACAGAGCAGATATGTATGCTGTAGTAGACAAATAAAATTAATTTTAATTTCAATTTAATTTAGTAAAACCACAAAGTAGATACTCCATTACAAATAAAAGTCCTTCATTGAAAACATAATTTAAAATATAGCCACAAGCGGCAATTCTGGGGTTCAAGCCAGCCAGCATGGACCTTTAGTAGTTGAGAGCTGGGTAGAATAAAGACATTTTACAAATAAGGACAGATGCTCATTCATTTAAGTCCAAATCTCTACCAGGCCAAGCTCTTCTTTGGAAACATTGTCACTTCCTATTAGTCAATTTTGGAAACATTTTGGGGACATGCTTTAATGGCTTAATTAAAAAAAGGCCACTGAGTTTGATGTTGTTTGAACAAACCCTAATTGATTTATGGCCACATTTTGAGAAAGGCCATTGCACGTGTTTGGAACAGGTGCTTCCCACCATTAACCGATTTCAAAATAATTTAACACTTGTGGTTCAACAGTATTTTTTAACATACCTTGCAAGTTTTGTAAAGAGGGGACAATCAGTCTCTGATTTATAGCGTGATTTACATTATCTCACGCCCATTATTTCCATGTGTCGTGCCCCCTAGTGGCCAATTTATGTTCCTGGTACCCTTTAGACATTTTTTTTTTTTTCTGAAGTATGGAATCTGAAATGTCTTTTGATGATGTCCGCACATCAAGTGAGACATGACCCCAGATGATGCACCCTGAATTTCCTAATCTCTGTAGCTGATGAGGAGGAGAGCTGATGAGGAGGAGAATGCAGGATGGAAACATTGTCTCATTTAAAATTCAAGTGCTGAAAGTCCTTTTGGACTGCACTGTATTCAGTATGTGACTCCGGGTCACAGTGGCAGCAGCTGCCAAAACAGGAATTTTGTTTCTGTGAGCACAGAGCTGGGCTCAACTATACACCTGAGAGTTGATGTTTCATGTAGCAAGTTTTGTAGCTTTGGTTCAAGTCTGAAAATACCCCTGCCTTCACCTACAGCCAGACAGCCAACACACCACATGTTGTTTCTTTTCCCAACTTGTAACCTGAATACAAGAAAGAACACACCAGCATTGGTAGAGGTTATGTGCAGAGTTCTGGATCACTCTTAAGGAACAATTTAAAGGTGGTCGTTGAAATCCGGCGCTTGACATGTGACCAGTTGCCATTGTAGTTTAACAGTGCTGCGTGGCTTCAGGGGGAAACGCAGCGGGATATGAATGTAAGTAAAGGCAATGACAGTCCAAGTAGGGTGGGTAGGGGTGGCGGATGGGTCCAGAAACATTGCTTATTACCCGAGAGGGCAGTGTTCACCTCCTGTAAGATGATGATGTTGACAAAGCCAAAGCCTGTTCTTTTTTTTAAACCCAACGATGTGTTTTAGTTTTTGAAGGAACAACAAGTTCAGTTCAGTTCAGTTTGCGGTGTTATAATGACTTTCATTTTGCAGCCAAACCCTCTTCTTTTTTTCTAAACCCAACCACGTGTTTTTGTCATCTAAACCCAATCAGGTACATCAGTTGTTGAAAAAAAAAAAAACAATTCAATTGTACAAAAATAAATATAAATGTAAAATCTCTGGAATGAAATAATGATAGAAATAATGTCTCTTCTGTATTAGAAAAATCAACATGTAAAATAAAAGCTATCCTTTCAAGTCTTACTCGACAAATAAAATAAATAATATGAAATAATGTTCTAAATAATGCCTCTTCTGTGTTAGAAAATCCAACTTTGAGCTTCCCGGCACCTTTATTAGACACAGAATCATATGTGCCAGCTTTGCACACGGTGCACTGGGCCTCTCATATATTCCGACCGGGTCGGGGCGGTAAATTGAGATTTTTTTCTGCAGTTGCAAACCGGACATTATCATCAATTTATAAACACCCCCCGGACGCCCCGGACAGGACGTGGAAAGTGAACATGTCTGGGCAAAAGAGGACGTTTGGTCAGCCTATCAAAGCATCTACCATCCGGTCCACCTCCCAATGAAAAACATTAACAGGATGCATATGAAATGTGCAAAGGTAGAAATGTATATCTGCGATTTGTAGAAACGTATAATGCCACATTAAATTCGGGCAACTGGGAAGAAGAGTTTGTGTAGCTTGTGCCAAGCAGCATTTCATTTTTGTTCATCTTTGTTCTCTCGGATTCAAAGTTTGTATAAAAAAAAAGAGGAATCGCAGGAACTCCACAGCTTTTTCACAGCTGGTGGAGATAAAACTTTCTTTCAGATTTTTTAAGGGAAATGACTAGGCTACTGCAGTTTGAGGAGAAGTTCATCCTTATTTGCATAATGTTGAATCATTTTAACTTTCAACCCCTCCGTCTTTCTCTCATCATAGGCCTGCTATACCACGATGCCTTAAGAAGCAATTCACTCACAAAGGGACGGGGTATTCAGCTTTGCACTCATCTCTCCTGGTGATTGTAATCCACTTTGTCAGTACCGTCCCTGCAGCCGTCTTTCTTCTTCCCCACATCAAGCTCCATTTTGAGGGAAAATACAGTTAAGTATAATATGATTCTATATTTTCTCTCTTTGATATCACCGGGGAAAAGGTGCCAGACACGGCTCCAGACTGGCTTCTTGTCTTGTGTTTCATTTTCCCTGCTTCCATCGCTCCCTCTGTCCATTCATGGAGAGAGCGCACCCACCATTAAGTGGTTAAAGCAGAGAGAAAGGGATGGAGGAAGGAGCGGAGAGAAAGAGGGAACACCAAAGGGATGTAGACATGGAGGATGAAGGAATCCGAGGCAGGCAGATATCAGGGGTATGAGGAGGATGTAACCAAGATAAAAATCCGTTTGAGCTGAAGTGGGGTTGGGAGGAAGCTAACAATTTTCTGCATGAATCGGCTTGGCTCATCATAGCTGTCGGGGGAAATGTGTCAGTAACATTGTGTGTGTGCATGTGTGCGTGATATGATAAACATTTGCTGCTGCTGCTGCTGCTTCCAGCCTTTCTCCAGCAGCCCCCCCACACCTCTCCAAAAACCTCAGGCTTCCGGCAGCTTCTCCTTCGAATCTCATGGTGCGAAGTGGACTCACACATACGCACACACACTGTGTGTAAGTGATTACATCAGGTTTCTCCCCCAGCACTGGGCTTCTCCTGAAAGGAGGAGATTTGATTAATTTGGCAGCTTCTTTTGAGGATATCATCTAGGTTTGGCTGGCAGAGGAGAGGGCTGTGGGAGTGTGTTTACTCTCTTCTACTTCTATTCAATCACAGAAATGAAAGCAGGTATAAGAATCCGTATTGCTGAATTTCATGGAGACGCATGATGACTTTGACAGTGAACAGATATGGCTGTGGAAGAGAAGAAGAAACAACTGAATCTCCTAAACACTGGGTGTTTGTCAGCGCTGGTGGATCTTCAGTAGCATTAAAATTGGATTTTAATTCGGTTTCAGCTTGTTAGAGAGGCTCTACATCTCATGTTTAAGCTTGACTACACTGTTATAGAGGTACCACTGACTTGGCAAGAACTGTAAGCCTCGTGCTGAGTGTGTTTTTTTTTTTACAGTGTTTAATGCAGACATCACACTACATGACATATGTTGGGGCATTGGGAACAAGGATTTGTGTGCTTGTGTTATCTAGTGTCAGTGTGTGGAAGTGGGAGACAGAAGACATCTCAACATCCCAGCAACAATACTGGCATGACATGTTTTCTTTCCTCCCACCAGCTTCAGTGAATGGCACATTACTAGCTTGCTTGAGATGAGCTGCGCCTCGCCTAGAAAGCTGACAACAGCAGGCAGCAGCAGCTGGTTGCAGCGACAAAAAGCCGGGGTCAAGACACAGGCTCCAGCAGAACGACAGTCGGTACAGGAAGTTACAAAAACACTCACACACTGCTAGATCTGATTCAGATTCATTCACACTGATAGTCAAACACAGAGGAAAGAAGACAATACGTGACAACAGTGACACTAACACTAATGAACCGGGATATTTGACGAGTTCGGTTGAGGCCGGCAACACCAGAAATGGCTGCTGCCGTGAAAGGTGCCTCTGTGCATCAGTATCTGATGCTGAAATCTTTGACAAAGCGACGGTATTTGATGAGTTGTGTGTGGGGACGGGCTGGCTGAACAGATATCCAGCATCGACATGTACAAAATAATTAACAAACCATTGATTTCAAAGATACTGCTGACATCACATTAAACCTATGGGCACACACACTGATGAGCACACTGAACTTAGTATGTCATTTTCTGCAGAACTGTTTTACTTGTTCTCCTACATTTTAATGGTGTCTTCCATTTTTCCCTGCGGGGGTTAGTCTGGTGACCTGTCCTGGGTGTACCCAATGTTAGGATAGACTCCTGTGACCCTCAACAAGATAAGCAGTTATGAGAAATGAATGAATGAATGCTTAGAAGAAGATATAATTTATAATCCCCAGAAATTCATTTTCTTCACTTTGTTGTCATATACACACAGGCCCAAAACACACACACACACACACACACACACATGCACAACAGGACCCAAACATGCATCGAATGGAAGGATGTCAGGGTAAGGTGGCTGCCTATGAATGGGTGCCCTGAGCAGTTTGGCACCTCGACGGCAATCTGGTACCACTCCAGCTGCCAGTCCAACCTTCCGGTTCCCAACCCAAGTCCCTATGGATTAAGCAAACTGCTGCCCTATCATGAAAGAGTGTATAGTCAATGCATGACATGACCTGTCTATGAAAAATGCATATGTGGTGGTAAACAGTAAACTAATTCCTTTTAGTTTACCAGTGGTGCGACTGAAACAGAAGCATAAATCTGCTCTAACATCATCACCGTACTTGAACTACTGCTGAACCTGGGCTCCTTCACAAGAATTGCTCTGAAAGTTTTTGAAGTACAAAGAACGAAACACAGATTTCAGTGACTATTATTGACATTTGTGCTGAATTATATTTGCCTCTTTTGCTTCTGTTTTATCTCTTGTGAAATTATCAAGCGCACAGAGGGCTGTGTAAACTCAGTTAAAATGGAAAAATGCAAAATCACCAAACAAGAATGGCGGCAGTCTCAAAACATTACATCCATTACATTTACCCGAGGCACACGATTTTCCTTCCCTCATCATTTAGAAACAGTTTTCTATCACTTGAGCCAGCATCCCCTGCCTGTTTCCCTTAAATAGGTCAGAGGAGGTGAGACAAATCCTTTGAGTTAAAGAGCTCTTCACATACAGTTTTTTTATTTCACCATTTATACAGATAGTACACAGACCAGCAGCGCTGAAATTGGATGTATATGAGAATAAATAACCATTTGCAGATTTGTTTTCAATGGGGTAAACACGTTCTGTCAGCAGAATGTCTGACCCCACTGTGGCCCCCGAGTGTGCAGCAAAGCTATTTAAATTTCACAAGAACCGCATCAGCTGAGGCGTTCACATACACAATCACGCACATGCACACACAAACTGAAAAAACTTAGACATACACCGTCTTGACAGTATGAAAACCACCATGGGGGCTTTAGCCCACAAAAATCCAGACTCCAAGACATAAACACCCTCATTTAGGCTCAGGCATTAAGTCTAGGCAGTGCTAAAGCTACAAAGACAACAGATAAACAAAGCAAATTAAAAGCGAGAGCCCCTCGCTGATACTAAATACTCCATAAACCTCCCCGAGCAACCTCTGAGCAATGTCTTCAACATTTCTATGGCAGGCAGACTTGAAGCAAGAGTGGGTGGAGGCAGACTGAGGGAGAGAAAGAGAAATTGTGAAAACGAAATTAATAATTTTTTTTTGGAAGGGAGGGGTAATAGGGTTAGAAAGATAGATGTAGTGAAAACACAGTTAAAAAGAATAGATCAAAACAAATAGTGACAGCCAAAGAATATTAACCCCTCCAAAAAACTAGCATGAGCATCTGTCAGCGGTGCTGCCAGTGAAGACAGATGTTCATTTTCTCAGATATTTCAACCAGCTCTTCCACTGCCACTTTTGGGCTGTTTGGATGTGATGCATCATTCTGGCAGTGAGTCTTGGGAGCTTCCAATTAAGTCTCAGCCAAATCCAAATTAGAAAAATCTGTGGACGAGTAAACTCCTCTCACGTTTTGTTGTGGAGCTTTACTTTGACCATTACTAAATAAGTCCTGTCATGGAAGACACAAGAACACAAAGTGAGAAGGACCAAAACTTCAACACTATAGGCGCAGTGAAGGCAAAGCTAGGCCCAAACTTAAGGCTCATTTATACTCCCTTTATGTACAAAAATACTTTGATTTCCCCTCATACATCAATGTGTCCTTTATGGCGGCATAGAGACATCCACTAGATGGCCCTAGAGGGCAGAGTCAAAGGTTTCGGTAACACTATCTATGAAGACCACATTTATAATGCATTATAACGCCGTTCATAGTGAATTATAACGCATTTAATGCTCTATGACTGCAACACACATCATGCTTCCTGATGCACTGCATCAACGGTCATAAAACATTATGGGACATATAATGAATTATAAGTGTCTTATGGATGCTATAACGTAAGCTTATAACTAGTTATAACTGTAGTAAGAACTCATAGTATGGTATCAGCCTAACAGTCTATGCAATATCATAAAGTGTGATGCATTTTCATGTAGGCTATTTAAAAAAAAATATCTATGCTGCTTCTTAATTAATGTCTATTATACACTAGAATACTTTGAAAATACTTTTAAAATGCTAAACTCTGACACGCTCTCACAACAGGGTCACTATTTGAAAGATTGTTAGCTTCAAAAAGGAAGAAACAAGGTGGACAGACATTAGCTATGTTTCCATCCAAAAGTGATTCGAATCATTGGGAAATGCGCATTAAAAGAAATACGAATCCTGTGTGTTTCCATTAAATGTAGGGACTTAAACTACGAGTTTTCCACAGAACTGGAAACAAAACAAGTCTCGCATTATTCTTCTTGTTCTACGTTTTCTGGCGGTTGGCAACCAGCTTGTAAATGCATCACCGCCTTAGCTTGTAGGCTAAGTAGCAAACACTCCAGTCGCTGACATTAGCTTGCAGGTAGCCCCTGCAGTGGTTAGCTGGCTAGCGATAGCATGTAGCATTCTCACTGGAGATTTCAGGGGCTGCAGCAATTTCTGTCCACTTCTTTCATTCTGTCCTGTATGTCCTCACTCCACTTAATCCTTCTTTCCCACAGTCTGAGACAAATGTAGCTAAATGAGCAAACAACACAGTTTGCAAAAAACACCCCAGTGGTCAAATCTGTATTAAGTAAAACGAAGCAGAAATATGTTTTGCAGTCAAACACTTGTTAAGAACATAAGCCTGTGCTCATAATTCCCCTCAAGCTGTGTGTTCTAAGCTGTAATATTTAACAGAATTAAAATTAATTTAAATGCATAACTGTTGAAACATAAGTATAACTGAAACTGGGTAACATGATGACGTCCTGTAAGATACAAACCCAGCACCCTATGCGCCCCCGAACCACCACCACCACTTCCCCCTGTAAAGTTGTTTCCTGGTGGATCGATCATAATGAAAGTAGAGCCGTAATGGATCGCGGGCCTTGAGGACAGCATGCTGGCTTCTGACGCTGCCTGTCAAACCAGAGATAAAAGATCAGGGATAGTGGTCTGGTCCGATTCATCACCCCCTCCCACCTTCACCCCCTTTCACCCCTCCACCCGACCTGCTCATTAACATCCTGGTTGGATTACGGATGGCCTCGCTCGGTCAGGACCACACAGGGGAGCACGCCCTCTCATTCTTCCTGGCTTGTTCCTGTTTCTCTGTACAGCCGTTGGGTGTCTCATTTTCCCTGTATTTTCACTTAATTCCTCTGCCTACTGTCCATCTCATTTCATCTTCTTCACTTGTACTACTGTATTTCTCTCCCTCACTTGCTCTATGTCCGCTCTCCGTTTTTCTCCTCTGTTCCCTCTCATCTCTCTCGTTCTCACCCGCTGCCCTCTCTGCACTCAGGCCAGCTTGTTAACGGCCTCATCCCTTCATTACTCCTTTCTTCTTCTACTTCAGTCACCCCTCTCACCTCTCAGCATTTGTCTAACCCCTTCATTGCCTTGTCTGCCATCCATCTCATTTTCCCAGGCCTTCACCGCCTCACCCGTCTCCTGCCAGTGTTATTAACCATGTCTCTTCTCTGTGCCACCATCTCCTTGCATCAGTGATCTTTCCTCTAATTTATCTGCACGTGTCTTCCAACTGGTGTTTCACATTACCTTGTATACTTTATGAAAAATAAGTGTAGTGTTACTGTATGTTTTTACAAACAAATTCCCTTGAAGACATCTAAACCCTGAATGCATTTCTCCTGCTCACAAGTATTATTTTTGTAGCAACAGCCTGAATTAAAATATTCCTCCAAGTTCTAGTGAGTTCTTCTTTTATGTTTAGATATCGAAGGACCCTTCAGTCAACATGATATTGAAGAGGCTATACTTATACTTGCTAGACTTGGAGAGTGAAATTAAAAAGAAGAATAGTCAAAAGCAATGCAGAAGAGGCCAAGGTATTTTTATAGCATGGGTCCAACTCCCAAAACAATTCTCCCATTCCCAAAGGTGCTCTATTGGATTGAGATCTGGTGACTGTGGAGGCCAATAAACCAGTCTGAGATGATTTGAGCTTTGTGACATGGTGCGTTATCCTGCTGGAAGTAGCCATAAGAAGATGGTACACTGTGGTCATAAAGGGATGGACACTGCGGCAACACAGCAAGAATACTCAGGTAGGCTGTGGGGTTCAAACGATGCTCAGTTGATACTAAGGGGCCCGAACTGTGCAGAGAAATTATCCCCCACACCGTTGCACCACTGCCAGCAGCCTGAACCATACAAGGCAGGATGGATCCATGCTTTCATGTTATTTACGCCAAATTCTGACCCTACCATCTGAAAGTCACAGCTAAAACCAAGACTCATCAGACCAGGCAACATTTTTCCAATCTTCTATTGTCCAATTTTGGTGAGCTCATGCGAATTGTAGCCTCAGTTTTCTGTTGTTAGCTGACACGAGTGGCACCTGGTGTGTCTTCTGCTGCTGTAGCCCATCTGCTTCAAGGTTCATTGTGTTGTTCGTCCAGAGATGGTCTTCTGCAGACCTTGGTTGTAACGAGAGGTTATTTGAGTTACTGCTGCCTTTATTGTCATCTTGAACCAGACTGACCTCTGGCATCAACAGGTCGTTTTTGCCCCGAGAGCTGCTGCTCACTGGATATTTTCTCTTTTTTGGACCATCCTCTGTAAACCCTAGAGATGATTGTGTGTAAAATAAACACTTAAATCAACTTTCTTTCCTCAGATCTCTACAGGGCAGACTCTGGCTCCAAGTGACATCACCAGGGCTAGATGGCTGTGGCTTGTTTGGCTTCATTTTTGTACAGCAGGAGTAAATGGGGACACGTCTTCCATCTTTATATACACTGTTTCTCAACGTCAAGGGAGAATCCTTAAATGCTGAATTTCAAGGATGCCACGTCATCAAATCCCACCTAAGAGCAAATGTCAAGGATCCTTCAAATTCTACTGAGGACAGAGTCCTTCACTCGGAGAATTTTCAAGGATGCATGTGTGTATCCTCAGCAGGTAAAAAGTACCCACAATTCTTTGTGCACGATTTGCTGGAAGTGAAGGTGGGGCCTCTTCAAAGAAACTTGCACCAGTGGAGCTCGGCAGGATTTAGATAAATACATAATTTATTTGGACTGATATCTCCAGGAGTTTTTGTCACACAAGCATGAAAAAAAACAGAAACCTCATAATTTACACTTTTCAATGTTAATCAGAATCATCACAGTATCCTGAAATCCCATCAGTCCCCAGAAGGTTAATGACACACACCTTGGGACACTCATTAGCTTGTGACAATGTGTGCTCACCAAAGACTAGGAAGCAGACTTGCCTTGCCTCTGTAGGATCCTTCCTTGGAAAGACTTGACTTTGAGAAACACCAACAGTCTTTTCTTCAGTCTTTCTGGGAGACTGTGCTGAGTGTGTGTTTTAGACTATAGTATCATTTAAGTTGCCAGGATGAAGTACTCTGTCTTTGTTTTCACTCCAGTCAGTTTATTATTTTGAGGATGGATTATGTTTTCTTGGTTTGAGGGTTTCTGTTTTCCCTCATTTACCCTTCTACACACCTGCCCTGCCTTAGCCTCATTAGTCCTTCCATGCTCGAGAGTTTTTCCTGGCCAATCAGGTCACTGTCTGTTCTCCTGTCTAATAACCTTTTTCTCTCACCTGAACTTCTCCCTTTTCTCCGGAGGGCTGTACCATGAAGCAAGTTCAACGAGGCCAGGCTTTCTTTGCCTTTGCTGTCTCGACAAACCCTGAAGCCTCCGTCAGAGATAACTGGTCCAAGGAAGGTGGATAGCAACTTGTTCTTTTAACCCACACTTTCTGCAGGCTCAGGCTCGATTTTTTTTTTCATTAAGTAAGTAGTAATAAAGTAAGTAGTTTTGAATAAAGTAAAAAGCAACACTTTTGCTTTGTGAGCAAGAAGCTCTGGCAAGAAAATTATTTATTATCTGAATTCACAAGTTCATGTATTTATTTGACCGCTGTGTTAATTTCTTTCGTGACAGCTGCACATTAACAGCTCTTAAATGCAGAAGATTTAAGCATTTTGCCCAAGAACTGCATTTACATATACTGACGCTGTCTCATAATGAAGAATATGTGGAAATCACTTCAGTTTTATTCAATACCAATACTCTAATCAATTTTATAATCAGCGTTCTATCAGCTGTGATATCCTAGCAGTTAAAAACTGACTTTAGCAAATCAGGGCCAAGCATAAAAACATGATTTAAAATGGCAACATATGTTATCAGTGGGACGGTGGTGCAGTGGTTAGCGTTGTTGCCTCACAGCAAGAGGGGACCTGGTTTGAATCCCGGTTTGGGGAAGCCCCTCTGTGCAGAGTATGCGTGTTCTCCCCGTGTCAGGATGGGTTTTCTGCAGGTACTCCGGCTTCCTCCAGAGTGAACCCTGCCTCTCACCCATTATCAGCAAGGCCAGGTTTAAGGAGAGCCACCATAAGACGTAAAACTCTTGTTTTAGACGCAACATACCTCGCTAAACACTAATGCTGCTTCATTGTTCACCCCTTTGATTTTCAGGTCAATCTTTTTTGAAAGCTTGGTTTTGTTATGTGATCCTCAGTTTTGCTTTTTCCTGCTCTCACCGTGATTAAAAAAGTAATTTATTTGAGTTCCTGCTGCCTGCATTTTCCTGCATTTGGGTCCACTAGTTCCACACCGCATGACACATACACATGTGTATAAGAAAAAAGTTGTCCAAATCCAAATTCACCACAGGGCCAGATTTTAAAATGAATCAACTCTATTTCCAGCCAAAACGTAAAACCATTTCACTTGTACTCAAAAATACATAGTGATATTAATTTTGGACTTTTTAGTTGATGAGCCAGTGCACCTGAGACACACATGCAATCTTTACATTGACTGTATCTGGTAAGTAAAACAGCAGTTATGTTGTTCAGAAGGTTGTGCAAAACGTTTGTTAGCATGTTAGAAAATCAGAAGGAAGACTGACATTTAGGTCACCTCTCATCTGTTCTCACCTTTTCACATCGCAGCTCATGTTCGCTCCTCTCTTCTTATCTACTCTTCTCTAATTTCCTCTCCTCCCATCGTGTCCCATCACCTATCCTCATCTCAGCGACCCTTCTCCTCCCTTTTCTTTTCATTTCCCGTCCTCTCCTTGTGCTTCCCTCCTTGCTCCTGTCATCGGCTCCTCATTCACTCCTCTTCCCTCCCACGGCTATTCCCCTCTTTCATATGTCATGTACTCATTTCCATCTGTGGGCCGCATCCAGCCTGTACCTGAAGGATTACCCTGTTATGCCTCATGAAGTGAAATATATATACTATACAGTTGTACACTAGTTGTGGTAGAGATTGTTGATCCTGGATCTGCTTGGTTGAAGCTGCTAAATATTGTGCCGCTATAATTAGCTGCTTACTGTTGCATATTATATGGAGTGTTCCTTCCAATTAGGAGCCAAGGTTGCAACAATGCTCACTGCTGAGTGTTTTCTGGTTATTTTACTGCTACTATAATCTTTTAATCCGGCATAGTGCACATTTGGAAAGATGCAAGACTCGTGGAATTTGTTGTTAGAGTTCCAAGGACTTGGAAGTGCTTGTGAAACGCTGGCTAGCAAAGAAAGTGTGAGGTTTCTATACCTTCTATGGTATTTTGCCATGATGTCTTTGTTGACATAGACAAATTGGTTGCACGGCTGGTACTCTGCAGGAGCACAAACTGTACTTGGCATCTGGCTCATTAATCTCTCCCTGCTCTTGCGTTTGCCTGCTTTAAATGACACTTTCGAAGGAACAATATGAAATGGAGCACTGATGCCAAAATTGATTTCTCTAGTTCCTGCTCTTCACTCTAGCTGACCGGCTGAACTTCTAGATCTGCAAAAGTGATAGTCAGTTTTTCTATTTAATTTCTGTTATTTATTTATTTTTTATGTTGTTTAAGCTACGTCACATATTTCAGTGGCACTGTTTTTCTCTGTCTGCACTGCTGTTCTCTCCTCTGCTGTACTCATCTGTCTCACTTTTCATATAGCTGTTTTCTACAAGGATTTCATGACTGCTGGCAAATGATAAACACTTTCTGTGCTCGACTTGAATATGAAACATAAAACCCGATCAGAGACGAAAGGAGTCTCAAAGAGAAAAGAGACACGAAGCTTAAAAAAAGAGACAAAAGTATTGAGATGCAGACAAGCAGCTCTGCATATAGCTATTACCACATCATTTCTTCTCACGTCAAGCAGCAGCTGTGTCTAAATTATTTTGAGTCCATACTTGCCTGCTGTAAATGAGAGGAATAAAAATATGATATGAGGAAACCAAACCCCTCCAGGTGTTTCTCTCTTTCACTGAGGATAAATCACATGATTAAAAAAAAAAAAAAAGGACCAATCCCAAACTTCAGACACAATACATGGCTTCGCGTTGGATTCAAGCCACCAGGCAGACTGCTTAAAGTTTACTTTTAGGGGTGTAATGTGCATAACATTATGTCAGCACTATTTATTGCCACAGCCAGGAGTCTGCAGAGTGTGTCCTCAGAAACAGTGCCTCAGCAGCTAATGTATAAATTAGAGCGAACAGGAGCCAGTGGATGAGCCAAGATAGGCACCCTGCTTGGGGTTATTTTTCATTCTATTTCAAATTTTGTTTTTTCTTTCTTCTCCGTCACTCTGTTGGTTTACTTCTTCAGCCTTCTTTTGCCTCTTTCGCTTCTTCTGGTGCAGCGTCTATCTCTTTCACATTTCAGCACTGCATGGTGATCTACATTTTTTTGCCAATGATGCAATGCAGCGGCATTTTCAGCAAGCAAGGTAGATATACTCAATTTACAGGTTGTTTGTTTTTGTTTTTTTGTTGGTGGAGGAGGTAAACACAAGCAGCATGGTGAATGGTTACTTTGGTGTCCAAGTTAATGAATTAGAATCAGTTCTGAAATGGGACAAACTTTTGCTTAACACAAAGAGCTGGACAAAAGATTTGCATAAAATGTACAGTGATACAAGTTTTATTACATAAGTTATAGAATCTCCTAACATATCAACACTGATCAAGCTCAAGGCAACAATGTATAAAATACCCTTAACATATAGCATCCATAAATTTGTTAAGAGTACTCATTTCTAAACCCTTTAAAAAAAACCTCTGTGATGAGTGTGCATTTGTGAAATTATTTGCACATAAAAATGCAGGGTACAAAGACAAACACTCAGAAGCATCTGTTTTCAATCATTTTACTGTGCAAATGTTGATGAGTCCCAATCACTCATAAACAGGAGTCACATTCGCACGACCTTAATTATCATGAATCAGAACAACTGCGCTGCTTCAGAAGCGGTGCCTATTAATAAACTTGCAGATTAAAATGACAATTAAAAAAAGTGATAAAGAGAAACATCAGTAAACATTAAACTAGTTTTATAGTTAATTTCAATCCTGCCATGTTACAGCCCAATAAACAGCTGACATATTGAAGACATTGGAGCAGGCCATCACCAGCAACCAAAACCATATTCACAGACAAACAGGATGTGTGAGTGCAGGCCAGCCATGACAAATTATGGACAAGGGGACAAAATTTTCCCAACTGAGTCCCTCATCCACACCGGCTCCACCCACAATACCAGCACAGGCTATTTCAAATTGTCTCAATACAATGACAGACTACTATGGGGACAAACATTATCACATATAAATGCAGTTGGGCTCATTGAGTTGAGGTGATGAGGGTAACTTGTTTTCCCACAGAATGTTGGTGTTTATCTCAAAGCTCCCATTCTCATCCAAAATTCTCAAAAAGTAGTCTTCTCTCAACTCATCTCCTTTTTGAACAAATTCAGCATTCTGGAAAAGTTTCAGTCAGGCATTAGGAAGCACCACAGCACAGTCTGCCCTCTTGAGAATGACAAATGGTTTGTTCTTGTCTCTAGATTTAGGAAATAACACTGTATTAATTCTTCATCCTTGGACACAGTCGATCACTCCATCCTCTTGGAACGCCTTAAGAATGTTATCGGCATTCAGGGACTGGCCCCACAGTGGTTTGTCTGCTACTTACAAAACCGACCTGCCTCTGTTTCAGTTGACAATGTCCTCTTCCTCTGCACCCATCAGGCGCACCACAAGGCTTCATATTGGGCCTGATTTTATTTTTCTCATATATGCTTCCCTAGACTCTATTTGGAGAAAGTATAATATCTCTTACCATTTTTACGCTGATGACACTCAGCTGTATCTTCCACTCAAACCTAGCAATTCACACAGTGTCAACACTTTCTTAAACTGCATTGAGGATGTAAAATACTGGATGGTAAAACGCTTTCTTCAACCATCCATGTGACGGCCCTTTGCCTGTCTTATGTTTTGCTTCTGTTTATCTGTTTCCCTCTCTGTCAGTTGCAGGTACGTGGGCGAGGTCATCATGATAGTTGGAATCACCTGGGCCCGGTGCTTCCAGAATCTGTATTGCTGCCTGGCCTGGCTGGCAGTCTGTCTCTTGCCATCATCCTCTGCTGTTGTTTCTTTGGTTTTCTTCTCAGGCATCCAACACTCTCAACCCACTACACCTTCCACCCATGCATACACACACCTTCGCTACTGATTTCACTGACATCCACACCCCATTGCTTTAAGTTATGTTAAATTATTTCACTTTTGTTTAAATAAATTAATTATTATTGGCATTTGTCCTGCGTTCCCTCGCCTGTTTGTCTCGGCCTTAGAGCCAGGTCGTGACAATCCACATCCAATGCCCTTGGGTCTCTGTTATTAAATGTAAAAGTACATGTGAAAAATCCTGGTATATTTTTTGATCCTGGTTTCAAATTTGATTAACAAATAACCTCTGTTGTCAGCACTGGCTTTTACCGTCTTAGGCCACTTGAAAAATTAAAACTAAAGACTACAGACTACTAAAGATTTTGAGATTTTTGCACACAGAGACTATTGCAATTCCCTCTATCAGTCAGTCAGTCCTATTCTCCAAAACGCAGCAGCAAGACTCCTTACTGGTCCCAGGAAGAGAGACCATATTACCCTGATACTGGCCTCTCTTTACTTGTTACCAGAAAAGTACAGAATTGATTTTAAAATTCTTGTATTTGTTTATAGAGCACCATATGGACACACACCTGGTTACATCTTTGAATGGTGTGTCTGGTGTTCAGTCACTGCTCTCCATTCCACACACCCAGTCAGTTGTCAGTTGTTGGTTAGATCAACCCCTCCACTGATACAGTTAAACCAGTCTTCAGACCCATCTCTTTTCTATAGTGTGTTTACAATCATTTGGATGACATACCTGACCACACTGCTTAACACATGTATTTACGGTATTCTGTTTTGTTGTTTGTGCTATTATGATTTTGTCAAAATATTGTGTGCTATTGTTTTGTGTGGTTGTGTGTGTTTTTAAATGCGTTCTATAAATAAATCTGACTTGATTTGACTTGTTTACAGATCCAGCGCCTGCGATTTTGGAAATGGCTTAAATAAGGTCCAGCTCAATGGCTTTTAACTACCCAGGAGCAGAGCAAATATTTTATGACTGACCTCCCACTGTAATATTAATCAGAATGGGAATTTAGGAAGCAACTAACCTCCTGTTCACACACTAGCCTGAGGCTATTCATTACCCACACAATTTGTTTCATTGCGTTTTTTTAATCGGGTTCCTTGTTGTTATAGCATAGTGGATTAGGGAGCCATAGATCACAGCAATATATTAATGAGCTGGAGTAGAATTCAACTGCCTTAATTGTCAGGCAAAATGAAACAAGTGTGACTGGTTGTCTAAAGGTTGTCCCTCTACATCCACACATGCCACTGGGCAACTTTTGAGACATGAGGTGTGCTATGCTCTGCCAGCATGTTTCTCAGTCCATATGTGTGAACAGGGCTTTAATGTAGCCGTTACCTGGTGGTGATGTCTGCCATGAGCGCCCTGCACAGACAAAACTGCTGAAGAAGTGATACTGCCAACCTCTAACTGCCTGTAAATCAAATAAACTCCCCCCAACATCTGGAGTGGCATGCAAATATTATGATCAATATTCTGCACAGCATGCCACGCGTGCCTGAACAACACCTTGCAGGATAATCAATACCCCCTGCACCCACCCAAAACTCCTAAAAGAACCCTGTAACTTCACTCTGCCTGCTGAATAAAAACTTGGAGAATAAAAAAACTTTGTGGGAAGCCATAGTGATGTTTCTTTTTTTCGCGATGACAGATGGGAAGCCCGGCACAGATACCTTGTATGGCTTTGGTTAATTATGGTGGCACACAGTATATTGTACATATAAAACTCTCAAACGCAGTAGTCTGCTCTTCCCAGCAGCACAAGGAAATAGCTGACGGGTGCATATGGTCTGATCACAGGGGAGTTATTCTCCGACTCTTTTTCTCTGGCTGTCGTGATGTATGCAGGGCTGATCTTTCTCTCTGTGCAGCCAGCCAGGGAATTATCCACTGAAATGATGGCAAATCTGGGAAAGCTGAAAAATCAGCTGTGTAAAATGAATATGAGCATATTTTCTCCTGAATATGATACAGTAGTCAATAGATTAACACAATTTATTATAGTAAAGTCATGCAAATTAGTTAAATAAGTGATTATCAGAGCTGCAGACTGGAGACGTGGACTTGAAGAGCCTTGAAGCCTTTTCCCTAATATACTCGGCTTGTGGTGCTCAAAGCGCCAGACACAAACATCTGAAAAACTCAACTGCAATATTTCCTTCCAGAAATCATGACCTGGTTACTCAAGATAATCCACAGACCTTGTTGTGAGCAGTTTCATGGAGGAGCTATTTTTTTTCTAGCCAACTACAACTGTCAACCACATCAGTGCGCCGAAGGAAGCTGATGTAGTTTGGTAAAAAGTAAATAGTTCCTACGAGCACGGCCTCACCTCGAAGTCGTCAAAATACAAATCCGACTTGTGACGTCAGAAACCAACAAAAAAAAGGCGCCCTTTAACGTCGGCATGATATTTAGCCAACAAACACCAACTTTCACCCAAGAGAGCAGTGTTGGCGTCACCTAAGATTCTAAAGCCAAACCCTGTAAACCTAACCATGTGTGTTTGTTGTTGAAGAAAAAAAAGTCAATTCAGGGTGTTGTACTGACATAGTACATTTATTTTGAAAGAGACTCTGTGTAATGTATCCCAGAGCTTCAGCCACAATGCACCCAGGGTACCTTGCACGTCGTATGTGGACGCGAAAAGTTCCATGACCAAAATGTCTATATGTGACGAGGGCAGAGAGAGAATGTGTTGTTCCTACATGAAACTGTTCATAACAAGGTCTGTTAATTATCTTGAGTAGCCAGATAATGAGTGATATTACTGTTGTGTTTGTCAAATGTGTTTTTTGGTGCTTTGAGCTCCACAAGCCAAGTGCCATCTAGTCCCATTACATTTAGGAGAAGGCTGACATCTAGACTGATAAATAGCACAACAGGTAGGAAGAAAAATATTTAATTTTGAGGATGAATTGACCCTTTAAGTCACAAAAATATGGGCTTGACACCTGACTTGGATGAGACTGCTATGAGACTTGTGTCAACAGTCATTTTAATGGGCAGCATTCAGGGATTTAAAGTTACAATATGTAATTTACGTGGTTGTTTATTAGCAAATATCAACTATTGCTTTCGTAAATATATATTTACTAAAGTGTAATGCAATTCACATACAAATGGAAGCTTTCTCATAGGCTTAGACTGATTTCTCTCTATATACACAGGCAGGGCGCGGTCTGCTGGAGGCTGCCTTCTTGTGTCGCCATATTTGAATACAGTGGCCGAAAGGGATTTACGCGCTTCGCCTTTCGCGTTTACCTAGAACTTGCCGTCACTGGAGAAGGTGAAGCTCAATCTGGGGCGCTTCTGTGTGAACCTGCTTTGTACTTTTATGATTCTGTCGCACTTTAAATGGAGGACCACACATATGTTTTGCCCCGTAAGAGGGAAACCACACCACCAAATAAAAGAAAAACATCAGATAAGTGAGGACGGGAAAAAACGCGAGTGAATATCGCCGTTGCTTATTCCAGGTGGAAAAAACTCCTGGATACACATATATTATAATCATACCAACCTATATTTGCTGCACTGTGCCATGACTATCACATAAAACGTGTTATTTTAGCATTGCTGTGCTAATGTTTGCTCGTGTTACCAAAACAATTAGAGATAAAAAACTCCTAACATAACGTTATATCTCACAGATAACCTATATGTCACTGGTAAGCTATAACATATTGTAGCATCCGCCAGGATGTGTGGAAAGGATATTCGGCAAACCACCGTTTATTACTGAACAGTAGAGGTTACTGTTGGCTGTAACTACGCCAAAACAACCAACAAACAAGAATTTAGCTGTAACTCCAACTGTGCACTCCTGCTCTCTCCTCCAGCTCGCTCATACACACACCAGCACGCACACTCACACAGCCCTTATCCCCGTCACACTCGCCCCCCGCCCCCCTACCTACACTCATTCAATCCCAAACATGCCATTAACTCACAGAACATTGACATTATAACAGAACATCGTAACATGGTTTAGATTCCTAAATAAATATTCACCTCATCACTAGATCGGCCTACTCCTGAAAAACTTGAAAAACTCGTGGATGATGCCAGCTCTGTCTGCGCAAGGCTTTCTGTCCTACGAGGCCACCGACGGGAGGAGTGAGCGCGTGAGCCCTGCAATCTAGAATTTGACCGCTGACGTCACTGTTACTCACCATTTTTACACACTGAGGCTTTAAGACTTGCATCTTGATTTGCCATGACTTAAAGACTTGTGACGTGACCCAAAAGCAGCTCTAGCAATAATACATTATGAGGTGTCTTGATAATACAAAAATGACGGATGAGGCAGATCAGCCCCATCACATTACTATCTATGTCAGATGTAAGGCTGGGTAATAAACTCAACCAAAGTACAGACATGAGTTGTGTGTTAAGGGAAAACATGTTTTGCCAGGTGCAGAATTTTCCATTGAGTATCAAAAAAGAAAAAAAAAAAAAAGCATTAACTACTTTACAACATTTAGGCTTTAATTACACCAACAACTCCCAAGACTGTGACCACTAATAAAAAATGTATGATCATCCCTGTTAATACATATATGTAGGTCATAAACAGTGTAAATATTTCTTCAGACTGCACTGTAGCAGCTGTAGCGCCTTTAAAAAGGGGCTTCACAGTCGCCTCCTCAAGCTCCTGCCACAACCAGTGTGTCATAAAGCCTTCACTTTGCAATTACAGCCTGCAACACTGGGAAGCAGCAGCACAGATGCCAGCCAGAGGATCCTGTGCGTGTATGTGCGCGCGTGCGTCCCTGTTGTTGTGCATGTGTCTTTTAGGCTCCGTGGAGGTGACACCCTGCAGGAGGGTGTTGGATGTGAACAGAAAAGGGGAGTTGTTGACCCAAAAAAGAGAGATGGTGGGTTACTAATAAAATAATGAATGTGTGTGTCATTGTATTACCACACACACACGCAGCAGCAGCGTGGTAGTGAAATCAACACGTCACAGGTAGTGACAAGGTAAAAGGTGAGAGCAGGGTGACATCGGCGCCGGCTGACAGGACGAGCAGAAGAGCTGCTGTCACATGGGAGGTTTTGAAAGAGCAAGGTGACAAACACACAGAAAGAGAGAGAACATATCCGCAGTGACAAAAGGTACGACAACTGTGTCCTCTGTTGTCTGACAACGAACTGTCAGCACAACAGAGGGGCGATGAAGTCGAATATAACGAGAGGGAAAGGATGAAGAGAGGGAATGATGAGAGATGGAAGGATGGAGAAAAGCAGAGAAAGATAGATAGATGGGCAATAGACATAAAAACGTATGATCAAAGATAGAGGGATTGAGGAATAAATGTACGACCAGACAGGGATGGTTTAAAGATGGAGGGATGAGCTAGATAGATAGATAGATAGATAGATAGATGCAGGAACATGGAGATAGACAGCTGGAGAGGGATGAAGAGATAATAAAAGATGGATGAAAGAATGCAGTCAGGGAGATGGAGGGATGGGGGAATGCATGATGGAGCATGTAAGTATGGAGGAATGGTGGCGGGGTGCAGGGTTGGCAATATGGATTGAGGGAAGGATGGCAGAATAACAGGAAGGAGAGATGTATGGATGGAATGATGAAAGGATAAAAATATGGAGATATGTGGAAGGATGGAAAGTTGGAGGAAAAGAGGGATTGAGAGATGGAGAGAAGACTGGTGGAGAGATAAAGGGATAGGCGTGCGGAGATAGAGAGGTGTAATAATGCAGGGTTGGCGAGATGGATGGAGGAATGCGAGGACAGACAGAAGCAATGATGGGTACATAGGATGGAGGAGCACAAGAACAGATAGATTCAATAATAAAAGACTACAAGACAGAATAATAAAGAGATAGAGGGATATAAGAAGGGGTGACCTAAGTGATGGAGAAGAATGTACTAATGGATAGAGGCGTGTAGAGATGGAGAACCAGATAGTGAAAAGGAGATCCCTTCATTCCGCCATGTCCTCTCAGCCTGTCGCCATCCCTTTATCCATCTTCTACAGGCCCCACTCCCACTGGACTTAGCATCTGTCTGCTGGCTGAGTAAGACACCAGCTTCAGAGAAAATCCTCCCCTCTGTGATGTACGTTCAGATTCATCTCTGAATACAAACCAGTCCGTCGTGACATCATCTGTATTCACACGACAGGCAGCCTCCGCCCCCCCCACACCTCCTGTTACTCCTCACATCGGGCAGCTGACCGTGAGCGGGATCGGATTGGGCACAGCAGAGATTTGTCCCTCAGGTCTGGGCCTGAAGCTTAATGTCCCGGCTAAACTGTTACAGAATAGACGTTGACACCAAAGTGGCAGGTTCAGAAACTGACACGGCCGCAGGGATTTGGCGGGAGGATGCCAGAGGACCTCCGTAAGTAAATGTGACGCTGCGTCGTACATCAGAAACACTGTGACACAAAAGAGGGGAGAGTTCTCTCCTCTTCTGTTTTCTCTGCCTGTTTGGCTCTCTCCAGGGCATGCATCAACAATCAGTCCCTGCAGCTTTCAGGTGGGATTTAAACCAGAATTACTGGATAGTGTTTGAAAGTATCCAGAGAGTTTGAAGAGGATGATGAAGAGACGTTTATTAAGCACTCCAGAGCCCTGAAGTTGTTGTTTTAACATGTGGTTCCGTCAGATGTCCAGTATCATTGAAGTTTTTATGGCTTTGTTGAATCCAAGATCAAAGTAACACTGTGTGTGAAAATCCAAGCACCCATAGTGAGAGTGTACAGGGTTTCATTCAGTTTAATTCAGTTTTATTTATAAAGCCTCAGAGGGATCTACAGCATTTGACATCCCTCTGTCCTTGGACCCTCACAGCGGATAAGGAAAAACTCCCCCCGAACCCTTTAACAGGGGAAAAATGGTAGAAAAGGGTCACTGTGCTCTCATCCCAAATCATCAAATACAGACACTTTCACACCCGTTGCCTGTGATACAGAAGCTGAAGGCACCCTTTCCCATCTCAATGAGATTCACTCTTTAATATTTGTGTGTGATGCAAGCTGCCTCCTGGGTGAACGTAACACCCGGTTAAAGTTAAAATATGGTTGCGGTTAGGCTCATGGAACAAAACAACATGGTTAGGTTTAGAATAAACATCTTGTTTTGGAATAATTAGAATAATATTTAGGTTTATATGTTAATGAACTGAATTTGAGAGTTTTTATTTTGTTTTTCAGACATGTACCGTGCACCCTGCAAGCTTACAGTGCTCCTAATACATATATGAAAGGAAAAAACTAAAAGAATAAACCAAAATAATTAAAAAAGATTTAAAATAATATAATGACACGATAAGATAAGAGTCTGGGTTTTAAGTGCTCAAGAATAATAATAAAGGGTTCAGGTTTCAGGTGTGTTTAATCACTTTTATTTGAACTAACGGTACATTATTCTGAATTTGTATTACTTTTTCTATATTTATTTTATTTGATTTTATCGGTGGATTTAGCCTCCCCCTAGTATGGATAGTTTTTACATAATGTTAATGTGTCTTTCTTTCTCAAATAGGCTAAACAAATTAAAATAAAATAAAAGCAAAGAAAGATATTTTATATTTTTTATTTTCATTTATTTTTATTCTATATTTTCAGGACTATATTTAGTAGTTTGTTTCTATTCAAATTATAAATGATGATTTTTTTCCCCTGCATCTTTTCTTTATTATGTTACATTCACCACATGTCTGGCTGACTTGTTGTATATTGTCTTACTAAGACTAAGAGCGGAGTCGTGCCCGCTATCTTACGCTTTTCTCATTATGATGCAGGATTCTGTTTTTGTCTTGATGTTACTTCTTGTAAGTGATGATTTCTTCAATAAAGAGATTAAGAAAACCAGTGCATGACATCATAAATACATCACTTGAGTGGCATAAGTATGTGGCAAATGGATGTAAATTATATTAATGGTAAAACGACACTGACATTTGGTTTCAGACGGGTCACGGATGGCAGTGTCGTGAATGAAAGTCTGTTTGTTTGACTCAAACACCACCCTCTCGTTTTTGTGGGCTTTTTGGGCCTTTATCTGACAGGACAGTGGCATGAATGGGTGAGAGAGTGGGGATGACATGCAGCAAAGGGTGAGAATCAGAATCGAACCCACAGCCATTTTGGGAAGGATGTAGCCTTTATACGTGGGGCACCTGCTACCACCTTTGTCACTCTTTATATTTCACCTGTTGCTCTAAGCATCACATATTGCAGCAGATGGGTTTACAAAGGAGTTTGATTTGACTGAAAGTTCTGGCTATGGTTTAAAAAAAATAAATCTTGTGCCAAGTCACATGGAGTGGAAATACACTGTCTTGTTTGCATAAAGGTTAAATCTGAAAAACAAATTTATGTTAATGAGAATACTTTAAAATAATGAAATAAGACAACATAATGGAAAGCCGGAGGCTGAAGGAGCCTGGCTTAAATCCTCTATGATAAGGCTTAAGAGCACAGGTGAATGGAAGAGAGGCATGTTAATTAAATGCATCATATTTATTGGATGTGCAGATGTGTGTGTGTTCCGGATGTGTACAGTGGTGTAATATGGTCCTCATCTGCAGGAGGGCCATACAGTAATTGGGTGCTACTGACTCTAAAGAAAATTTAATAAGAGCAAGGAAATGGTAAGGAAAAAAAACAACAGTTGGGTATATTAGAGAAAAAAAGACAAGCAGAGAAAGAGAGAGAGATGCAGAGAGGATGAATGAAAGAAGAGAGACAGCTACATTTTAAGGGAGAAAAATAACAGTTAGGGGGAAGAGGATTATATCTACAGGGTGAGAGCAAGATTGTGGGAATAAAATACATTTAACAAGAGAGATAGAGTGTGTGTGTGTGTGTGTGTGTGTGTGTGTGTGTGTGTGTGTGGGTGGGTGGGTGTGTGTTGACAGTGTTGTGAATTCCATTATTCCAGTTAATCTCCATCTTGCTGGTTCTCCTCCCTAACTGCCCTCCTCAGTTGTTTACACGCTACATTTCCATACATTTTCCATCTAATTGCTTTTTTTCCATTTTCTTTCTTGTGACGGGAAAGCCCCCCACCCTCCATTATTGTCGCAATTCTAGCTGTCCTTGACTTGTCAGCTAATTAGTTTTGGAGTAATTACCTGCTTCAGTGATTTGTAATAGTCTCTTTTATTGGTTGAAAAAAAAAAGAGAAAGCCAAACAGTACAGGTACAGTGGGAGAAATGTCTCATGTTTTGATTGAGGCTTTGTTTAGCAAGTATTCAAACCTGTCACAGCCTTTCAGACTTTGATGTGTGCAAGACATGGAAAAAAAAACACTGCCTGCAATTATTCATATTCAACTATTGGAAATCTAGGGAAGGTTGGTTCCTGAAAATGATAACATTAGAGGGGGGGAATAGGAGATATAGCTTAGCTTAAAAAGAATTTTACAAACTGTGGCACAATATATCATTTTCAGTGTCTTCCAAAATTGTTATGACTGGCTGTAACAAAAATCATTCATATGGCCATTTTATGATCTACTATAGAGGGAATCGCCTTGTTGTTTACAAATACTTCAGGTAGAAAACCAGCAGAGTTTAGCTACATATATATATATGTATATATCACATTTTTCACGTCTCTATATCACCGTTTAGACTAATCTGATGTTTGTAAAGTCTATAAACACAATGATTGAAAAAACATTACTATTTCTATATCAGTGGCTGCAGCTGACAGGGACAGCTAACAGCAGCAGCAAAGCTAACATCAGGACGTCATCTGTTAAAAGCCTCCCGTTGTCGGATACAACATAAAACTACTCCAGTTAGCTCAATGATGTTGTAACTAAGACATCCAATGGAATTTTTTTTTTTTTTTTTTCACGGACAGTTTATTGAGTTACTGAGTTATTACAGACACCGTTAACGGCTAACAGCTAACGGTTAGCCCAGCTAATCTACGATAACCATGTTATTAATTACAAAATACGCACACAGAATTAGTAATGTTTGTTCAATCATTGTGTTTATAGACTTTACAAACATCAGATTAGTCTAAACGGTGATATAGTGATGTGAAAAATGTGATATACGTCATGAACTTTATATACACAACAATCATTCAAATATATTTGCCAAATTATTGAGATAAGTAACATATCACCAGGTTTGGCATATAACTTTATTTTCAATTGTATTTTTTTTTTTCATATTTTAAAAGGTCGGGTGGTAAAATTCCACGAGTTCCACAAACTTTGGGAAACTTCGGTATTACTGGGCTTCTACCAATGAGAGAATCTGTTACAAAGCCAAACATAGAACCTGTTCAAGTGGACGTCAGATGTTGTCTTTATGGGGAAAAGAGTTAAAGTTATGCATAATTAAAGGCGTGGCAGCTTTATATGACATGTAAGTGCCATATGATGACAAGTCACTTCCACTTCCAGCGATAAGGTTGGTTAGGTAATGCAACCCACATTCACAGTCTGTAGGCTGAACAGCGCACTTTCATTTTGATTTCAGTTCCTGATAGTGAATTATAACATTTTGTTTGTTAAAAAATATTGTGCAAGCTAGTGTCAGGGTTATTTCCACCCTCTCGTCTAATTATGGTCAATCCTGGCTTCAAAAATCCGAGATGGTGATGGCCAAAATGCCAGACTTGAGGCTTCAAAACAGAAGTTCACAAACCAGTGGTTGGTGTCATTACGTCTATTACTTTGATACAGTCTTTGGTGAAGATGCTCCAGGTGACTTCCCATTTAACATCTCTGAATATCTTTAAACAGAGACAAGGGTAACCATCTCCCCCATGTACAACCTTCTGTCCGTATGTTGACAGCTGAGCCACACCAAGATATCTGAGTATACTCTATCCACTATTTAGAGCTCTGAAGTTTTTTAAATTGACCTTGAGTTACGATTATTTTGTTAAAATACCAAAGCTGGAGTCATAATATAAGTATGAACTTCCATCCTGAGATAAAGCATTGTACAAAGTTCAGTTACTGGACTACTAACGTGACAAACTTAGCAGACTACCAGCATGGTGCAGTGATTAATGTCTCTATTTATGGGCCGCATGATTCAAATTTTAGTTTCCAGACAACAGATGTAGCAATTATTTCTGTCCTTGAATTACTCATGTAGTGTCTACCTTCCTCCCCACACAGGCGTGAGAGCTGCAACACTCCTCACAGTTTGCCGTCTGACAAAATTTATTCATGTCTTGAAATGAACATCTTAACTTAGTGTCTCAGTTTGTTTCACAGAAAAGATTCTGACTAATCTGTTCAAATGTACTTTAGCCCCCAATCTGCTGCAACGTCAAAGCAACACAATGTAGCCATGTCACCAAAAACTGAACTGAATAAAAAAAGAAAGACATGTGGGAAGTGCGTTTATGGACACAAGTCTGACAGCAAAGAAGTAAATCAAATGTTTTCTTTCTTTGCAAATCCACTTAAGTCCCTACTGTGTTTAAAGATGAACATATACACAAAAACACATCTCCCTGTCTCTCCACTTCTTTCCCTTTCTGTCTCCTCTTGACTCACGGCTTTTGTATTTTCTTCACTCTGCGGTGCAGTCACAGTGAAACAGATGACATGCATTGTGTGTGTCTGACTGCAGCTTGAACAAACACTGCTGGCACCAATGTCTGTGTGAGTGGGTGTGCGCGCTTATAAATTGGTACTCAGGATATCAGCACTCCGACACTGAAATCGGCTCCTCATGAATTCAGAGGGTTACAAGAGCTGCTGTTCATTTATTCAGAGCATCGTACTGAGGACTGGGGGAGATAGCAAAAAGAATGTTGGAGCAGAGTAACCAACCTGAAATCATATGAATGAGAGGAAGGTGTAAATTTAAACTGGTTAAGCTCTAAACAAGTTAAATCTAAAAACTACATAGTCTGCATTTAAAAGCCCTGCACATCAAGTGTTGTCAGGACTTGATGCTTGATTGACATCTACCTGACAGGTGACCTCACATACAGTAGTTCAAAGCATAGCTGTGCCCACCTCCAACCGCAGCAGAGGTATAATTAGCCAGGGTAATTGAAAACACCTGTGAGGGGATGCAGGGCTTTATATGTGGACAATGTTGTACGTGCAGGCATTTGCAACTGAAACACATTTCAAGCTGCGAGTCAAAGCCTCAATTGAGATTCAATTAAACCTTTCAATGAGTTCTCAAAACATTTTTGGACAGCTGGTTAATTGCTGAGCATTAGATGAAAGGTGTCAGTGTGAGATCATTCACTCTGCTGTATAGCTGCATAACTGTTACTTAAGTGAACCCATTTGCTGTTTTCCTAAAATACTACTTCGACTATTATTATGATTATTATTACAACCTGTATTTATTCAGTACATTTCATTAAGATCAGGCTCTCTTTTGAAAGACAGACCTGAGTATAGTAGAAAGAATGTTATATGTTACATGAAATCAATCTGAATGAAATCAATTGGATTTTTTTTTTTTTTTTTTTTTTTTTTTTTTTTTAAACCAGCCTTAAAACCCATTTTTACTCCTTGGCTTTTAAACCAGCATGAGACTCTGCTCTTGTTTTACTGTTTTATTGTTTTAATGTTTTTATTGTTTGTCTTATGTTTTTATTTTTGTACAGCACTTTGTTTCAGCTGTGGTTGTTTTTAAAGTGCTCTATAAATAAAGTTGAGTTGAGTTGAGAGTTGAGGAATTTAAGTCTTTCCAGGTAGTTTACATGGAAGTATTCATTCCGATTGAGGGTTTACACGGGAGATCGGTCTTTTAATCGCCTTTTTTTGGGGAGTTTTTCCTTATCCGCTGTGAGGGTCTAAAGGACAGAGGGATGTCGTATGCTGTAAAGCCCTGTGAGGCAAATTGTATTTGTGATATTGGGCTTTATAAATAAAATTGATTGATTGATTGATTGATTTAGTCAGGACCGCGCAAGGTTTGGGGCAGGGAAGGTTTCTGATTGGATAGGGGGCGGGGCGGATGTTACATGTTTACATTTACCAGAAGAAAACACTAGCTATGTTTCCATCCAAAAGTGATTCAAATCACTGGGAAATGTGCATTAAAAGAAATTCGAATCCTGTGTGTTTCCATTAAATGTACGGACTTTGGTGAAAACTACGAACTCGCACGAGTTTTCTGCAGAACCGGAAGCAAAACAAGTCTTGCATTCTTCTTCTTCTACGTTTTCTGTCGGTTGGCAACCAGCTTGTAAATGCGTTACCGCCTTCCCGACCCGGAGTGTGGATATCACCATGGAGAGAGGTGCGCTACGTTAGACTTGATTCGAACATAACTGTTTCCATCCCCCGTTTTGCGAATCAACATTTTTTCAAATCAACCAAAACCCAGCTAAAGCGAGTGGATTTTAGTTTGTGCGAATCAGGGGATTTTAATTTTAATTATTCTAATTTTGGCATTTCCATTATAATTTTCCGATGTGATACTTCTAGATGCGCATCTAGACAGGCTGATGGAAACATGGCTAGTGTAGTCCTTGTTCCAGCTAACAAGATGCTCGATGAAGCCGTTCTTAGTGCCTTTTCGGGCTTGTTTTGCTTATATTCTTGAAGCAGTAGTACGACAACAACTTTGTTCCGCTAATGCTTCGTCTGTTGAGGAGGAGAAGGCAGGTAGAAGGTCGAAGAAGGGAGATAGAAGACCGTGCTTTTACCATCTTGTCGCGTGCGCTATACGTCATCGCGCCAGAAGGGCAAGGAAAGGAGCATGCGCAGAAAGACCGTAATGAACTTAAAGAGGAATGAGTGTATACAAGTGCGAGAAATTCTTTCATTCGGAATGACAAACACAATATTCCAGCCCCTTACATCAGAATGAATTTTCAATCGCATTGGCCATTTTCATTCCGATTTAGGTGTTTACAAGATCACTTTTAATAGCAATGAACTTTCATTCTGAATGAAAAGGGAATTAAACTGTCCATGTAAGCACACTCACTGTCAGGAAATACTTTCACCCAGAGGTGTATGAAGTTTTTTTATGCTCTGACACACCAGTATCGGGCCGTCAGTGAATATCCTGGAGGTCAGAAATAGGTGTTTGTCACTCTATTCAAACATGTTAAGCTATATTGGTCTCTGAAAATGCATTTGTCCTGAAAGCATGCACTGCGATATCTTCCAGCAAGGCTAGTTATATTAATAATTAAAATGACATTAAAACCTCGTCATCATCACTGGCAGATTTAGTAAAACAAAATTATTTATTTTGAAGCACTAACCTCTTGTGTCATTGCAGTTTCCTGTGTTTTCCCACCTTTTATCAACCACACCTGCTGACACTTACTCATCGGCCTGTAATAATCCTCTAAGCCATCCCTGTGTATATGGACCCACCAGCTCCTTATGTCTCGGCCAGATTGTCTTTACATCATAGATTTTTAACAATCTCTGTGTTTGATTCCCTGGATTTTTTTTTTAACTTTACCTGTTTTGAATGAAAGGATTTTTTGCCAAACCTACTCTGCCTCCTGTGTGTTCCCTGCATTTGAGTTTTCACACAATGAAGACATTTATTCACCATCTGTGCCTCTGTTTGAGGCCTGATATTGCATTTCCTGTGTCTATGGGTATTAAATTACAGCATAAAGCGCGTCAATAACAATTTCAGATTTCAGTTGTTGGAATGCACCTTGGCTCCGGCTATGCTAGCTGTTTCCCCTGCTTTCTTTGTGCTAAGCTAAGCTGAGCACCTCACACAGCTCACTCTGCAAAGATTGAATTAAATTTGTATTAGTTTTACATGAACAAGCTCATGTCTCCACAACATACTTAAATAGACTTATGCATTGCGTCCTTACAGCTCACGCTCCACGGAAAGCAGCATATGAAGCAATTTATTGGTGAAGTGAAGATTGGAACATAATGAGCGCACAGTGGAGCATTATGCTGCAAGAGTAATTGTTTGACATTTTGCTGCAACGCTGTGTCTTCATTGGTATTCATACTTAACATCTGTGAATCAACTGACTACAGCTGATGTCCTCTAAGGGAGGAGCAAGTGACAAAATATTTAGACCCACATCTCAAGTCTACAGAAGTGAGTTTTATACGACTTTTGGTGGAGTATTCCTTTAAAGTCCCCCTCTGTGGACGCAGCTTTGCCTTGTAAAGCTAGAAGGAATTACAATGAAAACATAGCCAGACATTGTTGACTCTCTGTTTGGTGAAAGATCAGTGTGTCCTGATTTCAGTAACAGACTCCGCCATTCTCTCCCGGCTCCTCTCCTTCCTCCTTGTTCTCTGTGCTCCTTCTCGCCTCCGTCTCCTCCCTCATCACAGCAAAGAAAGAGGTCACCATCTGTGGCAACAGAAAGGCCAAGTCAGAAACCTCATCTATTAATCAGAGCTACATTTACCAGCATACTTAACACAGCCTGCCAACTGCACGCAGGAACATATTGGGAGTAAATATTTAAAAGGCTCACCGTATGTCAATTTGTGCCAGTGTCTCCTCCACTGAACTGTGGATGTGAACAACTTGTAGGTGCCTTGGAAAATCAAATAATCAACAGGTAAGAAGAGAAAAGGCTCTCTATCGTGTACGGAGTAACTGAGGAGCTTCTGTTGATAAGTAATGATGAAAACAAATACATATAGTGCAGTCTGTGGAAAGAATACTCAGACCTTTCAGTTCCAGGAGCAGTGAATAGGATTTTGTAGCATCTAGCACTGCATATTGCAATCAGCTGAAACTTCTCCTCTGTGCCACACGTGAACTCCTGGTTCAAATTGGAGGTTTTTAGCAGGAACTGAATTATCCACAGAGGTCTCCTCCTCCCCTAAACTAATGGCCTCTGTGATTTAAGCTGGTGAAAACACTGAATAAAGCAGTTTTATGTTACAAATAAGTGTTTCTCCGAGGCTGTTTGGTTCCTCACTGACAGGCCACTAGCCCAGGACCTGATGGTTAGGAGGTTTTTAACAAGAGCTGCCGTGTTTCTCAAAGTCAAGGAAGAATCCTCAGATGGCCGAATTTCAAAGAGACTTCATCGACCCCCACTGAAGGACAATTCCAATGTCAAGCATCTCTCTGAATTTCCCCGAGGACAGAGTCCTTTCAATGGAATTCCAAGATGCATGTATGTATCCTCAGCGGGTGTAAAATACCCACAATGCTTTGCACATGATTAGCTGGAAGTGAAGGCGGGGCCTCTTCAATGTAACCTGCATCAGCAGAGCTCGGCAGGATTTAGATAAGTATGTCATTTTTTTTTTTATTAATTAATGTCTCCACAAGTTATTATCATACAAGCATGAAAAAAAAGACAGAATTGACAGAAACCTCATGATTTAGACTTTCCAATTTGTCCACTTATGAGTGAGATTTTGAAAATAATATGATTTAGGTAAAACATAAAAGTTTTTAAATTTGTGGAGCACACAATGCATGCTGGTTAGTTTTGTGTCCAACTTCATCCTGACTTGCTCTGACGTATTACAAAAGTGGACAGTGATAATCTCGGGAGAACGGGCGGCCACAGTTTTTAGAGCCAGGTGCTGCAGTTGCTCCCACTGACTGCAAGACCCAGAGCATGATGGGAAACACCTGGCTGTTTGTTTTCAGTCTGTCCCTGTGTGTTTGCTGGGCGTGGCCTCCTGGTTCCCTCCTCCTGCCAGTTCTCCTGAGTGCCAGCTGCTGAACCTGCACACCTGAACCTCATCAACAATCAAGCCACTGCAGTATAAAGCCCAAGCTCAGACATCCAGGCTCTGCCAGATCGTTCACTCTTCGCTACGTCACAAATGTCAAAGCCAACTTTTTACGTTTCTCTGACAATGTGCCTTTTTGGACCTCAATTCACACTTTGTTGTGTGTCTCAGGTTCACCACGCCTGCATCAACTATAACCAGCCACATCCAGCCTCGTTCTCGTCTTCTACCTCTGCCTCTGATCTGCCCTGTCTTCAGCCCCTCTGCCTGCTCTGCTTCACCATACCCAGCCATCATTCCACTCAAGCCTCAAACTACAATGAACTTCCTTGAACTAAGATGACCTCTCACAACAGTCTCTTCCTCTCCAAAACAGATAAGACTTAGTCTTGCAATCCAGCCCCATTTTGTAGCTAAAACGCCTAAAATGACATACCCAAATTAAAATGACTGTCTGAACCGCTCTGACTACATGCATGCATGAGGTCTTGCCTGAAAGAAAACTCCCTGAAGTTTCTTGTGAAAGTGTCAGAAACACTGTAGGTGATACAGAGACAGAGTAATGGGCCTCTGAAGTCAGTAAAAAATTGAAGATTTTGCCTAAAATAAAATAAAGAATGTATTTCAGGATAAATAACTGTCTGTGGCTTCATCTGAGCAGGTAAATGACACTGTGGGGCTGTAGGCACACTATCACTGAACATTTGTTTTTGAAGTTTGAAGAAGACTGCTCAGAGTATGACCATTCTACAGTGTTTTTTCTATGAAAATATCCAGGCGGAGCTCCAAATGTCAAGTCGGTCACTTGGCTTCAAAACACTACTATCAGTGATCAAACAACACTCAGCCAGCTTCAGACATTGTACCTTATTGAAATCAGGTGTGATTATGATAGCTGATGTTGTTTATGACAGAAACACCATAAAATATCACCAAATAAAGCCATATAAAACGTGAAAGTTATGATCCTACTTTCTAGACGGTATATATCAGCCAAAAATAGTGGTAGGAGTGAGACTCTTACCTTTTATACAACAGCTACGTGTCCACTGACGGCTCCACATAAGATCGCAAGTAATCCTTTAACTTTACCTGTCAAAAAACAGCAGGACATGACTTGTCACCACTCATCGCGATTTTGGACTTTGTGTGTTTAGGCTGCTCTGGTGCGAAATACATAAGAAATAAAAGAAAAATTATGTTATTTTCGAAAAGTCGAGAGCTTCCTGAATCCAGCAATACCAAACATCTCATGGTTTGATGACGTAGTGCGTCTGAGAGATACCATTTAACAGAGGAGGGAGGGAGCGAGGACGTCGGCATCCGGGCAGAGTTAGAGAGGTAAAACACTGAATAGGCTAAAGCAGTTTCACGTTAAAAATCCTTTTTTTTTTTCTACACTGTGAGGTTCGCTGTGGAAGGGCTGCTAACCATGGCGGCTGAGATGAAAACATGATTGTCCTTTCTACAGCCAGTGTTTGGTTTGTCTGTTTAGGGCCAGTGTTGAAAATGGCGGTGCCTCATGATGGCCTTTGTGGACAAGGACCCGCTTCCTACAGCATAGATTCAAACAGCTCATTCTAGGATAAAGAAAACACAATGACTCTTATTTTTCAGGTGATTTCCACTGAAGAAAACATGCCTCCATCCATCCATTTTCAACTGATTATCTGAAGCTGGGTCGTGGGGGCTGCAGGCTGAGCAAAGTATTCCAGACGTCCCTCTCCTCAGCAAACCTTTCCAGCTCCTCCTGGGGGACCCTGAGGAGATATGTAATCCCTCTGGTGTGTTCTGCGTCTGCCCCGGGGCCTCCTACCAGTGGGACGTGTCCGGAAAACCTTTAACGGGAGATGCCCCAGCACCGCCTCAATTGACCCTTTTCGATGCGAAGGAGCAGCAGCTCTACTCCGAGCTCCCTCGAGATGTCTGTGCTCCTCACCCTGTCTCTTAAGGCTGAGCCCAGTCACCCTTCTGAGGAAACTAATTTCAGCCACTTGTACCTGCAACCTCATTCTTTTAATCATTACCCAAAGATCATGACCACTGGTGAAGATTCAGACATAGGGGACTGTGCCAAACCGGCGATCCATCTCGTGCCCCATTCTACCCTCACTTGTGTAAAAGGCCCCGAGATACTAGAGCATAGAAAACATACATATCATATTCGATTTCTGTCAGTTTATCTCCCTAAATCCTACACACTGGACCTTTTAAGCAGAACTTTCCAAATTTAGAAAGTAAAAAGTCCTTCATCATTTCAAATCCGGTTTTACGGAAAAAAATACCGTCATTGTGACCTCCACAGGTCGACGTGTTTGCCACTCTCGCACAGATTAGAATCTGAAGAGCTCAAGAGAGCTTTACTGTCTGGTGTTTAAATAAACAAGCAGCGCTGTGCAAAAAGAAGAGATTAGTTTGTATCCCTTTCAGATGGCATGAATTGTAATAAAAAAAAGAGAGATTTAAGCAACATGTATTGTCACAAGCCCTATCTTTTGTGCTCATCCTACGACGTGCTCCAGAGCAGTAGCTTGCACTCCCCTAGGAATGTGCCTTGTTCTCATAAAATCATATTTGTTCCAGTGGGTGATGGGGTATCACAACAACCAATTACCAGACTAACTCAAGTTATCAGCCTCATCCTATTCACCTGCGTGCACCCTGTAAAACCTTTCCAGATTGAAATAAACTGCTTGGGAGGCAACATCAGTAGAACAAAGATAAAATCTACCTTTGAGGTTGCAGTGAGAAAGGATACAGCTGTTACTGCTGCCGTTTGAGATTGATTAAAATTTAAATTGGAATTAAAAGTTTAAACACAAAGCAGATAGGATCCTGACCATGGGTGGATTTTGCAGTGCTTAATATTCATTCAGTGTTTGCTGCATGGAAACCTATGAGTTATGTAAAAGCAATTATTCAAATGAAAAATATCATGCCATTTAAAAAATATGACAAGTACATCCATGGATGAAATGGATTAAGGGCGGGTATTGGAGTTTCTCTCACCTTTCATAGGTCACGCAGCGTGACGTTGTCCAGATGTCAAACAGCCATTTCGATGATGTGTTAAGATTCACTGCGATCCCTCCTGCGTTCTGCTGGCAAAGTGCTGCCGTAATCCCTTCGACATGTTAAACATCCCATAAAATGCTGACCTTTTTAAGAGTACCTGATTGCTTGACATTTGCAGTGACAAGTAAACTTGTGTTACCTCACCGTTACAGGGCAGAATGTAAAAGAAAATCAATGTCACACGTACGAGAGCAGCAGGCAACAACCTTGTGGCTCAGCAGTTAAGAGCAGATCCACTCTGACATTCTGGGCACAGATCAAATATAAAGAGGGAAAAATACGAGTAAACGGATGGCAGTGATGTGTGTCGTTTCTGTCTGAGTGCCCAAACACACAGAGGGAATTTTTATATGATCACTAAGACGGACATCAACACTGCTTGAATAAAATCTAAAAATAAAAAAATATAAGGGCAAAGGAAAGCAAACTTGATCTCCTGAACAGCAGCAGTTTTCAAAGCCATTATCCACGCTTTTAATGTCTTTGTTAAGATAAGTGTCCCCCAAAACTGAAACATTAAAGCAGCTATAATCGATATTTTCACAATAACAGTGTGACAATGTCGAGGGGTCGATGCACCTACAGAGAATTATCACCTGAAACAGCAGCTCCCCTCAGCTTTATGGAGCTTAATAAAGAGGTTCAGGTCATTGTTTAGCTGTTCAGACTGCAACTTTAATGTTCTGGTTCACTCACTGCTCTCATATTCACAGCAGGCAGCTGTTTTTTATTTAAAAAAGCTGTAAAAGAAATGGCCAACAAAGTTGGTTACTAGCCTGTGAACACGGTGGAGCATTTAGCAGCTCAAGAATCAGATATTTTAGAAGTAAGTACATACGGCAAGTGGCCAAAAACACAGCTCCACATGAATGATAATGTTGTGCTGTAACTTCTGGATGTGTGATCAATAATTCTCCAGATCAACTTCAAAAAGTGATGATATGTCAGTGTTGTGTTCACACTTGTTTGCTTGCCTTCGAGTGGCCCAATTAAAAAAAATCAGTTATTTAAAGTTTAAACTCCAGCTCGACATCATTTATATTTTAAGCCATGCTAAATGCTGTGTGGCTCGAGGGTTGGTGGTATTTCTGCTGGTTGGTCCACTGCTCTGGACCTTCAAGGTGCCCAAAACATGAATCTTAATGGCCTTTGAGATTTGACTATTTCTCTAGTTCCACTGTCAGGTCAACATCTTCAGTTATACCGTGGAACTTCTCAATATCTACAAAATGAAGTGGCAACTTTTGACAGTTCACACTAGCTATGTTTCCATCCAAAAGTGATTTGAATCATTGGGAAATGCACATTAAAAGAAATACAAATCTGTGTGTTTCCATTAAATGTACAGACTTTGGTGAAAACTATGAATTCACACAAGTTTTCACACAGAACCGGAAACAAAACAACTCTCGCATTCTTCTTCTTCTAAGTTTTTTGGCGGTTGGCAACCAGCTTGTAAATGCATTACCGCCTTCCCGACCCGGAGTGTGGATATCACCAGAGAGAGGTGCGCTACGTCAGACTTGATTCGAACATAACTGTTTCCATCCCATTTTGCGAATCAACATTTTTTCGAATCAACCAAAACCCGGCTAAAGCGAGTGTATTTTAGTTTGTGCGAATTAGGGGATTTTAATTCAAATTTTGGGTTTCCATCATAATTTTCCAATGCGATACTTCTAGATGTGCATCTAAACAGGCTGATGGAAACATGGCTATGCCACCCTGAGTTTGATATTTTCTAATTTACAGTGAAATGTCTCTTTGCCTTGAAATTCAGTCCATGCATTCATGTTACCTTTTTAAAGTTTTTAGAACACTTTGCGGCTCCCCTTGCTTTTCAACTTGCTGAATCATCAGGTCACAATCTGAAATTCTCCAACACTTTATTGACACTTTATGACAAAATCTGTGCAAAACTAATGTCATTACCTTCACTCTGGCTGGTATTTTGTGTTCAGTGTGAAATGTCAAATGATAGCATGCTAATGGTACCAAGATGCCTTGTGAAGAAACAGGTCTGGATGAGTTTGGGTGATGAAATCTACTTGGTTAAGGCCAAAGAAAAGTCTGGCTTAAAGGAATACTTACCCCACAAAATAGCTTTTCATAAATCGTGCCGTGTTACCTTGAATATGTGAAGAAAAGGTTTCTTTTAAGAATGCTGCAGTGTTTCATGGTAGGTTTTCTCTTTAAAGGATAGACCGTCTCAACAATATACCAACCTCATAACCGCTGCATGTAGCTATAGGCCATCGGCTACATCAAAGTGGCTCAAAGGGGAGAAGAGATAAAAAAAGAGGCCCCAAAGAATTGTTTGATCCTAGAAAAAGTGAATGAGAAGCTTCTCCTTCTCTCCAAGGCATTGATTTTGACCAGCCATGTGCTCCAGTGGATTTAAGAGGCCACTGGTGGACAGCATGTACCTGAGAAAGAATAGATTGCTTGTATACAACAACCAAAAATTAAATATACCACTGAAGAAAAAGTATTAAAAGAGACAAACTTGATAAAGGGATCAGCAGTTTGACAGTCTATGCAGGTATGGGCTTGTGTGTGTGTGTGTGTGTGTGTGTGTGTGTGTGTGTGTGTGTGTGTGTGTGTGTGTAGGATGGCACTTGTCGCATTTGTCTCTTTCCTCCCTCGAGGAATTCAAAGAACGCTACCTACGTCCACTCTGTCATGAGATTTCTGACACAGACATGGGGCAGCTCCTGCCTGGTGGGAGGCTGCCATCCCCCGGGGTGAAGAAGAAAAGGTTTGCCTCCTGTCGGCGCGTCGCAACAGCTGTTGCGGTTGACCTTCGGGCCTTGATCAAAGAGGCCTGCTTTGTCTGGTGTTAATATCAAATGATGAACATTCAGCTCCCGCTCTGCCCTTTATTTTCGCTGCCAAACAGGCAGCAGGAACACATCAGCCGGCCCTGATTGGTATTCACAGACGCTTGTATAAATGATTATGAGGCTGCTAGATGCTGTTGGACAGTAAAGAGAGGCCTGGCTGCTTAAAAGGGCCATACCAGTGCGACTTTAAAATAATTCATACTCTACAGTGTGTTGAATGTTTATTCATTGATTTTTAGATGATCTCCAGGCACAATTACTCTTGAGAGTCAGATGAGGAGACGCTACTTTCAGGTCGGCCAGAAGCCAGAAGGTCATTATCTAAACCTAGCGAAAAGACTGCTAGCCTACCTTCGGCTCGCAGTACCATAGTTACCAGTGGCAGATATTGTTGAAAGCAATACTGTATAAGTTAAAAAAGCTTTGGCATTAAACAGGGCGCGCTGGTTGGTGACGTTCTTGGACACCGTTTCAGGTTCTCTTCTTTCAAGATACACTTCCATTTTCACAGGAAATTTAACGCTTATATAGAATGTCTTTTCAAAATAAACTGACACAACACAAGTCTTTTTTCTTCAACAACATACATACATGGTTGGGTTTAGGCAACAAAAGCACGTGGTTAAGTTAAGGGAAAAAAACAAGGTTTGGCTTAAGAATCTTTTGCGATGTGAACACTCTCTTGGGAGAAGGTTGGTGTTTGTTGGTCCCATCCACCACCCGTCACGCCCGCTTCACTCGGACTGTCACTGCCTTCACTTCCGTCCGTGTCCTGCTGCGTTTCCCCATGACGTTAAACTATAACGGCAACAAACCATGTATCACGCTGACGTTAAAGGATGCCTTTTTTTGTTCATTTCTGACGCCTCAAGTCACTGCCCAAGCACTGGATTTCGAAGACTTCGGAGTGAGACCGTGCTCTAACCTTTCCTATAGCAAAACTCTTTCCTTAAATTTGATCATCTCAGTGCCAGATAAGATCTTAATGACATGTGGTAAAGAAAAAACAAAAAATAAAAGCCCAAAATACATTTTGAAAGATGATGGATCAGCATGCCTTCAGTGAAAGAAGCCACGCTGAGCCCCGTCACCTCCTAGTGAAGAGCAAACAGTCTCCATATTTTCAGTGTTACAGGAAAAGTGATTATTATGAGCCATGTGAAAGCAAAAGCTATCAGACATCAGAGAGATGGATTAAACAGGAAAGTGCCTCTCCTGCAAAGGATTTCAGATGAATCAGGACAAACAATCAATGATTGAGGCATAATTCACATCAAGTGAACACGTTGGCGTACGCGCACGCACACAGCCGACCACAGTTGGGCGATCTCCAGCCGATCAATACCCCCGTCCGATCAATCACGTGAGAGGAAAACAAAACCAGCGGTGGTTGTCGAGGATTGGTTGTGTTAAATTGTCTTTTCCACAGCTGCTGCTGCCGCTGCATGTTCCACACTGGGACTCCGTGAGTGATTTGCCTTTTGGAGGATGTTTTTAGAAGATCTCATAAATTATAGAACACTCAGAAACACACCACAGCAGTCGGAGAGAAACAACCGCTCACTTTTCCTCTCTAGTTATATCTGTCACCCACTGGTTGCTGAGTGATTGGTTTCCCAAGGCTTTGCCCAGGTCTGTCATTAAATGTGTTTTGAGTAATTACTTCAGATTTATTGGAAAAAAGGAAAAAGACAGAAGGGCGGAGCTTGTCAGCAGAGGACTTTGTTTACTGTAGAATGTAGTGATCAGTGTCGTCTTGCCATGGAAAAACAAAAGTTTGGTGCTGTAGCACATAAGATCCACGTGAGAATCAGTTAACCTAATTTCTTCGTCTTTTGGCAAAAATCAGCAAAAAACAAGAACCTTATGTTGTATAAACCTCTAATGAAGTAAAGTTAAAGTAAAGTTTTTGAATTGGCTTCAGTCCTAGCTTAAAATGTAAGAACTGTAACGAGGCTCTCTCCCTCTCAGTCTTCCTCTCATCTACTGGCAGCCAAGTTTTTTTTTTTTCCAGTGATCATCATGCCCCTCCTTTAAATTATGACTTTAGTTGAACACACTCCATGTGCAGCTGTCCTTTATGTAACACCTCAACACACCAGGAGAGATGTTCTGGTTGTATTTAAAGTGACCCAGGTGTTGGCTGATCTCCAATGACATCATGTTTGGCTCTTTAAATGAACCTTTGATACCCTGAATGACTCTCCCTGTTTCCATGAATAAATCAAACAGAAAAAACAAACAGAAGTGTCCTGTTTACGGGTAAAGATGCCCACACTCATGCTAGGTATGATGATATGTTACTTCAACTACTTTGTCAATGTCAACATCCACCTTTAATGCCTTGGGAGTTTGAGTTTCCATTAGCAGCAGAAGAGCAGTTTCCAAGCAGCAGGAACCATTTAATCTGACAACATGTCGAACAGGATTCTCATTATCAGAGTACGACCATAGGCCACACACCGTCCAGAACATTAGATGTGCATTTTAACACATTTGTTCATGTTTTAGAATGATGTGGTGAATGTATAAAATAAACTGAAGCAATATCTATGATATATTTCCTCCCTTGGGAACCAATACACCTACACTTAACAAGGGAAATTATTTCATCACAACTTGTGTCTTATTTCCATATGTTTGACCACCATTTCACTGGTTATGAAATATTGTAGCCTCTGGGACTGTTATTTTAATTTCCTGCCATTCATTTTCCATTTCCAAGGGTGTTACCGATGGCCATGAACCAAAATGCCTCTGGACAAACAGGACAGTCAGTTGCAACAGAACATGTGACGTAGCACTAGACAACAAACACACATGAATAGACTACAGCGTGCAGAGATGAGCTGTGATGGTGTCACATCATTGAACACATTCTCACTCTGACCTCGTCACATATTGACATTTTGGTCATGGACTTTCCACGTCCACATAAGGTACCTGGGTGCGCTGGTTGTTGACGTTCTGGGACACCTTATCAAGTTCTGCCTGTTTCATGCATTGTCGTCTTTCAAGATACATTTTCGTTTTCACAGGAAATAAACGCGATTTTCCTTTGACAACAAACACACATGGTTAGATTTAGGGTAACAAAAGCATGTGGTTAGGTTTAGGAAAGAAGAACCTTAGAATCTTTTGGGATGCGAACACTGCTCACTTGGGTGAAACGTGTTGTTTGTTGGACCCATGCACCAGTCGCTGCCCTAACTCTGGTCCTTGTCCTGCCGTGTTTCCCCCTGATGCCCCCGGGCGCCGTTAAACTATAACGACAACCGGCCGCATATCATGCCGATGTTAAAGGACCTTAGTGCCGGTTTTTCTACGACTCTGGAGTGAGACCGGGCTCTGTCATCATATTTGACCCGAGTGCTGTCCTTTCAGCCGTCAGGTTTTAAAAGTAGAACTTCAACAGAAAGTTTCACATCAGCTGCGGCCATTTTAGTTTTTTTTTTTTTTTAAATTGCCTCAACGGTGCTCCTTTTTACTAAGCTAACTTTATGCTGGTCGTAGTGTCTCCACCACGAGGGTGTGCAAGAATAAATAAAAAATAATAATCTAAAATTGAAAAAAGTAAATTCCAAATCTCTGTTTCATCATCTGAAACACTCCATATTAGATCGACTTTTGCAACTGGCTTCACCCAGGCCAAGCTGGTTGGAAATCTGTCTGAATTGGAGGGGGAGCAGATGGATCTGCCAGAGCAAATAAAACCCAGGATAATAACACTGCACTCACCTTAATAGCTGAGATCTAAGAAAATGGCAACATGGCTGCACCAAGTCATGTCCATTTTGTAATTAGAACTTTAGGGCACCACTGTTTATGAATGAACTGGGTGTTGAAACTTCACTGTTTGCTGGTTTATTTATGACAACATATCAGCTGAATTTTAGACCCTATAAAACCCATATAAATAAAACTATACCCAGCGTATAGCCAGCTGCAGAGTTACTCCGTGCATGTTAATGTATCTGATGTCAGGGCGAGTCATGTACAATTTATTTAAGTTATTATTCCCCTCTGTGCAGAGGTCTTCATCACAGAGGCTGATGATCATCTCCAGATAAGATTTGATGTCACTTTTGCTGTGCTTAACATTAATTTGAATTTCCTGTTACAGGGCTCTTCCTTATCATCTCTGCTTTGGTATTAAAATCCACTTAACAAGTTCAGAGTCCCTTACTCTCTTTTCATTACGAGATAGCTCTCCTGCTTTCATCACCTCACAGTCCCATCAGTATGTAGGCCTCGTCCAGGTCCTCATCCGCATGACATTAGTAGACATGATGTGCAATTTCCTCACTTGTGGGCACATAACACGCGGGTCCTCATATCTACAGTCACTATGTCTAACATGGATGTATATGTGTGTGCACGTCGGGCGGCTGTGAGCAGCTGCCTCAGATCCATCACATCCATCTGCAGATTAGATATCCAAGTCATTACTGCGGACACATTTCTTCCATGTCACTCACCATTATGAGGAAATGTGTTGTGTGTAAGTAATTCCACAATCCAAAATGAATTCAGAATTGTGTTATATATTACGGCTAAAGCAGAGAGAGAGCTGCCACGGGGTGCATGAAGATTTATATTTTGCACCACGCTGTGCATCCATTTTGGACCAAACTCATTACCCAAACTTCATCATTCAACATCTTTACCTACAGTACAGGAGTTTTAGCAGTGGAAGGTTTATCTTTATATCAAGTGACGACTCTGCTGACATTAAAACTAAGGAGAACTTTATTTAAAACTTTAATTTTAAAACATTCATTTTCAACGTTCATTTTCATTCCTAGATGTATTCATTTGAGGGTATGAAATGCATTAGTTTGACACAGGGAAACACTGAGTGAAGTCAAAGTGCTGTCATTTAGTCTAAACTGATGGCTTTTAAGAGTGCAATCACTCCCTAAAGTTTTGAGTCAATTTAAGCCACTGTCACAGTTTTCCAAATATTAATGAAATGTCTCAATTTGGAGCAAAGATATTTGAAAGTGGCAGTGCTGAATCACCACAAACAAACAACCTCTGATTGTTGCAGGTTTGCTGAATTATTAAGAAATCTTCCTGTAAAATGGCAGCGCATAATCTCTCAAAACAAGCAAAACAAATCCAGGAATGGATGCTCACTAACTCTTCCACACAAATCGTTATATTGCACTTTTCTTTGCTATCTAAAATAGACACTCTGACCTGACTGTACATCTTATTTTCCTATAATAATTGGGAACTCAAATATTTGATTAGCATGACAAATTGTGGGATGGCTGGGAGCTGTAAAAACTACATATTAACTCCCATTTGTCATTTACCTTGCATGTAAAACAATCAAGACCCATAACATCCACAACATTTTAACTGTGACTAGAGAAGTCAATAAGAACAAACAGAAAAAGCAAG